>JAWNPM010000080.1:16000000-16600000 GCA_035047505.1 Drosophila parthenogenetica | reverse complement strand
CACGCCTCCTTTTTCCGTTAGAAAAAAAAACTTTTCAAAATTGCATGTCGTTTTAAAGGCATTTGTTCTTATCGTAGAGTATTGTTATTGATGATTCCTTTGAAGACAAATTATATCAAACTATGCTGAAAGTTGCATGAAAATCCAACAACAAACAACAGAGTTACCGGTTATAAAGTTAATATTTAAGTCAATGCATGAGTGCGAGCGCGACAGAAAAATACAAGCATATATTCGAACTCTTTTGATGCATGTGTGGCATCAGCAGTATACATACACACAGATATACATATATTTGTGCATACATATAACGTCAAACGAATTTATATGTGCATACAGACAAACATATGCATGTTCGATTATAAATTGCCTTTTTTTTGTAACGTGTTCTAAGACAAGTATCTATTGTAATATCTGGATACTGATTTTAACATTATAATTGGGAATAAAAGCAGAGAGTATTATACGGTCGGGCGTGTTCGACTGTACTTTTCTTTATTGTTTTTGGTATGTGCGTGGTTTCGACAATTTGTCGGCCGTACCGCATATCCGGACCTCTATATATATGCACGTACAATGTACGTCGTACATTCTATATTTCTATATATAAATATGAAATTTTTTGGAAAAACCTTACAGACCCCAAATTGGGTGTACAAGTATTAAAATGTAAATAACATTGAATTATATCTAAATTGTATGTTCGAAATAGTAGAAATTTAATACGGAATAACTATGGCTTACGAAGTTTTTTAAGGTAGGGTCTACTTACATGGCATCACAGTCCAAATTGAAGGTAAGCACCTTGCTCATATTACGAAGCGGAGCGACACAAAGCTTCCGATATTCCGTCCAGTACAAATGCTCGTTAACCCAATCGAAGGCAATGGCATGCACCTGACGCCAGCCGGTAGAGAGGGTGAGCGACACGCTACCGTTGAGCGACTGGCTTTTGATAGTATAGACAGGCTCGTCGGATCTGAGGAGGGAAGCCTCGGGGTTAGGCAAGACGTACAAAATGGATTTTCCACGGACATTCACATCGATGGCCTTCGGTCCGGAGACATTGTAAATGGGTACCATTACATCGGGCAGCTCGCCAAGCTGCTCCAGCTGCTGTACCTGTTCAGTGCCCAGTGGTACTCCTGTGATTCGAACCAAGCGCTTGTCGGTGTATACCAGAAATTTATCGTCCGCGGAAAGTAAACAGGTCGTTTGATTGTGCAATTTATAGCCTGCTGTGCAGAGGCACTTGGCGCTTGCAAATCCTCTGTTCCAAAGAGGGACACAAATCTGATTGCAATTGCCGTTGTTCTCCCGACAAGGATGCGCCACCTCGGGTTGCTTCTGGCGATGGAAAATGCGAAAATTTGTGCCACGCGTCACATTCGCCAGCAGCACGCGTGCTTTCAGCGTAAATTTGTCCAGTCCAACAATAGCCCTGTCAGTCCAGGGCGCCAAATAAATTGTATTTTCAAATATCTCAATCGCCTGGATACTCTTCAGTGGCACAAGCGACTGTAAGCAGAAACAACAACAACAATAATTGTGTTCAACAAAACGAACCACAAAAAAAAATTGTATACAACTTTGGCCATGACTTGCTCTATACTTTTTGAGGTTTATCATTTTTGTAATTAATGTTAACTCGTTGTAAAGCATCGAATTGTGGGAATATAACAACTTACACTTGGATTTTTTTTCATGGTCCAGCGCTGCAGTCCGTTGTAGTTGACTCGCTCAATGATATCCTTGTAGATATCAATCCAGTAGACATGTTCGCTTGCCAAATCCAATGTAACTCCACTAGGATGATAAATCTGTGTGCTAACGATTGTTGTTCGATTGCTACCATCGAGCAGCGCTCGAGATAAACTGGGCGACCAATCCGTGTAAAATAAGTAGCCCTTGGTGGGATCGAGAACCAGTGACGACGGATGCTCCACTTGATGTAGTATGAGGCGGCAAAAAATCACAGCATTGGTACACAGATAAACCAAGCCTTCTTCGTCGTTCAGGAAATACCAATTGCCTGATAGCCAGTCTAAGCGTAGTTCGACGAAAACTATAAACAAGGCCGTTATGCGAACAATAAAGGAACGAATATATAATTTTCATTTATATGTACTTATTGATAATTCAAGGTAATTCAAGGAGCAAAATAAAGCTTCAGCTTTATTACAGATCTCAAATGGAATTAATTATGATTACTATGAATAATTAAAAAGTAGCATATTTGCAAATGTGTGGATCGAGTAGTGCTTATTAAACGGTCTTAAAAGTTTAACATTTCTGTCTTTAATATGGTTTTTTGATTCAAAGGGATTTTCATACGAATACAAAAAATTAGAAATTTAAAACCAAAAATGTAAGAAATGCTACAGTTGAGCGAGCCTTCTGTAAAAGACCCTGTACTTACAGTGGTACCCTTTCTTTCATAAAATCGATCAAATAATACTCCATGTTTACATACAAATTTTTTATTTTTTACCGATTTGTCCTATGGGATCTGTAGGCTACAGTTGTCCGATCAAACTTGGTGAGGAAAATTATATTGGTACCATACACATACTGTGTTAATTTGGACACGATAGTTTAAGTCGTTTTCAAGTTAGTTTTTTCCCAATTGGTAAGAGCATGGCCAAAATTTGAAATAAATTTAACTTGCCTACGGACGGACAGAGAAGAATTTATATGCTTTATGAGTCTGACAAACTTAATAGACCCTCCACACTTTTTATACTCTCTGCAAGAGTATATTGGGTTTGTGTCTGTCTGTCCGTATGAAAACACAGATTTCGGAGATGGTAAGTTCGAATTTGGTCTCTATCGACTTGATATTTAGTCAGTCAATACAAGAATCTTTTTTTTTTGGATGCCACGCTCCATTCGCCCACAATGAGTCAAAGACCCGACACTCATCGGAAAAAATCTCTTTCGGCGAATATCTCGGTAACCAAGGCATTTAGGAATACCAATTTTCGTACACAGATTCCTAGAGACAACAGAAATGCATTGCAATTTATTATTGTACAGTTTTGTTATTTAAAATATTTTTGAAGACTAATTATATCAAACTGTCCTGAAAGTTTATATTTGAGCGCAATGCCAATGCATGAGTGCGAGAGAGACAGCGCTCCTACATACACACTATGTATCTGCATACATTTAACGTCAAACGAATTTGTATGTGCATACAGATAAACATATGTTCGATTAGGCTTAGTTTTTTTATAATCTCTGCAAGAGTATATTGGGTTTGTGCAAATGTATGTAACAGGCAGAAGGAGGCGTGGCAGACCATATAAAGTATATATATTCTTGATCAGCATCACAAGCCGAGTCGATATAGCCATGTCCGTCTGTCTGTCTGTCTGTCTGTCTGTCTGTCTGTCTGTCCGTCTGTCCGTATGAACACACAGATTTCAGAGATGGTAAAAGCTACAAATTCGAGTTTGGTCTCTATCGACTCGATATTTAGTCAGTCAATACAAGAATCTTTTTTTTTTTGATGCCACGCCCCATTTGCCCACAATGAGCAAAAAACTAGACATACCTCGGAAAAAATAGATGTTTTCGGCGAATATCTCAGTAACTACGGCACTTAGGAATACCGATTTTGGTATGCAGGTTCCTAGAGACAGTATAAATGCATTGCCATTTAAAACTTTTGGCTGCCACGCCCCCTTATGCCTTAAGAAAAAAATAAAATTTTCAAATTTGCATGCCGTTTTAAAGGCATTTTTTCTTATCGTAGAGTATTATTATTTATGATTCCTTTGAAGACAAATTATATCAAACTATGCTGAAAGTTGCATAAAAATCCAACAATAAACAACAGAGATACCGATTAACAAGAAAGAAAAGTACAGTCGAACACGCCCGACCGTATAATACTCTCTGCGTTTATTCCCAATTATAATACTTAAATCGGTATTCAGACATTACAATAGATAGTTCTTGTATTAGAATACGTTAAAACAAAAAAAAGATAAGCATAATCAAGCATACATGTGTTTGTCTGTATGTACATACAAATTCGTTTGACGTTAAATGTATGCACATACATATGTGTGTATGAATACTATTGGTCGGCACGACTAGCGCTGTCTCTCTCGCGCTCATTGCTTTAGAATAAAATCTTTGTTGCTGCATTGCTTTCTTGTTTATGGTCGGATTCTTATGAAACTTTCTGGAGAGTTTGACATGATACGTCTTCAAACGAATCATAAATAACAACACTGTACGATAAGAATAAATGCTTTAAAAACGGTATGCAAGTTTGAAATTTACTTTTATTTCTTGCGGAAAAAGGGGGCGTGGCAGCCCAAAACTTTTGATGTCATTGGATTTATGCGGCCTTTAGGAACACGTGTACCAAAATTGGTATTCCTAAGTGCCATAGTTACTGAGATATTAACCGAAAACATCTATTTTTTCCGAGGTATGTCTAGTTTTTTGCTCATTGTGGGCGAATGGGGCGTGGCATCGAAAAAAAAAAAGATTCTTGTATTGACTGACTAAATATCGAGTCGATAGAGACCAAATTCGAACTTGTAGCTCTTACCATCTCTGAAATCTGTGTGTTCATACGGACGGACAGACGGACAGACGGTCAGACGGTCAGACGGACAGACGGTCAGACGGACAGACGGACAGACGGACATGGCTATATCGACTCGGCTTGTGATTCTGATCAAGAATATATATACTTTATGGGGTCTGCCACGCCTCCTTCTGCCTGTTACATACATTTGCACAAACCCAATATACTCTTGCAGAGAGTATAAAAAGTTAATATTTAAGTCAATGCATGAGTGCGAGCGCGACAGAAACATACAAGCATATATTTGAACTCTTTTGATGCATGTGTGGCGGCAATAGTATACATACACACATATATACATATATATGTGCATACATATAACGTCATTTTGTATGTGCATACAGACAAACATATGTATGTTCGATTATAAATTGTGTTTTTTGTTGTAAGGTGTTCTAATAGAAGAACTATCTAATTGGGAATAAAAGCAGAGAGTATTATACGGTCGGATTCGTTCGACTGTACTTTTCTTACTTGTTTTTTCTTGTTTTAACGTGTTCTTATACAAGAACTATCGATTGTAATACCCGGATACCGATTTTAACATTATAATTGGGAATAAAAGCAGAGAGTATTATAAGGTCGGCTCGTTCAACTATACTTTTTTTACTTGTTTTTTTAAATTTTATTTTAAAATTTAAATATTTAAATTACGTACAATAATAAAAAAAAAAATATTAATTGTGAAACGCGATACCGATTTTAATATCATAATCGGGAATAAGAGTACAGAGTATTATACTTTCGGCCGCTCTCAAATTGGACAACTAATTAGTAATCGGCTACCTACAAAACACCCGAAATGATTATTAGCGAATCGCAGCAATTAAAAAAAAAAAATTGGTCCATTTCTCCTTGAAATTTCCGAAAATACAAAAAATTAAAACTTAAGAAAAACAAGTAAGAAAGGCTACAGTCGAGCGCGCCGACTGTAAAAGACCCCGTACTCTCCTTGTATTCGAAATTAATATTTGAATACGACTGTAATTTAAAATTTAACTTTTAAAAAAAAATTTAAATCAGTCACTGATGGGATTTGAACCCGCGCTTACTGACGCAAGTTCCACATCATGCTGCCCTACTAGTTGCACCATTACATTCATTATTTTTATTTAAACAAGAAAAAAAAATACAATCGAACATGCCCGACCGTATAATACTCGCTGCTTTTATTCCCAATTACAGTGATTAAATCGGTAACCAGATATTACAATAGATAGTTCTTCTATTAGAACACGTTAAAACAACAAACAACTCTAAGCATAATCGAGCATACATGTGTTTGTCTGTATGTACATACAAATTCGTTTACCGTTAAATGTATGCACATACATATGTTTGTATGAATACTATTGGTCGGCATGACTAGCGCTATCTCTCTCGCACTCATTGCTCTCGAATAAAATCTTTTTTTTTGTTTTAACGTGTTCTAATACAAGAACTATCTATTGTAATATCTGGATACCGATTTAAGCATTTTAATTGGGAATAAAAGCAGAGAGTATTATACGGTCGGGCTCGTTCGACTGTACTTTTCTTACTTGTTGCTTCATTTCTTTCTTGTTTATGGACGGATTTTATGGAACTTTCAGGAGAGTTTGACATGATACGTCTTCAAACGTATCATAAATAACAACACTATACGATAAGAATAAATGCTTTAAAAACAGCATGCAAGTTTAAATTTTTCTTTTATTTCTTGCGGAAAAAGGGGGCGTGGCAGCCCAAAGCTTTTGATGTCATTGCATTTATGCGATTTTTAGGAACACGTGTACCAAAATTGGTATTCCTAAGTGCCATAGTTACTGAGATATTCGCCGAAAACATAGATTTTTTTCGAGGTGTGACGGGTTTTTTACTCATTTTAGGCGAATGGGGCGTGGCATCGAAAAAAAAAAAGATTCTTGTATTGACTGACTAAATATCGAGTCGAACTTGTAGCTCTTACCATCTCTGACATCTGTGTGTTCATACGGACAGACAGACAGACGGACAGACGGACATGGCTATGTCGACTCGGCTTGTGATGCTGATCAAGAATATATATACTTTATGGGGTCTGCCACGCCTCCTTCTGCCTGTTACATACATTTGCACAAACCCAATATACTCTTGTATAAAAATAAATTAAATTTCTGGGTCTGTGTCGGGTTCGAACCTCAGACCATTAGCTGTTGCACCAGTTAAAATTCTTTATTTACATTTTTGTTTGAAATTTAAAAAAGTATATTAAGAAATTCCACTGTCGGGAATTGAACCTGCGAACTTATACGAAAGTTGCATAACACGACGCAACCCTATCAGTCGCACTACGCTCTCTTCGCAAACTACTGCGGCTAATGTATATATAAACATATAGTTATCTCTTTTCTTTTAACCACGTGCATTTACAACGCGCTTCATGGGCTAATTTGTTGTCTAATTGCTCAGTTGTTTATAGTTGTATTTTTATGCAATTTTCAGGTTAGTTTGATATAATTTGTCTTTAAACAAATTTTGAACTACAATACCGTACTATATTACCAAATGCTTTAAAAACGGCATGTAAGTTTGAAAAATTTGCTTAGTTCTTGTGGGAAAAGGTGCGTGGCAGACCAAAATTTTGAATGACGTTGCATTTGTGTTGTCTCTAGGAACCTGCGTACCAGAATTGGTGTTCCTAAGTGCTATAGTTACAAAGATATTCGCAGAAAACATAAATTTTTTCCGAGGTGTGTCTAGTTTTTTGCTTATTGCGGGGGCGGTGGGGGGCGCGGCGCCGATTTGAAATAAACTTGACGGACTTTCATTAAAAAATTTGGTGTCTCTAGCTCTTGTAGTTTAAAAGATCCAGGTGTTCATACAGGCGGACGGACAGACAGACAGACGGACAGACGGACAGACAGACATTGCTATACCAAGAATATATATACTTTATGGGGTCGGAAAAGCTTCCTTCTGCCTGTTACGCACATTTGGCTTCTGACAAACCTAATAGACCCCTATACTCTTTTTTAGAGTACGGGGTCTAAAAAAAAAAAAATTAGAAATACAGCATCAAAACTCTAGTACAGTAGAAAGTTGCGTTTTGAATTACTTTTGCGATAAAAAAAATCCATAAAATTAAAGTTTTTCTCCATTTTACAGGGAATGCAAAAATGTGGTCCACTTCTGTCCAGAGCACTCTATGTATACATTTATATACACACCTACATATGTATGTTTCAAATAAGAATCACTTCTTCTTCATGTTTTTTGTTTGTATAAAAAAAGATTATTACTATGAGCGTACAGGGTCTTTTACAGTCGGCGAGCTCGACTATAGCCTATTTTACTTGTTTTGCTTTTCATTTGTGCCCAACATTTTGAGGTACGCGATTATTCCCGTAAAAAAAAATAAAAACGCTTCAAAGACACTTCCACGCTACGTGTGCCACAAATACATTAACTCAAAGAGTAACGAGTATGAAAACAAGAAACACAAAGAGAGAAGATGAATTCAGGACTCACATTGCTGTGGTGAAATGAAAGTAGACACGGGCAATGTCCAATTGACATTAGCATCCTCGATGCGTTGACAATGCATGGTTAACTCCGACCATATCTTCTGCAGTGTGCAAAGCGTTCGATTGCGATGCCACACCTCGAAGGCAAGCACAAATTGAGCCGCCTGGTTAGACATCAATGGTATCTCACTGTTCCCTGGGGACGTGCTGATACGGCGAATCCCTCCTGCGGATAGAAGCGTCAGTGTAGCTGCCTCCGACGGAGGTACTTTGGCGGAGGGAGATAAAGAGAGATGGTAACTAGACAATAAACCTCAACCTAGCCATGAAACCTAGCTATCAAACTCACCATTAATAGCAAGACAACGCTTGCCCAGCTTTGTGTAGCCGGAGACACAGGAACACTCGTAGGCGCCTGGTGTGTTATGGCATAATTGATCACATGTCCCAGGCACGGTGCATTCATCGTAGTCAATGCAACGCGTCGAGTTTACTGACTCGGCCACTTGTCCAGCCGGACAATAGCATCGTGCACCCTCCGGCGTTAATTTGCAATTGTAGCTGCAGTTAAGGGCTCCACAAGCAGCATTTTGGTTATCTAAAAATGTCAATTGTCTACAGTTAAGTGAATCATCTTTGATTACGATTATAATTATGATCATTATAAAGCCAACATACCACAATGCAGTTCGTCATTATCACAATCCCACTGGCCATCGCAAAAGCGTGAAAGCTCAAGACACGCCCCGTTATGGCACTCGCCTTCAAAAACACGACAATTTGGCGCAGCAACTTCGTGACCTTTCAAAAAAAAGCAACAACCAATAGTCAGATTAGTAAGTAGCACACTCAAAATATCAATAATTATTTTTCAAGTACTACCATAAGGGGTTGAGTGGTGTTCAGAGGCTAAATTTAAGCACTTTTTCGAAAATTTTTTTTATGTGTTTGCAGTGAAATATTTTGTTGAAAAAAAGTTTCATAATTCGTTTGTCATTTTAAATTTGTTTCATAAAAATATGTTCAAAATTTAGCCAACAGGAGCTAATATCCTGGGACACTAGAAAAAAACGGATTTTCGCATTTGAACGGTTCATCTAAAATCAAAAAACAAAATATTTTCTGTTAATAGAAATTGAACGACGGAAAATACAAAATATTGAAATTTGAATTTTTGACAGCGTTTTAAATTTTTTTTTTTTTTAATTTGAGCTTCAAATGTCCTTAAAAATAGTAAATGTTGAAAAAAAAAAGAAATCCTTCGTTAATATTTGTGACTATACCATGTTGAATAAGTATTCAAAATTTGAAAACAATCGGTTCAAAACTGTTCGAGAAATCGTGTTAAATAACTTCAAAAACAGCTTTTCGAGAAAAACGTAATTTACTGGGACGCGTCAGGAGGAAATGCTCTAATGAGCTAAACTTTCCAAAGCTCTATCTCTTACAATTTTACTCGAATCCACTCCAAATTTTGGGAGAATATAGCAAACATATTTAATTAATTTACAAGCAAATAAAAAAAATACAATTTCAAAAATTCTGAACGCCATTTAAACCCTTAAGAACTAAAAGTTAAAACAAATTTGACTTAAAAAGCAATTAGAAATGTTACTGTTGAATTTAGTTGAACGTTCAACTAACACTTCATGCCTTCAGAAAAATTTAATGTTTTCGATAAAATTCTCTTAAGGCAAATGTAGAATATATAGATTAAACTCTGGTAAGGATGGTTGTAAAAGTACCATTCACAAAATTTGTGAATTTGCCTACGATGGCTCTAGTATTTTTTAAGTTATGATATTATAAAAGTGGTTTTTTACAATTGGTGGAAGTGGTGGGCGGCGAGGCAACAATTGGATATAAACTTGATACTCTCGCTAAATAGACGGACTTTCTTTCCAAATTTGGTGTGTATAGCTCTAATAGTGATTGAGATCCAGGTAATTATACGGACAACCAGACAGACGGGCGTACAGACGGACATCACTATACCGACCCGGCTTTTGATGCTGATCAAGAATAAATATATTTTATGGGGTCGGAAGCGCCTCCTTCTGCATTTAAATTTAAGTTTTAATCAAAGAAATTTTATTTTTATCAGTGTAATACTTCAAGGGTACTTACAGTTGGATTCATCAGATATGTCGCCTTTCCCGCAATCAGATTCCCCATCGCAGAGCCAAGCCATCGGTATGCATTTTAAGCTTTGGCTACAATGGAATTGGCCCTCGTTGCATTTGGGTAACTTGGCTGGAAGGAACAACAATAACAATAACGTAAATGAAGATTTAAGAGCGACTTGTTAGCGGTTTCTTTGGTTTTGGGTTTTGATTAGAGGGACTGAACATGGGGTGTGGAAAATACTTTGTATGCTTTCTGTTTTCCGTGTCCTTGTACAAATCACAGAATTATTTTGTAAAAATTTAAAATTTAAAAACATCTACAAAACAAGGCAATGGGGAAATCGACGAGAAGTTTCAAGTGGAATGTGGTTTAAATTACAAGACTGACTACTTAAAGTTTTCTAAAAACTTGCAAGTAAAAAATTTGTTTTTTTTTGTATTTTAATTTAGTACACCAAATGCATACTTTTTGAAACAAACAAGTTTTACATGTTTTATTTCGATTTGGAATATCCATTTCCAAACTTTTAAAATTTGTTTCCATGATTCCGTATAACAAACAGATATCAGAGATGGTAAGAGCCACAAGTTCGCATTAAGTCAGTATCGACTATATATTTAGTCAGTCTAAATTTTTTTTGACGGAACACTCAATTTTCAAAAATTTGGTACGTCTCAGATAAAAGCAATGTTGTTGGCAAATTCTTAGTGCCTAAGGAAGTTGGGTTTTCCTATTTTTTTGGTACTCAAATTTGTTGAAGAATGCATAAATGCACTGTCACTAAAAATTTTTACTAAAAAAAACAAAGAAAAGTCGAGTCAAGCGCGTCCGACCGTAAAGTACTCTCTGCATTTATTCCCGACTATAATGATAAAATCGGTATCCGGGTATTATAATGTATAGTACTTTCATTAAGTCACGTTGAAAAACAAAGCATAATCGAATAATCGATATGTACATCTGTTTGTATGTATGCACATACATATACGTTTGACATTACATGTATGCACATATATAGAGGTGTGTGTGTGAATGTATGCGCTCAAATATAACATTTATTTCTTGATTTATATTTTGTTTATGGTCGGATTCTTATGAAACTTTCAGGATAGTTTGAAATAATTAGTCTTCAAACGAATTTTAAATAACAATAGTGTACGATAAGCGCAAGTGGCTTTAAAATGGCATGCAAGTTTGAAAAGTTTATTATTTCTTACAGAAAAAGGGGACGTGGCGGCCCAAAATTTTTGATATCTTTGCTTTTATGCTGTCTCTAGCAAACCTGTGTACTAAAATTGATGTTCCTAAGTCCAATAGTTATTCACCGAAAACATCTATTTTTTCCAAAGTATGTCTAGTTTTTAGCTCATTGTGGGCGAACTAGGCACTTATGAATACCAATTTTGGTACGAAGGTTTCTTGAGACAGCAAAACTGCATAACTGCGCGCTCGACTGTACTTTTCTTTCTTGTTTAGAGTACGGGGTCTAAAAATTTATATTGGATCACAATGTGATTCCATGTGTGTAAGCAAGACCGAAACAGGCATCGAAATGCATGTAATACAAACAAATGAACAAACGTTTAAGATGCATGTCTGGTGGCAGCGTTGCCCGCAGACGCTAAACGTCCAGACGAATAGTATATATATTATATATATATAGTATGTCTTACATACATACATATATTCGGTCTTTTAGACCTATGAGCGCTATACGATATATGGTGTGGATAGTTAAAATGGTACCATATACATAATATGTAAAACCGGCACATAAAAATAGTCTAAGTTTTACTATCTCTGAAATCTTAGTATTCATACGGACAGACAAAAGAGACACAATATATCCTCACTGGTATAATAGAATTTTGCTGAAAAGAAATCATTAATCAACAAATATTCAGTTAACATTCTTATTTAAATTGCTCATTTATATTAATTATTGGTTGATTATCGTTTGGATTTGGCTTTCCGATCTACATTTGAACCAAAATGGGAACTTTTAAATTTCTATCGAAGAAACTTTAAGTATGACTTTTGCATTTTTTTTCATCACATTTGGTTTCATTGTAGCGAAAATTTTAACAAGTAAGAAAAGTACAGTCAAACAAGCCCAACCGTATGATACTTTCTGCTTTTATTCCCAATTATAATGTTAAAATGCGTATCTGGATATTACAATAGATAGTTCTTGTATTAGAACAAGATACAACAATAAACAAGTAATAAAGGCTACAGTCGAGCGCGCCGACTGTAAAAGACCCTGTATTCTCCTTGTATTCGAAATTAATATTTGAATACGACTGTAATTTAAAATTTAAGTTTTAAAATTAAATTTTTAAGAAAATTTTATATTAAGTCACTGCGCTATCAGACTCAGGTTCCGGAACAAAAAAATTTAATTTCTGAGTCTGTGCCGGGGTTCGAACCGCATATCTTGTGTTTACATATACATACATACAGCGGCTAATGTACATATAAACATACAGTTATATCTTTTCTTTCAACCACGTGCATTGACACTGCGATTCAGGGGACACTTTGTTACCTAATTGCTCAGTTGTTTATAGTTGGATTTTTATGCAACTTTCAGGGTAGTTTGATATGATTTGTCTGCATTTATGCTGTCTCTAGGAACCTGCGTACCCAAATTGGTGGTCGTAAGTGCCATAGTTACAATTGTTTTCGAGGTGTCTTTGGTTTTTTGCTTATTGCGGGGGCGGTAGGGAGCGTGGCACTGATTTGAAATAAACTTGTTCTGCTCGCGAAAGTTACTGAATTTTGGTTATAAATTTAGTGGTTCTAGCTCTTGTAGTTTAAAAGATCCAGGTGTTCATACAGACGGACGGACAGACGGACATTGCTATATCGACTCGGCTGTTGATGCCGATCAAGAATATATATACTTTATGAGATCGGAAAAGCTTCCTTCTGCCTGTTATGCACATTTGGCTTCTGACAAACCTAATAGACCCCTATAATGTATGCACATTCAAATTCGTTTCACTTTATATGCATGCACATATATATGTATATATGTGTGTATGTATACTATTGCCGCAACACATGTATCAAAATAGTTTGAATATATGCTTGTATGTTTCTGTCGCGCTCGCACTCATGCATTGACTTAAATATTAACTTTATAATCAATAGCTCTGTTGTTGATTGTTGGATTTTTATGCAACTTTCAGGATAGTTTTATTTGATTTGTCTTCAAAGGAATCATAAATAACAATACTGTACGATATGAACCAATTCCTTTTAAACGGCAAGCAAATTTGAAAAGTTTTTTTTTTTTACGGAAAAAGCGGGCGTGACAGTCCAAAATTTTAAATGGCAATGCATTTATGCTGTCTCTTGGAACCGGCGTACCAAAATTGGCATGTCTAAGTGCCATAGTTACTGAGATATTCGCTTTGAACATATTTTTTTCCGAGGTATGTCTAGTTTTTTGCTCACTGGGCCGTGGCATCGAAATTGGTAATTTATTTATGCTGTCCTTAGGAACATGTATACCAAATTTGGTATTCCTAAGTTTCGTAGTTACTGAGATATTCGCCTTAAACATCAATTTTTTCCGAGGTATGTCTAGTGTTTTGCTCATTGTGGGAAAATGGGGCGTGGCATCAAAAAAAAAAAAAATTCTTGGATTGACTGACTAAATATCGAGTCGATAGAGACCAAACTCTAATTTGTAGCTTTTACCAGCTCTGAAAGCTGTGTTCATACGGACAGACAGACGGACAGACAGACAGACGGACAGGCGGACATGGCTATATCGACTCGGCTTGTGACGCTGATCAAGAATATATATACTTTATATGGTCTACCGCGCCTCCTTCTGCCTGTTACATACATTTGCACAAACCCAAACACAATACACTTAAGAGCCCAAGGGTATGCAGATGTTTCGGTATAAATAATAAATTTTAATTTTAAATGGTTCACTCAAAATATGAAAAAACCGATATCTTCGGCTAGCCGAAGATTAAATACCCTGAATTTTGTTTTAATCACTTATTGTTCCTTCGGTAGCTATATGAAATAGAAGTCCGATTTGGATACAATTTTCTTACTAAACATTCCAACCGATTGTTCCTATGGTAGCTATGTGATATTGTGGACAAAAACAGACGGACATACTGACAGACGGACTTGGCTATATCGACTCGTCTGTTAATGCTGATCGAGAATATATGTACTTTATGGGGTCTGCCACGCCTCCTTCTGCCTGTTACATACATTTGCACAAACCCAATATACTCTTGCAGAGAGTATAAAAAGACACTTTTACTTTAGATATCGCGAGTGTGTGTGAGCTTTATTTAAAATTGTGTGGATAATCGGTTGATTAAGAAGGAGAGAAGACAACAGAAAAAGAGACGGAGAGAGAGTGAGAGAGAAAGAGTGGCAGGAAAGTATCATGAGTTTTGTAAATTTAAATGAGGATGGAGAAAAGGATGCCACATTTATTATAATCTGTTGCATTAATATTTGACGACAAAATTTAAGCTTTTTGCGCGTAGCAGTGCACTGCTTATGCAGTTGTTTGTTGCTGCTCATTTGTCACCATGAAAATGATATAATATAAAAATGTAATTAAAAAATGCCAACACAGGAGGAGGCTCCAAAGTTGTCACATGATGGGGCAGCGTAATTCGTGTTTTTACCTTAATATGTATTAATAAATTTTGTTTAAGTATTTTACCAACTGCAGTTATTTTTGGATGAACCGCTTCCCTGTTTGGATGAACCGCTTCCAGGTCATCGGTCGATTAAACTATCGGCTGTTCGTTTGACAAAACGAATGCCAGAGCAAAAGCCGAATCAATAACAAAAAACTTTTTCATGAGGTGAATCAGTCAACACAGCTAACAACAAAGCTAACGGCTCTTTGTTTATCAAAACAATCTCCAGAAGTAAAAGCGAAGCAAATAGATAACCGAAACTGTCATGAATGTGATGAAATGATTGATCGGTCGCCTCGTCGGCTATCAAAAAAGGCACACCCAATATTGAGAGCAAAATTGCTTTAATTTTCGTGAAAGTGCCAAAGAAGAATTTTAGCTTTATTATTGCTTTACTTTGGAACGCAGACACTTGTGTGGCTCTTGATTGGTATTTATGCGAATATGGTTTAAGGGGGTCTTCTAGTATAGAAATTTTAAGAAATCGAAAATTTTTGTGTTCATTATTCGATGGATTAAGTTTTTATAAATATGTGCCCAAAAGGATTTTTCGAAATTCGACTTTTTTTCGAAGTTACAGCTGTTTTAGTGACGTAGCTGCTATGGCGCATTGAGCAGATGTAAAACTTTAAATGCGTTTTTCTCCAAACTACTTTTCTAAGACCGTTGCCACGATATCTCAAATTCTAATCGGCCGATTTACTTGAAGTTTGGCATGAATATTCTTAAAACATACCTCTATGTCATAAAACAAAAAATGGAAATTTTTAATTTTTAACATGTTAAAAAAATTCAAAAAAGTTTGAAAACTAACGAAAAAATCGATCTTATTTTTTTAAAAGCCGCCATTTTATTAAATTTTTTTTCATGCCATAGTACTATGGTCCAAAATCTAGATTTTGTGGCATAAACCTGAAAAATTTGTTAAAACAAAATCGTATTTAAGCAATTTCTTGTTGGACAGAATACTTTGAATATATCGAATTTATTTTTGTTTTTAGAGCACCCCTGAAATTTTGGCACAATTTTAAAGTCAAGCTCTGCCAAAAAAAAGCGGGAAATTGTAAGCAAACTTTGAGCCATTGTAAAAAATTTACAAAAAAACTTTAAAATAACTGTTGTGATGGACAATATTAATCAAGGTATGTAGAATTTAAATACTGCACGAAATTTCAATTTGTATATGTTATTGTTTCTTTTGTGTAATGATTGTTTATGTCCTAAAATAAAGAAACTTAACCCATGTGTGCGTCTATTGTGGAGTGGAAACTAACTTTCTGTGAATTTCTGCGAAATTGTAATTATGGTAAATTACAGCTCAAAGAATGTATTAAATTATCTTATAATTACTTTTGCCGAGTTTGTCCGAGGTAAATTTATATTATCATTTATTTCAGCCAAGTTTGACTTCTGCCGCACCTCGCTTTTGGAGGTTTGGGCGAAAAAAATCAATACACAACAATTTTTATACTCTCTGCAAGAGTATATTGGGTTTGTGCAAATGTATGTAACAGGCAGAAGGAGGCGTGGCAGACCCCATAAAGTATATATATTCTTGATCAGCATCACAAGCCGAGTCGATATAGCCATGTCCGTCTGTCCGTCTGTCTGTCCGTCTGTCTGTCCGTCTGTCCGTCTGTCTGTCTGTCTGTCCGTCCGTATGAACAAACAGATTTCAGAGATGGTAAGAGCTACAAGTTCGAGTTTGGTCTCAATCGACTCGATATTTAGTCAGTCAATACAAGAATCTTTTTTTTTTTCGATGCCACGCCCCATTCGCCCACAATGAGCAAAAAACTAGACATACCTCGAAAAAATCTATGTTTTCGGCTAATATCTCAGTAACTATGGCACTTAGGAATACCAATTTTGGTGCACGTGTTCCTAGAAACCGCATAAATGAAATGACATCAAAAGTTTTGGGCTGCCACGCCCCTTTTTTCCGCAAGGAATAAAAGAAAATTTCAAACTTGCATGCCGTTTTTAAAGCATTTATTCTTATTGTACTGTGTTGTTATTTATGATTCGTTTGAAGACGTATCATGTCAAACTCTTCTGAAAGTTTCATAAGAATCCGACCATAAACAAGGAAGAAATGAAGCAACAAAGATTTTATTCGAGAGCAATGACTGCGAGAGAGACAGCGCTAGTCATGCCGACCAATAGTATTCATACACACATATGTATGTGCATACATTAACATCAAACGAATTTGTATGTACATACAGACAAACACATGTATGCTCGATTATGCTTAGCTTTTTTTTTGTTTTAACGTGTTCTAATACAAGAACTATCTATTGTAATATCTGGATACCGATTGTAACATTATAATTGGGAATAAAAGCAGAGAGTATTATACGGTCGGGCTCGTTCGACTGTACTTTTCTTACTTGTTTTTTTTATACCAGTTCAAAATAAAATATTAAAATTTAAGTTGTTGACTTTTAATTGCTATAATTATTTTAATAGCAAATTAATTGAAATCACATAATGTATAGTATGTATATAGTATAGTATGGGAGATCAAGAGGGCGTGGTCAAATCACTTTATTTATTTTTATACTCTCTGCAAGAGTATATTGGGTTTGTGCAAATTCATGTAACAGGCAGAAGGAGGCGTTGCAGACCCCATAATGTATATTTATTCTTGATCAGCATCACAAGCCGAGTCGATATAGCCATGTCCGTCTGTCCGTCTGTCTGTCTTTCTGTCTGTCTGTCCGTATGAACACACGGATTTCAGAGAGAAAGCTACAAGTTCGAATTTGGTCTCTAACGCTTCGGGCCCGCTCAACTTTTCTTTCTTGTTTTTAGACCCCGTACTCTTAAAAAGAGTATAGGGGTCTACTAGGTTAGTCAGAAGCCAAATGTGCGTAACAGGCAGAAAGAAGCTTTTCCGACCCCATAAAGTATATATATTCTTGACCAGCATCACCAGCCGAGTCAATATAGCAATGTCCGTCTGTCCGTCGGTCCGTCTGTCCGTCCGTCTGTATGAACACCTGGATCTTTTAAACTACAAGAGCTAGAATTTGTAACCAAAATTCAGTAACTTTCGCGAGCAGATCAAGTTTATTTCAAATCAGTGCCACGCCCCCTACCGCCCCCGCAATAAGCAAAAAACCAAAGTCACCTCGAAAAAAATTGATGTTTTCCGCGAATATCTCCGTAACTATGGCACTTACGACCACCAATTTGGGTACGCAGGTTCCTAGGGACAGCATAAATAAAGTGCCATTAAAATATATTTGCTGCCACGCCCCCTTTTTTCACAAAAAAAAAATAAAATAAAATTTTCAATTTCGATGCCGTTTTTAAGGCATTTGTCCTCATCGTACATTGTTGTAATTTAAGATTCGTTTAAAGACAAATCATATCAAACTACCCTGAAAGTTGCATAGAAATCCAACTATAAACAACTGAGCAATTAGGTAACAAAATGTCCCTTGAAGCGCATTGTCAATGCACGTGGTTGAAAGAAAAGAGATAACTATATGTTTATATATACATTAGCCGCAGTAGTAAACACAAGACCTGCGGTTCGAACCCCGGCACAGACTCAGAAATTAATTTTTTTTTTTTTTTTTTTTTTGTACTTGTTATATAACAACATTATACACTGATAGGGTTGCGACATGTTCTGCAAGTTTAAGATCGCAGGTTCAATTCCCGACAGTGAAATTTATTAACATACTTTCTTAAATTTCAAACAAAAATGTAAATAAACTATTTTGACTGGTGCAACAGCAGGGTAGGGATGCGGTAAGTCGTTTGGTGGATAAATTGGACGTGGTACTTATATTAGTCACGACTAATACCAAACAGAGTGTGGCCTAGCCCGGCACAGACCCAGAAATGTAATTTTTTTTTTTTTAATTTTTTATATTACTACATTATTATGTACACTTTTTTCGCAAACTGCTTCTGCTAATTTATATATAAACATAGTGTTCTATTTTCTTTCAACCACGTGCATTGACAATGCGCTTCAAGGGAGATTTTGTTACCTAATTGTTTAGTTGATTATGGTTGGATTTCTATGCAACTTTCAGGATAGTTTCATATGATTTGTCTTTAAACGAATCTTAAATTACAACACGGCATCGAAAATTCAAAATTATTTTGTTTCTTGTGGAAAAATGGGGCGTGCTTGCCCTAAAGTTTTAATGACATTGCATTTATGCTGTCCCTAGGAACCTGCGTACCCAAATTGGTGGTCCTAAGTGCCATAGTTACGGAGATATTCGCGGAAAACATCCATTTTTCCGAGGTGTCTTTGGTTTTTAGCTCATTGCGGGGGCGGTAGGGGGAGTGGCATAAATTTGAAATAAACTTGATCTGCGTACATCATAGACGGACTTTCATTCCAAATCTAGTGACTCTTGTAGTTTAAAAGATCCAGGTGTTCATACGGACGGACAGACAGACCGACGGACATCGATTCTGCTGTTGATGCTGATCAAGAATATATATACTTTATGGGGTCGGAAAAGCTTCCCTCTGCCTGTTAGGCACATCTCGCATCTGACAAACTTAACTTTTATATAAACATAGAACACCCTAAAGTGGGCGTGCTAGAAAACAAAACCAAACTTACACTGCTTGGACATTTTATATTCCAATTGCGACCTCACGGGTCTTTCTAGTTTTAAAAGTTCCTGAGATCCTTTTGTCATACAGACGGACGGACGGACGTGGCTAAATCGACTCGGCTGTTGATGCTGATCAAGAACATATATACTTTAAGAGTCTGCCACGCCTCCTTCTGAGTGTTACATACATTCTAATGACTACAATATACCCTTGTACTCCACGAGTAACGAGTATAACAAGAAAGAAAAGTACACTCGAGCAAGGCCGACCGTATAATACTCTCCGCATTTATTCCCGATTATATTGTTAAAATCGGTATCCGGGTATTATATTAGATAGTACTTTCATTAAATCACGTTGAAAAACAAAGCATAATCGAACATATGTACATATTTTTGTCTGTATGCACATACACATACGTTTGACATTACTTGTATGCTTTAAAAAGGCAGACAAGCTTAAAAAGTTTTTTATTTCTTACAGGAAAAGGGGGTGTGACAGTCCAAAATTTTTGATGTCATTGCTTTAATGCTGTCTCTAGGAACCTGCGTACCAAAAATGGTACTCCTTAGTGCCATAGTTACTGAGATGTTCGCCGAAAACATAGATTTTTTCCGAGGTGTGTCCAGTTTTTTGCTCATTTTCTCATCTTGTATTGACTAACTAAATATCGAGTCGAAAGAGACCAAATTCGAACTTGTAGCTCTTAACATTTCTGAAATCTGTGTGTCCATACGGAAAAACGGACAGACAGACAGACAGACGGACATGGCTATACTGACTCAGCTTGTGACGCTGATCAAGAATATATGTACTTATTGTCAATAGTAGTATTTAGTCAGTTTTCTCCGTTTCTTATCGATATACAGCGAGAGTACAATACATCAATTTTGTGACTCACAGACGGCTGTCCGACAGGCAAAGTCATGAGTGTTCTAAGAACGTCAATTTAAACAAAAAGAAGGGCAGCAATAGAATTACGAAGAAGGGTAACTAAAGATACAACTACAATTAAAACTACAGCTGCAAATGCAAATGCTTTTGACAGAGTTCAGGGTTATAGTGGCATTCAAAGCGGAAATTTGCAATGGCCACAATGGCCTAAGTGCTCAGCAGGGCGTGCACAGCAACATGGGCCAGTAATTGCATTTGGTGTTTTTGGCAGGGGGTTTTACGTATTTTGTGGCGCGTTGACCAGCACCTGTCATTGACGCAGTCAGCCAAAAACGCTTACAGCCAAACAGTCCAACCAATAATATTGCAATCAATAGCAATGCATCGAAAACGAGCACTAGTGCTGTCAGCAATAATGTTGGGTAATGGCTGGACTCACATGGATTAATGGGCAACACAAATACTCACCGCATTCACTAGTCTCATCAGAGCCATCCGAACAGTCAGGCTTCGAATCACATTTCCACCTCATTGGTATGCAAAAACCATCGTTACATGTGAAATATGAGGCTGGACAGGGACCTGAAATTGAGTTATAGACGAATATATTCAATATTAATGAGATCTAAAGCATCTGACAAAAATGAAGTCAATTTGATATATTACTCCCAATTGTGAAATACCATGTACTCAATTTAATCTTGAAATTTTAATTTCTTACAACACAAAATGTACTGCACGCTTTTTATACCCTTGCAGAGGGTATATTGTTTTTGTCACGATGTTTGTAACGCATTGAAGGAGGCGTGGCAGACCCCATAAAGTATATATATTCTTGATCAGCATCAACAGCCGAAAAATAAATTTTTTTTTGAGCTAGCTCCATCAAACTCAGCCTATATGCATTTAGTACTAAATCCCACGTGCAAACCAAATTTCATCCAGATCGGACCACTATATCATAGTGGAACAATCGGTTAAAAAGGCTGAAAATGCTTAGTATTAAAATTTTCAGTGTTTCTTGAACGATTTGAACCAAATTCTCGCAATATGCTTTTTTTTCCCATTTTTCATCAGCTGACCAAATTTTATCCAGATCGGACCACTATATCATATAGCTGCCATAGGAACAATCGGTTGAAATGCTTCCTATTAAAATTTTCTATGTCTATTAAGCGATTTCATCCAAATTCACGCAATATGCTTTTGTTATCATTCCCAATGTGTTGACCAAATTTCACTCAAATCGGACTACTATATCATATAGCTGTCATAGGAACAATCGGTTGAAATGCTTGGTATGAAAATTTTCGATATCTATCGAGCGATTTCATCCAAATTCACGCAATATGATTTTGTTATCATTTCCAATGTGTTGACTAAATTTCATTTAAATCGGACTACTATATCATATAGCTGCCATAGGAACAATCGGTTGAAATACCTAGTATGAAAATTTTCTATGTCTGTTGATCGATTTTAACCAAATTCACAAAATATGCATTTATTATTATTTCCTATATGCTCACAAAATTTCATTCAAATCGGACTACTATATCATATAGCTACTGTTGGAACAATTACCGATAAAAATAAAATTAACGCAATATGCGTGTCTGCAAGGGTATTTAATCTTCGGCTAGCCGAAGATAACCTTTTTTTCTTGTTGTCTTTTAACATACTTCACTCAAACTCATCAAGCATTGTTTACAGTTTTTGTACATCTAGACTTACCTCAGTTATATAAAATTTATATCAAAGATATTAAGAAAACAATTAGATTGCTAATTCTGATCTAGAATAATTGTAAACAAAACAGACAAAAAAGCCAAAATTCCAGCAAAAAACAAGTAAGAAAAGTACAGTCGAACGAGCCCGACCGTATAATACTCTCTGCTTTTATTCCCAATTATAATGTTAAAATCGGTATCCAGATATTACAATAGATAGTTCTTGTATTAGAACACGTTAAAACAAAAAAAAGCTAAGCATAATCGAGCATACATGTGTTTGTCTGTATGTACATACAAATTCGTTTGATGTTAATGTATGCACATACATACGTGTGTATGAATACTATTGGTCGGCATGACTAGCGCTGTCTCTCTCGCACTCATTGCTCTCGAATAAAATCTTTGTTGCTTCATTTCTTCCTTGTTTATGGTCGGATTCTTATGAAACTTTCAGAAGAGTTTGACATGATACGTCTTCAAACGAATCATAAATAACAACACTGTACAATAAGAATAAATGCTTTAAAAACGGCATGCAAGTTTGAAATTTTCTTTTATTCCTTGCGGAAAAAAGGGGCGTGGCAGCCCAAAACTTTTGATGTCATTTCATTTATGCGGTTTCTAGGAACACGTGTACCAAAATTGGTATTCCTAAGTGCCATAGTTACTGAGATATTAGCCGAAAACATAGATTTTTTTCGAGGTATGTCTAGTTTTTTGCTCAATGTGGGCGAATGGGGCGTGGCATCGAAAAAAAAAAGATTCTTGTATTGACTGTAGAGATGGGCATGGGCCGTGCCGTGTCGGGGCCGGGCCGTGTTGGGCCCCTTCCAAAAAATTGCCGTGTTTTACCGTGCTTAAGTCTATAGGCACGGTAGGCACGGTAGGCACGGTAGGCACGGTAGGCACGGTTTGGCACGGTTGGGCACGGTAGGCACGGTATGATCGATAACTTGGCCTAGTTTTATCGCTCGTTTGTCAGGTTGAATTATACCATTAATTGATGGTTTGCATAATTTATTAACACTTATATCGAAAGCACGATTGATGCAACCCCGGCATTAAGCGTGCCATCGTAATAAAAAGCGGCGGCAAATTGCACAGCGTGCTATCGTGTAAAAAGTGACGCCAAAAAAAATGAACAAAGAAAATTTACAAAAAGCTTTAAAAGCAAAAGACCCTAAAATAAACTTGTTAAAAAAAAATGATGGCAAAAGCAGTGCTTGGAATAAATTCCAATTAATTCAATATAACAGTGAAACTCAAGATTTTGTGTGTTGTAATGATTGCAAGACCATTTTGGCATATACCCATAAAACGGGCACGGGAACACTAAGCCGGCACAAGTTGGCGCAAACTATGGCCATCAAACCTTTGGAAGCTTAGTTGTATCCCGCAAGAAGCTGACATTGAAAGTCATGACGGATGAATACCTTAAAATTAAAGATCAACTAAAGGAAACTTTGAAGGATGAGCATCTTGCGTTTACCACAGATATGTGGACCGACGAATACACACAGAGAAGTTTTTTATCATTAAGTGCACATTACATAAACAAAGATTTTGATCTAAAACTTGCGTTGCTAGGTATAAGAGAATTTTTAGAAGAGAAAAAAACTGGACAAAACATTATTGAAAGTATTAAAAGCATTCTAGATGAATTTAATTTAACAGATAAGTTAAGCTCTTGCATTTTTGTAACCGATAATGGAAAAAATATTGTTTCGGCATTGAAGCCTTATAAGCGACTTTCGTGTGCATGTCACAACTTGAATCTAGTAATGGACGACATTATTGAAAAACATCCCATTTTAGAAATTCAATCTCTGGTAGAATGCGCAAAAAGACTAGTTCAATTTTTTAAGCAATCGGGGCTAAACAGCAAGTTGTCGAAAACTTTGAAGCAGGATATTAAAACTCGTTGGAACTCTACTTATATTATGTTACAGAGCATTTATGAAGTCCAAGATGAAGTAAAAGCATTATTATTGGCTAAAAACGAACTGAGTCGCATTGCAAATTTGGATTTTACATTACTTGAAAACCTTATTGATTTTCTTAAAGATTTTAAAGAATGTTCTGAAAAATTAAGCAGTGACAAAGAGCCTACTATGCAAATTTACCCTTTATATTATCAGAAGTTGATTGACAATTGCGGAAGCAATTATTTTGATTCAAAAATTGTTCAGGATTTAAAAAAACAAACATTAATTGGATTGGAAACAAGGTTATCTCCATCCGCCGTCCATTTAGTTCCATTATTTTTGAATCCCCCGTATAAAGAAATGTTTTTTTTGTGTGAAGAAAAAAGGGAACAAGTAAAGGCAACAGTGAAAGCCATGATAGTAGATATCAAGAGCAGGCAATCATTACAGCAGTCTCCTGAAAACAAACCTATAGCAAATGATGGTAATGGGTTTTCCAAATTTATGGACTTAAATTGTTCCAAGAAAAGAAAAATAGAAAAAAGTCCAGAAGAAATTGAGATCGATACGTATTTAGCAATGTCTGAGTCTTGTGACACAAATGTATTAAATTTTTGGAAATCAAAAAGTAATTTAAAAAGTTTCCAAACATTGGCAAAAAGTATTTTGAATATTCCTGCAAGCTCAGCTACAAGCGAACGTTTTTTTTTCACTTCTGGAATAATTCTAAATGAAAACGAACACGCTTGAGCAGTAGCAATTTGGACAAAATTATTTTTTTACACAAAAACATGCATTAAAAATTATTTTATTAAATGAATTTATTAAGTGACATTAACAAAACATTCTTGAAAACTGTAAAAATTAATTTTATTTTATAAATAAAATGTTCTTGAAACTTTAAAAATTTGGTCAAATTTTATTAATAAAATATACTTAAAAATATAATACAAAATTGGTTTTAAATTTTTTTTTTTTTCTTGACAGCGCCCGTGTTTGACCGTGCCGTGCCCGGGCCGTGCCGTGCCTCTAAAAAAAAATTCCGTGTTGGGCCCCTGTTTTTAACAGCCGTGCTTGGGCCGTGCCGTGCCTCAAAAAAAAGGCCCATGCCCATCTCTAATTGACTGACTAAATATCGAGTCGATTGAGACCAAACTCGAACTTGTAGCTCTTACCATCTCCGAAATCTGTTTGTTCATACGGACGGACAGACAGACAGACGGACAGACGGACATGGCTATATCGACTCGGCTTGTGATGCTGATCAAGAATATATATACTTTATGGGGTCTGCCACGCCTCCTTCTGCCTGTTACATACATTTGCACAAACCCAATATACTCTTGCAGAGAGTATAAAAAAGCTAAGCATAATCGAACATACATGTGTTTGTCTGTATGTACATACAAATTCGCTTGACAATATATGTATGCACATATACATGTATATATGTGTGTATGTATACTATTGCCGCCACACATATATCAAAAGAGTTCGAATATATGCTTGTATGTTTCTGTCGCGCTCGCACTCATGCATTGACTTAAATATTAACTTTATAATCGGTAGCTCTTTTCTTTATTGTTGGATTTTTATGCAACTTTCAGCATAGTTTGATATAATTTGTCTTCAAAGGAATCATAAATAACAATACTGTACGATAAGAACAAATGCCTTTAAAACGGCATAAAAATTTGATTTTTTTCTTAAGGTATAAGGGGGCGTGGCAGCCAAAAATTTTAAATGGTTATGTATTTATGCTGTCCTTAGGAACATGTGTACTAAATTTGGTATTCCTAAGTGCCGTAGTTACTGAGATATTCGCCTTAAACATTAATTTTTTCCGAGGTATGTCTAGTGTTTTGATCATTGTGGGGAAATGGGGCGTGGCATCAAAAAAAAAAAAATTCTTGGATTGACTGACTAAATATCGAGTCGATTGAGACCAAACTCGAATTTGTAGCTTTTACCAGCTCTGAAAGCTGTGTGTTCATACGGACAGACAGACAGACAGACGGACATGTCTATATTGACTCGGCTTGTGATGCTGATCAAGAATATATATACTTTATGGGGTCTGCCACGCCTCCTTCTGCCTCTTACATACATTTGCACAAACCCAATATACTCTTGCAGTGAGTATAAAAAGAGAAGTTGAAACAACTAAGAAAGGCTACAGTCGAGCGCGCCGACTGTAAAAGACCCCGTACTCTCCTTGTATTCGAAATTAATATTTGAATACGACTGTAATTTAAAATTTATGTTTTAAAATTAAATTTTAAAAAAATGTTGTATCAAGTCACTGATGGGAATCGAACCCGCGCTATCAGACTCAGGTTCCAGAACATGCTGCAACCCTACTAGTTGCGCCACTCCATGCATTTGGCATCAACCCGATTATTTTCATTTACATATAAAAAAATATATATAAAATATTTAAAAAACATTTTAATTTCTGAGTCTGTGCCGGGTTCGAACCGCAGACCATTGGTTTAGAAACAAACGACTAACCGCAACCCAACCCTGTTGCACCAGTTAATATTATATATTTACATTTTTTTTTGAAATTTAAAAAAGTATATTAGAAAATTGCAATGTCGGGAATTGAACCTGCGAACTTATACCGCAACACTACTAATTGCACCACCCCCTCCTTGTGAGGCGGCTCCGATTATTTTCATTAAGATATAATGCTAAATTAAAAAAAAAAAAAATCAAGTAAGAAAGGCTACAGTCGAACGCGCCGACTGTAAAAGACCGCGTACTCTCCTTGTATTCGAAATTGATATTTGAATACGACTGTAATTTCAAATTTAAGTTTTAAAATTAAATTTAAAAAAAAAATTTTATATCAAGTCACTGATGGGAATCGAACCCGCGCTATCAAACTCAGGTTCCAGAACATGCAGCAACCCTACTAGTTGCGCCACTCCATACACTCGACATCAACCACAACCCCACCCTGTTGCACTAGTTAATATTTTATATTTATATTTTTTTTTTAAATTTAAAAAAGTATATTAGAAAATTTCTCTGTCGGGAATTCAACCTGCGAACTTATACTCAACTTGCAAAACACGCCGCAGCACTACTAATTGCACCACCACCTCCTTGTGAGACGGCTCCGATTATATCCATTAAGATATAATAGTGCTAAATTAAAAATTAAAAAAAAGAAAAAAAAAACAAGTAAGAAAAGTACAGTCGAACGAGCCCGACCGTATAATACTCTCTGCTTTTATTCCCAATTATAATGTTAAAATCAGTATCCGGATATCTCAATAGCTAGTTCTTGTATTAGAACACGTTGCAACAAAAAGACAATTTATAATCGAACATACATATGTTTGTCTGCATGCACATACAAATTCGATTGTCGTTATACATATGTATGCACATACATATGTATATATGTGTGTATGTATACTACTGCCGCCACACATGTATCAAAAGAGTTCGAATATATGCTTGTATGTTTCTGTCGCGCTCGCACTCATGCATTGACTTAAACATTAACTTTATAATCGGTAGCTTTTTTATGCAACTTTCAGGATAGTTTGATATGATTTTTCTTCAAAGGAATCATAAATAACAATACTGTACGATAAGAAGAAACGGCATGCAAGTTTAAAAAGTTTTTTTTTTCCTACGGAAAAAGGGGGCGTGGCAGCCAAAAAATTTTAATGGCAATGCATTTATACTGTCTCTAGGAACCTGTATACCAAAATTGGTGTTCCTAAGTGCTGTAGTTACTGAGATATTCGATTTAAACATCTATTTTTTTCGAGGTGTGTCTAGTTTTTTGCTCATTGTGGGCGAATGGGGCGTGGCAACAAAAAAAAAAAAGATTCTTGTATTGACTGACTAAATATCGAGTCGATTGAGACGAAACTCGAACTTGTAGCTCTTACCATCTCTGAAATCTGTTTGTTCATACGGACGGACAGACAGACAGACAGACGGACAGACGGACATGGCTATATCGACTCGGCTTGTGATGCTGATCAAGAATATATATACTTTATGGGGTCTGCCACGCCTCCTTCTGCCTGTTACATACATTTGCACAAACCCAATATACTCTTGCAGAGAGTATAAAAAAAAACTTTAATTTCTGAGTCTGTGCCGGGGTTCGAACCGCAGGTCTTGTGTTTAAATACAAGTGCGTGGCCCACATGGACCACGCTCTCTTTGCAAACTACTGAGGCTAATGTATATATAAACATACAGTGATCTCTTTTCTTTCAACCACGTGCATTGACAATGCGCTTCAAGGGACACTTTGTTACCTAATTGCTCAGTTGTTCATAGTTGGATTTCTATGCAACTTTCAGGGTAGTTTGATATGATTTGTATTTAAACGAATCTTAAATTACAACAATGTACGATGAGGATAAATGCCTTAAAAACGGCATAGAAAATGAAAATTTTATGTTTTTTTTTTTTTGTGAAAAAAGGGGGGGTGGCAGCAAAAAAATTTTAATGGCACTGCATATATGCTGTCCCTAGGAACCTGCGTACCCCAATTGGTGGTCGTAAGTGCCATAGTTACGGAGATATTCGCGGAAAACATCAATTTTTTTCGAGGTGTCTTTGGTTTTTTGCTTATTGCGGGGGCGGTAGGGGGCGTGGCACTGATTTGAAATAAATTTGATCTGCTTGCAAAAGTTACTGAATTTTTATTACAAATTTGGTGGTTCTAGCTCTTGTAGTTTAAAAGATCCAGGTGTTCATACAGACGGACGGACGGACAGACGGACAGACGAACATTGCTAAATCGACTCGGCTGTTGATGCTGATCAAGAATATATACTTTATGGGGTCGGAAAACTTCCTTCTGCCTGTTACGCACATTTGGCTTCTGACAAACCTAATAGACCCCTATACTCTTTTTTAGAGTACGGGGTCTACAAAAATTTAATTTCTGAGTCTGTGCCGGGGTTCAAACCGCAGGTCTTGTGTTTACATAGTGCGAAAAATAATGACGAGCACACCTACTACTTGGACCACACTCTCTTTGGAAACTATTGCGGCTAATGTATATATAAACATACAGTTATCTCTTTACTTTCAACCACGTGCTTTGACACTGCGATTCAAGGGACACTTTGTTACCTAATTGCTCAGTTGTTTATAGTTGGATTTCTATACAACTTTCAGGGTAGTTTGATATGATTTGTCTTTAAACGAATCTTAAATTACAGCACTGTACGATGAGGACAAATGCCTTAAAAACGGCATCGAAATTGAAAATTGTATTTTATTTTTTTTTTTTTGTAAAAAAAGGGGCGTGGCAGCAAATAAATTTTAATGGCACTGCATATATGCTGTCCCTAGGAACCTGCGTACCCCAATTGGTGGTCGTAAGTGCCATAGTTACGGAAATATTCGCGGAAAACATCAATTTTTTGGGAGGTGTCTTTGGTTTTTTGCTTATTGCGGGGGCGGTAGGGGGCGTGGCACTGATTTGAAATAAATTTGATCTGCTCGCGAAAGTTACTGAATTTTGGTTACAAATTTGGTGGTTCTAGCTCTTGTAGTTTAAAAGATCCAGGTGTTCACACAGACGGACGGACCGACGGACAGACGGACAGACGGACATTGCTATATCGACTCTGCTTGTGATGCTGGTCAAGAATATATATACTTTATGGGGTCGGAAAAGCTTCTTTCTGCCTTTTACGCACATTTGCCTTCTGACAAACCTAATAGACCCCTATACTCTTTTTAAGAGTATGGGGTCTAAAAAGAAGTCGTGTCGAGGGTGGCTGTTTAAGATCTTGAGTCCCGAGTACATAAGTTGAAGGTTGTTCGTACGTTGTGGAAGGAGTCATCAAAGTCGTATTGCGGCATTCTACATTTGGGGGCTCCACCGCCTGGTGATTAGACAATTAAGGCCAGGTTACCCCTGATTATTTTCAAAAATCGAAAATTTTTTTTTACGTAAATTGTTAGTTAATAGTCGTAGAAGTAATATAAAATTAGTCCGAAAGGTCGGCACTACCGAGAAGTGGGTAGAATCGAGCAGGGACCGGTGCGCGCCAAGCGGTAAATCATGACGTATAAAAACTTTGAATGCGTTTATCTCAAACCACGTTTTTTCACATGGATGCCACTCTCCCGTAAAAACTACACCACTTATCAATATAATTCAAAAGGCAATTTAGTTTTTAGATGTGTCGCTATGGCCAGAAGCAGAACCAGAAACATTCATGGTCATTTAAAAAAGTTATAAACAATTAAAAGTGAAAAATTTTAGTAAAAAAATTCAAAAGTCCGCCATTTTGTTTTCTTTCATTAAAAATATTTGATTCTGCTTCCGGCCATAACCAATTCAATACAAAACATGAAACCGTTTGATTTTTTGCATTCAGATGATTCGTTTTTGAAATATGATGGCATCCATTTACGAATCAGCCCTAATTCAGGAGCCATTTTGAAAGCCGCCATTTTGAAAAAAAGAAAAAAATTTTTTTTTAGCAATTTAATATTTGTTCTCTCATGTGAAAAAAAATGGATTTAAAATATATTTTTTACTATGAATAAATTTTATTTAAAAAATCAGACAAATCAGGGGTAACCCGGCCTTAACTATCAAAAAGGCATGATGGAATCAAGCGATCGCAGTCTAATAGAGGTAACGCAATGTGCGAAAACGAACAAGGCAGAACACAAAAGCACGCAGAAGATGATACAGAATTTTACGAAGCAGCAATAGACAGAATGCAAATAAACGGTATGCAAGCAGAAAATAATAGAAGCCTGCAACAAATTATTCAGTTGCTAACGTTAAAAATCCAGGCAGATGAAATTACACAGAGAGAGCCGAAAATCAGTGGTGAAAACTTCAGTAAAGTAGTGATAAAGTAAAGTAGTAGATTTCGATGGTTATAATATGCAGGTTGAATATTGGTTGACAAATTTCGAGCAGAACGCAGACGCATATGAACTCACCGAAAAACAAAAATATGTTCAAGCCCGTGGGAAAATGACAAAGTTGGCCTAACTATTCTTGGAGTCTGTCATAGTTAATAACTATTTGGATTTGAAAGCTGTTGTCATCGCTGAATTTAAACGCACATTAAGAAGCGGTAACATACACGAAGCTAAGGGAAAGAAAAATCAAGAAAGACGAACATTTTCTCGAATACTTGCTGAATATGAAAAAAATGCAGCACAAGGAATTGTTGATGAAGAGTCTGTTATAAACTATATTGTCGATGGTTTGAACATGAAATCGGAATATAAGTTTGGGTTATATGGATGTAAAACATTCCAAGAGCTCAAAGAAAAAATTGACACCTATGAGCGCAAGTGTAACTTCGAAAATGAAAATAAGGCATACACTGGTGGCAAGAATAACAGGCCAACTACACGCTGTTTTAGTTGTGCTGCAGCTGATCACATGAGAAAGGACTGTAAATCAGAAACAAAGTGCTTTAAATGCGAAGGGGTGGGACATATTTCCAAAAACTGTCCACAAAATGTTCAAAATATCAACATAGTCAAGGAAGACAAACGAAACAAAGAGATATCGTTGAATGGTGTTAAAGTTGGATGTTTAATCGCCACTGGATCGGATATCACAGTAATTCGTCACTGTGTGTTCAAAAAGTTATCAAACGTTACGTTGGAGAAATGCTGTTCAGTTCTACGTGGCCTGGGAAATAGCAAGACCCAACCTCTAGGAATGTTCATTGGCGTTATAAGCGTAGATGATTGCGAAACAGAGCAAAAACTTGTCGTGGTTCCTAATAACAATATGGAGCATGACTGCCTACTTGGATACGATTTTGCGTCAAAGTTCTGTTTAATATTGAACAGAGGCGAATTCAAGTTCACAAAGGTGGTAGCGCGACCAGACAGCGCTGAACCAACTGAGCTAAGTATTTATAACATTGTTTATACCATTGATGGAATCGATAATTACGGGTTACACGGCATCGACTTCACCTTTTGAGTGCCCCGTGCGAATGAAGATAGTGCCTGACGGGCAAATAAAGCTGTTCCGTCATCAACCAACTCGCCATACACCAGAGGAGTCGGAGGTGGTGAAACAACTGGTCAACGATTGGTTACACAAGGGTATTGTGCGCAAGTCGACATCGAATATTGCAAGCCGAGTTGTGATCGTCAAGAAAAAGGACGGATCGAGCAGGGTATGCGTGGACTTTCGTCAACTAAATTCCACGGTGCTCAAAGATTGCTTTCCGGTACCGTTGATGGAGGACTTGTTGGGAAAACTGCAAGCAGCAAAGGTGTTTGTGGTTATGGATTTACAACTTAGCTTCCTGCATGTACCTATTGAAGAGAGCAGCAGAAAGTACACAGCGTTTGTCACCAAAAAAGGATTGTATGAGTTTTGTCGTGCACCTTTCGGATTCTGCAACTCACCAACTGTGTTTAATCGCTTCGTCAACTGTATTTTTTATGATTTGATTGCCAACGACGTTATGCAGTTATACATCGACGACATTATCATATACGCACAATCAAATCAAGAATGTGTCAATAAGATGAAATCCGTACTTACTGAAGCTGCAAAGTACCACCTGCGTATTAAATGGAAAAAGTGTCACTTTCTTTAGAACAAGATAAGTTTTCTGGGACACACAGTTGAAGGTGGGAAAATATGACCTGGCCATGAGAAAACACAAGCTGTTCAAAAGTTCAACTTGCCAAAAAATATAAAAGGTATACAATCGTTTATGGGGCTAACCGGATTCTTTCGAAAGTTCATAAAAGGTTATGCACAGATAGCACGTCCCTTAACAGACCTCTTAAAAAAGGATGCAGTTTTTAAGATTGAGACGAATGAGCTAAAAGCCATAAGTACACTGAAAGACGCGCTTTCAAATGAACCGGTGTTACGGCTATATTGCAGAAATGCGAGCAAAGAACTCCATACAGACGCGTCCAAAAGCGGATTTGGGGCAGTTTTGTTACAGGATTTCGAAGGAAAACAACACCCGGTGTTTTACTGGAGAAGTCTTCACCGAGTGATGAAAAACGTCATAGTTCTATACTCGAAGTTAAAGCTGCTTACCTTGCGATGGAAAAATTTCGGTACTATCTTCTTGGATTACGTTTTACGTTAGTTACCGACTGCGTTTACACAAACAGTCAAGAAAAAAGATATACCACGTGAAGTCGCACAGGCTATGCAAGATTTTAATTTCGATGTTAGTCACCGGCCTGGAGAAAAAATGGGTCATGTTGACGGTCTTAGTCGATTACCCAAGATGTGCTTGTCATATCATCAGAGATTTCACCACGTATCAAAGCCGCTCAACAAAAAGATTATTAAATAAGGATGATTCTATATTCATCTTGGCCCATATGAAATAATTAGAGTCAAGCGGAATGCCCGCTATGGTGTCAAGAAAGCCGCAATGTGGAAGGTCCATCCATAACTTCTACAAGCAACGACAATATGAAACTGTCGAAATACGTAGTTGTGAACGAGGAGCTGTTGTCGTCTGGGTCAGAAGACAGTGATCAGGATGACCGAATGTAACAATGGGCTGAAACGCAACGGGATGGCAACCCCATATATGGAGGAAACGAAGGGATGGAATGTAACGGGATGGCAACCCGATACATGGAGGAGACGAAAAAAAGAGGAAAAAGAGCAGTTAAAAAAAAATGCGTGGCTGTTGAAGATCTTGAGTCCCGAGTACATAAGTTGAAGGTTGTTCGTACGTTGTGGAAGGAGTCATCAAAGTCGTATTGCGGCATTTTTTTTTTAATTGGTCAGTTATTTCTATTCACTTGAATTTTGTAATACATAATTTAACTATTCATTGAAATACTGAATAATAAACATTCTACATGTATATATGTGTGTATGTATACTATTACCGCCACACATGTAACAAAAGAGTTCGAATATATGCTTGTATGTTTCTGCCGCGCTCGCACTCATGCATTGACTTAAATATTAACTTTATAATCGGTAGCTCTGTTGTTTATTGTTGGATTTTTATGCAACTTTCAGCATAGCATATAATTTGTCTTCAAAGGAATCATAAATAACAATACTGTACGATAAGAACAAATGCCTTTAAAACGGCATGCAAATTTGAAAATTTTATTTTTTTCTTAAGGCATATGGGGGCGTGCCAGCCAAAAGTTTTAAATGGTTATGTATTTATGTTGTCCTTAGGAACATGTGTACCAAATTTGGTATTCCTAAGTGCCGTAGTTACTGAGATATTCGCCTTAAACATTAATTTTTTCCGAGGTATGTCTAGTGTTTTGCTCATTGTGGGCAAATGGGGCGTGGCATCAAAAAAAAAAAAAAATTCTTGGACTGACTGACTAAATATCGAGTCGATTGAGACCAAACTCGAATTTGTAGCTCTTACCATCTCTGAAATCTGTGTGTTCATACGGACGGACAGACGGTCAGACGGACATGGCTATATCGACTCGGCTTGTGATGCTGATCAAGAATATATACACTTTATGGGGTCTGCCACGCCTCCTTCTGCCTGTTACATACATTTGAACAAACCCAATATACTCTTGCAGAGAGTATAAAAACCTTATACCTTTCACCGTGGAAACATGGCGGTGGAAATGTATTGGTCTGGGGCTGTATTTCTGCAGGTGGAGCTGGTCGCCTGCTGTTTATTGATGAAACAAGTAAGAAAAGCTACAGTCGCGCACGCCGACTGTAAGAGACTCCGTACTCTCCGTGGATTCCAATTCAAAATTTAAATATTAAAATAATTTATAATCGAACATACATATGTTTGTCTGAATGCGCATACAAATTCGTTTGTCATTATGTGTATGTTCAAACATATGTATATATGTGTGAACGAATGTATACTATGGCTAGGCACGGCTGCCAAACATGCGCAGCGCATGTTTCTGTCTCTCTCGTATTCATGCATTGGCACTCCGCATAACCGTAAAACTTTGTTACCTGGATCTTTTGTTTATAATTCGATTTTTATGCAACTTTCAGGATAGTTTGATATAACTTGTGTTTAAACAAATTATTAATTACAATACTGTACTATATTAGCAAATGCATTAAAAACGGCATGTTAGTTTGAAAAGTTTTTTAGTTCTTGGGGGAAAAAAGGGCGTGCCAGACAAAAATGTTTAATGACGTTGCGTTTGTGCTGTTTCTAGGAACCTGCGTACCAGAATTGGTGTTCCTAAGTGTTATAGTTACGGAGATATTCACAGAAAACATGTATTTTTTATGAGGTGTGTCCAGTTTTTTGCTTATTGCGGGAGCGGAAGGGGGCGTGGCACTGATTTGAAATAAACTTGATCTGCGTACATCATAGATGGACTTTCATTCCAAATTTAGTGTCTCTAGCTCTTGTAGTTTAAAAGATCTAGGTGTTCATACAGACGGACGGACAGACAGACAGACGGACATTGCTATATCGACTCGGCTGTTGATGCTGATCAAGAATATATATATACCTTATGGGGTCGGAAAAGCTTTCTTCTGCCTGTTACGCACATTTGGCTTCTGACAAACCTAATAGACCGTCTGTATGAAAACCTGGATCTTTTAAACTACAAGAGCTAGAACCACCAAATTTGTAATAAAAATTCAGTAACTTTCGCGAGCAGATCAAGTTTATTTCAAATCAGTGCCACGCCCCCTACCGCCCCCGCAATAAGCAAAAAACCAAAGACACCTCGAAAAAAATTGATGTTTTCCGCGAATATCTCCGTAACTATGGCACTTACGACCACCAATTTGGGTACGCAGGTTCCTAGGGACAGCATAAATAAAGTGCCATTAAAATTTTTTTGCTGCCACCCCCACTTTTTTCACAAAAAAAAAACATAAAATTTTCATTTTCGATGCCGTTTTTAAGGCATTTGTTCTCATCGTACATTGTTGTAATTTAAGATTCGTTTAAAGACAAATCATATCAAACTACCCTGAAAGTTGCATAGAAATCCAACTATGAACAACTGAGCAATTAGGTAACAAAGTGTCCCTTGAAGCGCATTGTCAATGCGAAAGAAAAGAGATAACTATATGTTTATTTATACATTAGCCGCAGTAGTTTGCAAAGAGAGCGTGGTCCGGGTGGGCCTCGCACTGGTATGTAAACACAACACCTGCGATTTAAACCCCGGCACAGACTCAGAAATTATAGTTTTTTTTTTTTTTTTTTTTTTTTTTTTATTAATTTACTACTATTGTATCTTAAGGAAAATAATCGAAGCCAAATTTTCTAATATACTTTTTTAAATTTCAAAAAAAAAATGTAAATATACAATATTAACTGGTGCAACAGGGTTGGGTTGTGGTTAGTCGTTTGTTTCTAAACCAATGGTCTGCGGTTCGAACCCGGCACAGACTCAGAAATTAATTTTTTTTTTTTCTATTTAATAATAACAATATTATATGTAAATGAAAATAATCGAATCTCTGTCTAATGTTGTTGCGGCGCGTTATGCATCTTGCGCAGGTTCAAGTCCCGACAGTGGAGTTTATTAATATACTTTTTTAAATTTCAAACAAAAATGTAAATGAAGAATTTTAACTGGTGCAACAGCCAATGGTCTGCGGTTCGAACCCGGCACAGACCTAGAAATTTAATTATTTTTTATTTTTAAAATAACTACATTATTATATATAAATGAAAATAATCAAATTTCTGCCAAATGAATGGTGTGGTGTAACTAGTAGGGTTGCAGCATGGTATGGAACTTGCGTCAGTGAGCGCGGGTTCAAATCCCGTTAGTGACTGATTTAAATTTTTTTTTTTTAAATTTAATTTTAAAACTTAAATTTTAAATTACAGCCGAATTCAAATATTAATTTCTAATACAAGGAGAGTACGGGGTCTTTTACAGTCGGAGCGCTCGACTGTAGCCTTTCTTCCCTGTTTTATATGTAAATGAAAATAATCGGGTTGATGTCAAATGCATGGAGTGGCGCAACTTGTGGGGTTGCAGCATGTTCTGGAACCTGAGTCTGATAGCGCGGGTTCGATTCCCATCAGTGACTTGATACAACATTTTTTTAAAATTTAATTTTAAAACATAAATTTTAAATTACAGTCGTATTCAAATATTAATTTCGAATACAAGGAGAGTACGGGGTCTTTTACAGTCGGCGCGCTCGACTGTAGCCTTTCTTAGTTGTTTCAACTGCTCTTTTTATACTCACTGCAAGAGTATATTGGGTTTGTGCAAATGTATGTAACAGGCAGAAGGAGGCGTGGCAGACCCCATAAAGTATATATATTCTTGATCAGCGTCACAAGCCGAGTCAATATAGACATGTCCGTCTGTCTGTCTGTCTGTCCATATGAACACACAGATTTCAGAGATGGTAAGAGCTACAAGTTCGAATTTGGTCTCAATCGACTCGATATTTAGTCAGTCAATCCAAGAATTTTTTTTTTTTTGATGCCACGCCCCATTTGCCCACAATGAGCAATACACTAGACATAACTCGAAAAAAATGAATGTTTAAGGCGAATATCTCAGTAACTACGGCACTTAGGAATACCAAATTTGGTACACATGTTCCTAAGGACAGCATAAATACATAACCATTTAAAATTTTTGGCTGGCACGCCCCCTTATACCTTAAGAAAAAAATCAAATTTTTATGCCGTTTTAAAGGCATTTGTTCTTATCGTACAGTATTGTTATTTATGATTCCTTTGAAGACAAATTATATCAAACTATGCTGAAAGTTGCATAAAAATCCAACAATAAACAACAGAGCTACCGATTATAAAGTTAATGCTTAAGTCAATGCATGAGTGCGAGCGCGACAGAAACATACAAGCATATATTCGAACTCTTTTGATGCATGTGTGGCGGCAGTAGTATACATACACACATAAAGTATGTTTCATGTTTATAACGCCACCTATTTATTTGGTTCTTTGCTGTAACTGTACATTTTTCGCGACTATGATGTACTGATGAAATGTCTGTTTGGATGCAACAACAATGCACACGAAGTTTGGACTTTGCCCAGATAACGGTACTTTTGTTTTTGCGAGAAATCTATTTTTAGCCTGTTTCACATTTATAACGCCACTTGCTTTAAATGAGTTTTGTGAGTTCAAGCGAGAAGGTGTCTATTATTTGGTTGATGTTTTAGAAAAATACAATAACAAATAAGCTATGCCGCGTGGAAAAAGTTTATCGGAGCTTGAAAAGGGAAAAATAATCGCTTATAATGAAGAAGGATGCAGTGGAAGGGAGATAGCGCGTAAGCTGGGCAGGAGTCATGGGCTAATACAAAATTTTTTAAAAGATCCTGATTCTTATGGATCCCATAAGCGCAGAGGAGGGCCATCAATACTATCCAGCCGGGATAAAAGAAAAATTATTAATAAGGCCAGCAATTCGACAAGGAGTTTGCGTGACCTACAGGGTGTTGTCGACAAAAATGTAAGTCGCACCACCATATGGAGAACATTAAAATGTTCCACAATTATTAGAAATGAAGTAATGAGATGTGTTCCAGCATTGAAAGCTGAACACAAACTGGCTCGTATGGATTACGGGCGAAAAAACATGAACACCAATTGGTCCAAAGTAAGCCAAGTGAAGTTGACAAGCCCTTTGTTTTTATTAGTGACAAAAATTTGTAGGTAATTTTTTCCGTTGAGAAAAAGTGGAACCTAGATGGTCCTGACGGTTTTCGTCGTTATTGGCACGACTTAAGGAAAGAACCGCAGTACTTTTCCAAACGGAATTTTGGAGGAGGAAACGTAATGATGTGGGGAGCATTTTCTGCAGCAGGACGTTTAAAGATGCAGTTTGTATCCTCTAGGATGAAAAGTGCAGACAACGTTCGTGTTTTGGAGACCAGTCTTATCCCATTTTTGGAAGAAAATTGTGATACAGACTGGATTTTCCAACAAGACAACGCCGCAATCCATGTAAGCAGAGAGACCAAAGCCTGGTGGTCCTCCAACGGAGTAACTCTCATGGACTGGCCAGCTAGATCTCCGGACCTCAATCCAATAGAGAACTTATGGGGGATCTTAGTTCGTAAGGTTTATAAAAACAATCGCCAGTTTGACAATGTTGAAGAGCTGAAAACAGCGATTGAGGCGGCATGGATAGAAGTTGAGCCGGAAACAATCAAAAACTTAATTTCCAGTATGCCGAATCGAATTTTTCAACTTATTTCTAATCATGGAAATCAAATTTAGTTTATTCATTTTAAAAAAATTAATAAATACTTAAAATAAACAGCATAAAACTCATTTAAAGCAAGTGGCGTTATAAATGTGAAACAGGCTAAAAATAGATTTCTCGCAAAAACAAAAGTACCGTTATCTGGGCAAAGTCCAAACTTCGTGTGCATTGTTGTTGCATCCAAACAGATATTTCATCAGTACATCATAGACGCGAAAAATGTACAGTTACAGCAAAGAACCAAAAAAATAGGTGGCGTTATAAACATGAAACATACTTTATATACATATGTATGTGCATACATATGTATAACGACAATCGAATTTGTATGTGCATACAGACAAACATATGTATGTTCGATTATAAATTGTCTTTTTGTTGTAACGTGTTCTAATACAAGAACTATCTATTGAGATATCCGGATACTGATTTTAACATTATAATTGGGAATAAAAGCAGAGAGTATTATACGGTCGGGCTCGTTCGACTGTACTTTTCTTGCTTGTTTTTTTTAATTTTTAATTTAGCACTATTATATCTTAATGGATATAATCGGAGCCGTCTCACAAGGAGGTGGTGGTGCAATTAGTAGTGCTGCGGCGTGTTTTGCAAGTTGAGTATAAGCTCGCAGGTTGAATTCCCGACAGAGAAATTTTCTAATATACTTTTTTAAATTTAAAAAAAAAAATATAAATATAAAATATTAACTAGTGCAACAGGGTGGGGTTGTGGTTGATGTCGAGTGTATGGAGTGGCGCAACTAGTTGGGTTGTTGCATGTTCTGGAACCTGAGTCTGATAGCGCGGGTTCGATTCCCATCAGTGACTTGATACAACATTTTTTTTTAAATTTAATTTTAAAACATAAATTTTAAATTACTGTCGTATTCAGATATTAATTTCGAATACAAGGAGAGTACGGGGTCTTTCACAGTCGCCGCGCTCGACTGTAGCCTTTCTTAATTGTTAAGTTATGAATTTGCACACTGTACGAATAATTTGTGTGCGTAAAATTATCTTGTTTTTGATTAGTTTTAAAAAAAACCCTGCCTTGAACTGAATTTTTATGTTAATGTTTTTATAATAAGTAATAAAAATGTTATCTTAACCATAATTAACTAAAATGAACATTTTAAAAGTTACTTTTCATTCATTAATGAAGCAAATTACAAGAAAATTCTTGTGAATGACTGTACATATGTGTGTATGTATAGCGCTGTCTCTCTCGCACTCATGTATTGGCCTTATTTTCTTTTTAGTTTATGGTCGGATGTTATGAAACTGTTAGGATAGTTTGATATAATTAGAATTCTAACAAATTTTAAATAACAATACTGTACGATAAGAACAAATGCCAGTTTGAAAAGTTGTTTATTTCTTACGGAAAATGAGGGCGTGGCAGTTCAAATGGCAATGCATTTATGCTGTCTTTAGAAAACTACGTGACAAAATTGGTACTACCAAGTGCCATAGTTACTTAGATATTCGCCGAAAACATATATTTTTCCGAGGTGTGTCCAGTTTTTTGCTCATTGTGGACGAATAGGGCGTGGCCTCGAAAAAAAAAAAAGATTCTTGTATTGACTGACCAAATATCGAATCGATAGAGACCAAATTCGAACGTCTCTGAAATCTGTGTGTTCATACGGACAGACGGACAGACAGACAGACGGACATGGCTATATCGACTTGACTTGTGACGCTGATCAAGAATATATATACTTTTTGGGGCCTGTTTCATTAATTTGCACAAACTCAATATACTCTTGCAGAGAGTATAAAACAAACATCATGTTTATGTAGTTTGTTGCCAGTTGTGCCGAGTAGCTGTCGCCTTTTGTACGTGCGCACAATTAAAATTAACATAAAGAGCACAAGTATCAACATACAACGACAACCAGAAAAGCAACAACAGTAGTAAGAAAGTTGCTCAATTGTTATGGTTTGATTGTGGCAGCAACTGGCGAGTACGTGGCTTTGGAACATTGCATCATTATTCGATTTCTATTCTGGTCAGACAGACCTAACCTGGCTCGGCATGCTTTGTGCATCTGGTAAACAATGAAAACTAATTTAAATTAGCTTAACGCATACATAAAATGTGTCAAAATGTTGCGGGCGTTTCTGATAACTTTTTGTGTACAGCTGGAAACGGTTAATGCAACTAGGCCTACTTTCATTAGCAAACAATCTTGTTAAGGCCAAACGCAGACACACAATGTTGACACAGCCGCAAGCAGATAAACGAAATGGTCTTCTATAAAACATCGCAGTGTTAGTAATCGAAGCATCAAACGTTATCAAAATGTCACTCAAGAGTATCACAATCTGTGCACTCGTGCTATTAATCGGCACTACAACCACCAAGGCAGAAGCCTCAAAAACTTTACAGCCACGTCCTACCAGCCAAATAAGGGACAGCAGATATATGCGTTTAGATGAGGATATAATATCTATTTCTGATGATGAGGATGGTAATGACATTATCGATGAAATATACGAAAAGTATGGCAATGACGAGGATTTAATGAAACTCGATAGTGCGAGCGTTGCACTGATTAATAAGATGCTCGATGAAGAGGAGGAACTTGAGGAATACGAGTCCCGTGCCGCAAATGGAAACCGTCTTGGTAACAGTGCCACGCGCCGAAACCGAAACGGTTCAAACAGATGTGGCAATCGCCGTCCTAACAGACGTGGTGGCAACAATCCCAACACTCGCAACGGGAGGAGAAGGAAAAATGTTGTAAAGCGCGTTGCACGAGTATAAAGATTACCTCGAAAACTTCACTATTTATCCCTCCAATATCGCATTTTCTAATTAATTTAAGAAGAATGTAATAAAAATAAATGCAAATGAAAAAACACTCCTTAGAAAAACTCAACCAGTTTAAGGGGACCTTCTAGTCTGTCTGCCTGTCCGTATGAACAAACAAATCTCAAAGGTGATACGAGCTACAAGTTCGAAGTTAGTCAGTGTCGCCTTTATATTTTGTCAGCCAATACAAGAATTTTTTTTTTTTTTTTTTTGATGCCAAGCCCTAATCGCCCACAATGAGCCAATAACTAGACATACAATTAAAGTTTTCGATGATTATTTCAGTAACTATGGCACTTAGGAATACCAATTTTGGTACGAAGGTTCCTTGAGATATCATAAATGCATTGCCATTTAAATTTTCATCTCCCACGACCCCTTTTTTGGATTGATGGATGTTTGAAGAATAAGAGTCCAAAATTGTATGACCATACCTTACGAATTGCGGAAGATATCCACTATAGAAGAGCGTGCGATCGAACGATTTCCTACTAAATTGAAACTTTAAACGTGTTTTTCTCGAAACAGTGTTTTTCGGCCTGATGGAAGTGATAACTGGCTCAAAAATTGAGAAAACGCCATGAAATTTTTTACACATGTTCAGAGACATTTTGTGCATGGAATAGACCTTGATCATTAAAAATATTAAAAATTGTTGCCTACAAAAGATAATTACTAAGTCAAAAAATCCAAAAATTTGACTCCATTTTAGAACGCCCCCCCTCGGCTCCTTTTTTGTTTTGTGATTTAAAACTATTTTTAAAATAAAGATTAAGCTTTCACTAACAATACACAAAAAGCTTCAACTGATCGTCTATAACAGTTTCACCAAAAAAAAATCTGAACAAGTAAGAAAGGCTACAGTCGAGCGCGTCGACTGTAAAAGACCCCGTACTCTCCTTGTATTCGAAATTAATATTTGAATACGACTGTAATTTAAAATTTAAGTTTTAAAATGGCGTGGCACTGATTTGAAATAAACTTGATCTGCTCGCGAAAGTTACTGAATCTTTTTACAAATTTGGTGGTTCTAGCTCTTGTAGTTTAAAAGATCCTGGTGTTCATACAGACGGACGGACAGACGGACATGGCTATATCGACTCGGCTGTTGATGCTGATTATGAATATATATACTTTATGGGGTCGAAAAAGCTTCCTTCTGCCTGTTACGCACATTTGGCTTCTGACAAACCTAATAGACCGCTATACTCTTTTTAAGAGTACGGGGTCTAAAAAATGAGTTTCCCTTAAGAATACAAATATTGATGCGAAGGTTGCTAGAGACATCATAAATGCATTCCTATTTAAGATTTTCAGCTGCCACGCCTCCTTTTTCCACATGGAATAAACTGTTTTTCAAACTTTAATGCCGTTTTTAAGGCTTTTGTTCTTATCATTCTGTACAATTATTGATGATTCGTTTGAAGACAAATCATATCGAACTATCCTGAAAGTTTTATAAGAATCCGACCATAAACAAAAAAGAAAAGCAAAAAATTATATGTTTAAGTGCAATGTCAATGCATGCGAGCAAGCGAGACAGAAACCTACAAGCATAAATTTGAACGTTTTCGCTGCATGTGTGGCGGCAGCGCTGCCCGCGGACGCTGGTTGTGCCGACCAACATAATGGCTATACGTATATTTATGAGCATAAATATAATGTCAGAAGATTTTTCTATATGCATACAGACAAACAGATTTATGTTATATTATACTTCGATTGTATTTTTCTTTCTTGTTTTACAAATATATTTTGAGTAAAAGAAAAACAACGAGGAAAGGCTACAGTCGAGCGCGCCGACTGTAAAAGGCCCCGTACTCCCCTTGTATTCTAATTCGAATTTAATATTTGAACATGACTAATTTAAAATTTAAGTTTAAAAATTAAATTAAAAAAAAAAAAAAATTAAAATCAAGTCAGTGATAGGATTCGACCCTGCGCCCTCAAACGCAGGTTCCAGATCATGCAGCAACCCTACTAGTTGCACCACGCCTTACATTTGATAAAGCACCGATAATTTTCGTTTACATATAATTTTATTATGTTATGTAACAAAATAAAAAAAGTTAATGCTTGTCTGTTCCGGGATCGAACCGCAGACCATTGGTTTACATACAAATACAAAATATGATAAATGGCATCTCTACCACTTAGGCAACACTACGTTTGGTAATTGTCGTGACTAATATAAGTAAACATACAGTTATCTGTTTTCTTTCAACCACGTGTACATAAATTACATTTCTACAACTCTACAATTTATACGCCAAACGACTAACCGCAACCCTACCCTGTTGCACCAGTTAAAATTCTATGCTTACATTTTTGTTTGAAATTTTAAAAAGTATATTAATAAATTTCATTGTCGGGAATTGAACCTGCGAACTAATACGCAAGTTGCAGAACACGCCGTATTCCTGAGTCTGTGCCGTGTTCGAACCGGGTGCGGAAAATGATAACATACATCTCTACTACTTGAGCCACGCTTTGTTCGCAAATTAGTGCGGCTAATGTATACATAAATATAGAGTTATATCTTTTCTCTCAACCAGGTGCATTGCCAATGCGCTTAATCAAGAACTGTGTTACCTGATAGCACAATTGATTATAGTTGGATTTTTATGCAACTTTTAAGAAAGTTTGATTTGATATGTCTTTAAACGATAAGGACAAATGCCTTAAAATGGCTTCGAAAATGTAAATTATTTTGTTTCTTGTTGAAAAAAGGGCCATGATACCGCAAAAGTTTTAATGATATTGTATTTATGCTATCCCTAGGCACTTGCGTACCCAAATTGCGGGGGCGGTATTGGGCGTGGTATTTGAAATAAACTTGATCTGCGTACATCATAGACGGACTTTCATTCAAAATTGGGTGTCTCTAGCTATTGTAGTTTAGAAAATCCACGTGTTCATACGGACAAACAGACGGACATTGCTATATCGTCTCGGCTGTTAATGCTGATCAAGAATATATATACTTTATAGGGTCGGAAAAGCTTCTGCCTGTTACGCACATTTCGCTTTTGGCAAACCTAATAGACCCCTCTAATCTTTTTTAGAGTACGGGGTCTAATAAAATAAAAATATTATAATTCAAGATTAATCTTTGAATATTATTGATTTGAAATTTATTTAATTGAAATTTAAGTATTAAGTTAAAATTTCATAAAAATTAATTAACAAAAAAAACAAGAAAGAAAAGTACAGTCGAGCGCGCCCGACCGTATAGTACTCTCTTCATTTATTCCCAATTATAACGTTAAAATCGGTATCCGGTATCGTTATCGGTATCGGTTAAAACAGGATATAAGTTTGAAAAGTTTTGTTTGTTTCTTACGAAAAAAATGGGGCGTGGCAGCCGAGAATTTTAAATGGCCGTGCATTTATACTGTCTCTAGGAACCTGCATACCAAAATTGGTCTTCCTAAGTACCGTAGTTACTGAGATATTCGCTTAAAACATCTATTTTTTCCTAGGTAAGTCTAGTTTTTGGCTCATTGTGGGCGAATGGGGGGTGGCATCAAAAAAAAAAAAGATTCTTATGTTGACTGACTAAATATCGAATCGATAGAGGCCAAATTCGAACTTGTAGCTCTTACCATCTCTGAAATCAGTTTGTTCATACGGACAGACGGACGGACTCGGATTGTGATGCTGATCAAGAATATATATACTTTAGAGGGTCTGCCACGCCTCCTTCTGCCTATTACATACATTTGCAGAAACCCAATATACTCTTGCAGAGAGTATAATAATTCACTGACAGGAGTCATACCTTCGAATTCAGATGTAGGTTTCACAATACGCCGAAACTCTACTAGTTGCACCACGCCAAACTTTTTTCGTGGGTTCTGATAATCTGCATTTGCATGAAATAAATTTTTGTTAAAAAGTAATAACATTAATAACAATAATATAACAAAAACAAGTAAAAAAGGCTACAGTCGAGCGCGCCGACTGTAAAAGACCGCGTACTCTCCTTGTATTCGAAATTAATATTTGAATACGACTGTAATTTAAAATTTATGTTTTAAAATTAAATTTAAAAAAAAAATCAAGTCACTGATGGGAATCGAACCCGCGCTATCAGACTCAGGTTCCAGAACATGCTGCAAACCAACTAGTTGCGCCACTCCATGCATTTGACATCAACCCGATTATTTTCATTTACATATAAAACAAGTAAGAAAGGATACAGTCGAGCGCGCCGACTGTAAAAGACCCCGTACTCTACTTGTGTTTTAAATTAATATTTGAATACGACTGTAATTTAAAATTAAAGTTTTAAAATTTAATTAGAAAAAAAATTTAAATCAAGTCACTTATGGGATTCGAACCTGCGCTAACTAACGCAAGTTCCATATCATGCTGCAACCCTACTAGTTGCACCACACCATTAATTTGGCAGAAATCTAATTATTTTCATTTATATATAATAATGTGGTTATTTAAAAAAAAAAAAAAAACATTAAATTTCTCGGCCTGTGCCAGGTTTGAACCGCAGACCATTGGCTGTTGCACCAGTTAAAATTCTTTATTTACATTTTTGTTTGAAAAACAAAGATTCTTGTATTGACTAACTAAATACCGAGTCGATAGAGACCAAATTCGAACTTGTAGCTCTTACCATTTTTGAAATCTGTGTGTCCGTATAGGACAGGCAGACATGGCTATACCCACTCGGCTTGTCACGCTGATCAAGAATATATATATACTTTATGGGGTCTGCCACGCCTCCTTCTGCCTGTTACATACATTCGCACAAACCCAATATACTCTTACAGAGAGTATAACTTGAGATTTGGCTATCTAAACTCAAAAAATCAAAAACATATCGTTAATATAATCGTGTACCCAGCCTTTCAACATCGAGTTTCGAAAAAAACGCGTTTAAAGTTTAGCCATCCCAAAAGAACTCAAAGGAAAGCGCTTTGGTAAATAATGAAAACTTTTTTAAATGTTAACTGCGTATAAGCCCTTAAACAAGCGTCCAAGAAATATACAATTTTAATAATCCTAATCATTTATAAAGTAAAAGACTGACAGACAAAGAAATGTATTGCAGGGAAAGATTATTCTATATTATTGTAGTTTTTGTTGTTGGTATTTGCCACTTGACTTGGCTCACTGCAGACGCCTTAATAGCCAGGCAAAGAAGTCATAAAAAACCGTCAAAACTCGCAACTTTAATCTGCATACTCGCAGATGACGACTTTTCTGAAGTATGCCGAGAGAGTACTGTACAAGAGCTTGTAGGTAGTAAAAAGCTTTTATTAACAACATAATTTTGCCGTCTGCAAACTTTACCATTCGCTTGCCGTCGGTTATTGTCGAGTTTTGATTTAAGTTTTGCTTGTCAATAACTTAAAGCAGTAGCAACATGACAGCAACCCAACTTTGATACTCTCCTTGTATTCTAATTCGAAATTAATATTTGAATATGACTGTAATTTAAAATTTAAGTTTTAAAATAAAATTTAAGAAAAAAAACATTAACATTAAGTCACTGATAGGATTCGAACTTTCTCTCTCAGACGCAGGTTCCAAAACGTGCTGCAACCCTACTAGATGCACCACACCACACATTTGTTATACCTCCGATAATTTTCTTTTACATATAATTTTATTATGTTATACAACAAAAAACAAGAAAGAAAAGTACAGTCGAACACGCCCGACTGTATAATACTCTCTGCTTTTGTATAATCGAAAATACATATGTTTGTCATACAAATTCGTTTGACGCTATACTTTTGGTCGGCACTGCCAGCGCTGTTTCTCTCGCACTCATGCATTGGTATCGGCTGCAAATATATAGAATTTGTTGCAAATTTTCTTTATGGTTTATGGTCTTGTGAAACTTTCAGGGTAGTTTGATATAATTATTCTTCAAACACGTTTCAAATAACAATACACTACCAGTTGCACCACATTTCAAATAACAATACAGTACGATAAGAAAAAATGCCTTTAATATGGCATACAAATTTGAAAGTTGTTTTATTTCTTACGGAAAAAGGCAGTCCAAAATTTTAAATGTCAATGCATTTTTGCTGTCTCTGGGAACCGTACCAAAATTGGTATTCCTAAGTGCCATACTTATTGAGATATTTGCTTTATCTATTTTTTCCGAGGTTTGTCTAGTTTTTTGCTCATTGTGGGCGAATGGGACTCGGCATCAAAAAAAAAAAAAAAGATTCTTGTATTGACTGACTAAATATCGAGTCGATAGAGACCAAATTCGAACTTGTAGCTCTTACCATCTCTGAAATCTGTGTGTTCATATGGACAGACAGACAGACAGACGGACATGGCTATATCGACTCGGCTTGTGATGCTTATCAAGAATATATATATTTTATAGGGTCTGACACGCCTCCTTCTCCCTGTTACATACATTCCATCGATTACAATATACCCTTGTACTCTACGAGTAACGGGTATAAAAATATAAAAAACAAGAAAGAAAAGTACAGTTGAACACGCCCGACCGTATAATACTCTCTGCTTTTATTGCTTGCGGAAAAAGGGGGCGTGGCAGCCCAAAACTTTTGATGTCATTGCATTTATGCGGTCTCTAGGAACACGTGTACCAAAAGATTGAGACCAAACTCGAACTTGTAGCTCTTACCATCTCTGAAATCTGTGTGTTCATACGGACAGACAGACAGACAGACGGACAGACGGACATGGCTATATCGACTCGGCTTGTGATGCTGATCAAGAATATATATACTTTATGGGGTCTGCCACGCCTCCTTCTGCCTGTTACATACATTTGCATAAACCCAATATACTCTAGCAGAGAGTATAAAAAAAAAACAAATTTTCTGACAGGATTCGAACCTGTGACCTCGCACGCCAAACGACTAACAGCAACCCTACCCTGCTGCACCAGTAAAAATTCTATATTTACATTTTTGTTTGAAATTAAAAAAATTATGTTAATAATTTTCACTGTCGGGAATTCAACCTGCGAACTAATACGCAAGTTGCAGAAAATGCCGCAACACTACCAGTTGCACCAGTTGCAATGTTATATTAAATTACAAATAACAAAAAAAACAAGTAAGAATGGTTACAGTCGAGCGCGCCGACTGTAAAAGACCCCGTACTCTCCTTGTATTCGAAATTAATATTTGAATACGACTGTAATTTAACTAGTTGCGCCACTAGTTGCGCCACTCCATACATTTGACATCAATCCGATTATTTTCATTTACATATCAAAAATGTATATAAAATATAAAACAAAATTTTTAATTTCTGAGTCTGTGCCGGGTTCGAACCGCAGACCTTTGGTTTAGAAACAAACGACTAACCACAACCCAACCCTGTTGCACTAGTTAATATTGTACATTCAAATTTTTTGTTAAATTTAAAAAAGTATATTAGAAAATTTCACTGTCGGGAATTGAACCTGCGAACTAATACTCAACTTGCTGAACACGCCTCAACACTACTAATAGCACCACCACCTCCTTGAGAGACGGCTCCGATTATTTTCATTAAAATATAATAGTGCTAAATTTAAAAAAAAAAAAAAAAAAAAAAAAAAAAACTATAATTTCTGAGCCCGCGCCGGGGTTCGAACCGCAGGTCTTGTGTTTACAAACTACTCTTTGCAAACTACTGCGGCTAATGTATATATAAACGTACAGTTATCTCTTTTCTTTCAACCACGTGCATTGACAATGCGCTTCAAGGGACACTTTGCTACCTAATTGCTCAGTTGTTTATAGTTGGATTTGATTTGAACTTTCAGGGTAGTTTGATATAATTTGTCTTTAAACGAATCTTAAATTACAACACTGTACGATGAGGATAAATGCCTTAAAAACGGCATCGAAAATTAAAAAATTTTTTTTTTCTTGTGGAAAAAGGGGGCGTGGCAGCAAAAAAAATTTTAATGGCACTGCATTTATGCTGTCCCTAGGAACCTGCGTACCCAAATTGGTGGTCGTAAGTGCCATAGTTACGGAGATATTCGCGGAAAACGTCAATTTTTTTTCGAGGTGTCTTTGGTTTTTTGCTTATTGCGGCGGCGGTAGGGGGCGTGGCACTGATTTAAAATAAACTTGATCTGCTCGCGAAAGTTACTGAATTTTTTTTACAAATTTGGTGGTTCTAGCTCTTGTAGTTTAAAAGATCCAGGTGTTCATACAGACGGACGGACAGACGGACAGACGGACATGGCTATATCGACTCGGCTGTTGATGCTGATCAAGAATATATATACTTTATGGGGTCGGAAAAGCTTCCTTCTGCCTGTTACGCACATTTGGCTTCTGACAAACCTAATAGACCCCTATACTCTTTTTAAGAGTACGGGGTCTAAAAATGAAATTCCTGAGCCTGTTCCGGATTTGAGCCGCAGGTCTTAGGTTTTCATACAAGTGCGAAGAATAATAACAGGCGTCTCTACTACTTGGGCCTTTGTTCGCAAACTAGTACGGCTAATGTATATATAAACATAAAGTTATCTCTTTTCTTTCAACCACGTTCATTGACAATGCGCTTAAATATAAACTTTGTTACCTGGTAGCACAGTTGTTTATAGTTGGATTTTTATGCAGCTTTCAGGATAGTTTGATATGATTGTCTTTAAACGGCATCGAAACTTCAAATTATTTAGTTTCTTGTGGAAAAAGGGGGCGTGGCAACCTTAAAGTTTTAATGACATTGCATTTATGCTGTCCTTAGGAACCTGCGTACCCCAATTGGTGGTCCTAAGTGCCATAGTTACGGAGATATTCGCAAGGAAAGGGACAAGGAAAAAATTTGAAATAAACTTGATCTGCGTATATCATAGACGGACTTTCAGTCCTATACCAAGAGTGTATAAATAAAATTGGTAGGCTGTATAGTTGTTGATACTGGTTTCACTGCAACTGCCATAATAAATAAAGCATAATTGTACTGCTAAAAGTGTAAAAATGTGTATATATTCTTGATCAGCATCAACAGCCGAGTCGATATAGCCATGTCTGCCTGTGCGTTTGTTAAAATCGGCCAGATCAGATCACTATGTCATATAAGCCCCATAGGAACAATCGGTTCAAAAACATAGCTGCCACGGGAACAACCGATTGAAATGCTGAAAATGCTTATTATGAAAATTTCAGTGTCTCTTCAACGAGTTGAACAAAATTTTCGCAATATGCATTCTTATCCATAATCCTGCTGACCAAATTTTATCCAGAGCGGACCACATATAGCTGCCATGGAAACAATCGGTTGGAATGTTAAGTGTAAAATTTCGCGCAATACACATTTTCTATTATTCCCTATATGCTGACCAAATTTTATCCAAATTGGTTCACTATATCATATAGATATCGTAGGAACAATGAATAAAACAAAATTAACGCCATTTGCATGACTGCAAGGGTATTTAATCTTCGTCTAGCCGAAGATAAGCGTTATTTCTTGTTTTTAAATGTTTTTGTTCTTATTTAACACGATACGCTCTCATCAATCTTTCAGAGCTGACAATTTATGTGGCTGACGCTGTCACATGACTGCGCACAAAAACGCTGGCAACAAGGCTTAAATGCTTTTTGTATTGATTTCCACAAAAATAGTTGACCAAATATGTAAATAGAAATAGAACAAATAGACGAAGAACGAAGAAGGAAAGGACAAAAAAAGACATGCTGAAGTCTAAGGAACGATTTCGTTTTTCTTGTACATGTTTCGTGATGGGTTAAAAGTGCACGTCTGCGTAAGGGATTTATACGGGCGGGATAGAGTCGGACTTGTATTCCTTGCTATTGTCATGTTATAAATAGCATTTATGGCAATGCAAAACAATTAATTTATAGTTTTTAGTCCAAAGGTTATTTATTGACTCTCGCTAACAACAAATTTAATTATTTGATATTTTGAATAAAATATATGAAGCACGCGTCATTCGTCCTTTTTAAGATGGACGTTTAAAAAATTTAATCTGAAATTAGAGAAATATCATTAGAATGTTGTGCTATCATTGTTACCATGAGGTAAATTTGTTTTCGTGGTTAATATATAAGTATACGCAATATGTTGATAAAGCAATTGTTGTCACACGTACGAAATGTATTACAACTTAAAGCACTTATACAGTATGTACAACTGTAAATAAGGTATTCGCCACCGCAATTAAATCACAGACAGTTAGGCACATGTTGCCCAAGACCCAACAAGTTTAAGCCCATTAACGCATACCGCATGAAGGCATATTTCACAATTCAATTCCTACCTTTATTGTTATGCATAAAAATAATCCTGTTAGACGCAGCTAAATTAGCTCATTGCTTGTCTTAATTTTGACTTTGTATCTGTATTTGACTTTGGTTAATGCTATATCAACCCTGCCGACCAAACACAAGAAGCAAGCAAACTCTGAACAATGCGAATGCCTTATTATACTCTCTGCAAGAGTATATTGGGTTTGTGCAAATGTATGTAACAGGTAGAAGGAGGCGTGGCAGGCCCCATAAAGTATATATATTCTTGATCAGCATCGCAAGCCAAGTCGATATAGCCATGTCCGTCTGTCCGTCCGTCTGTCTGTCAGAAATGGTAAGAGCTACAAATTCGAGTTTGGTATCTATCGACGCGATATTTAGTCAGTCAATACAAGAAACTTTTTTTTTTTGATGGCACGCCGCATTCGCCCACAATAAACAAAAATCTAGACTTACCTCGGAAAAAATAGATGTTTAAAGCGAATTTCTCAGTAACTACGGCACTTAGGAATACCAATTTTGGTTCGCTTGTTCCTAAGGACATCATAAATACATTACCATTTAAAATTGTTGGCTGGCACGCCCCCTTTTCCGTAGGAAAAAAGAAACTTTTTAAATTTGCATGTCATTTTAAAGTAATTTTTTCTTATCGTACAGTATTGTTATTTGAAATGTGTCTGAAGAATAATTATATCAAACAACCCTGAAAGTTTCATAAGAATCCGACCATCAACAATAAAGAAAACACGCAACAAATTCTATATATTTGCGGCCAATAGCAATGCATGAGTGCGAGAAAGACAGCGCTGGCAGTGCCGAACAAAAGTATACATACGCACATATGTATGTGTATACATTTTACGTTTAACGTCAAACGAATTTGTATGTGCATACAGACACATGTATTTTCGATTATACTTACTTTTTTTTTTGTTGTTTTTTTTAACATTATAGTTGTGAACAAAAGCATAGAGTATTATACGGTCGGGCGTGTTTGACTGTACTTTTCTTACTTGTTTTTTTTTGTGGTTCCTTAAGAGGTTAAAACGCCATAGACGATATCAAGCACAACTCATTCATACACTCAAATTGATTTACAAGACGCATTTTCTTTTCCCTATAACAATTTTTTCATTGTCTGCCAAATTGTCTCTTCAAACGCAAGATGCATATACATATCTATTTCACATCTATCCCCAAAATTTACATTATTTTGTGCGCCACCAAAATATTATTGTATCCGAAACTGAACAGCTGAAAAGAACATAAAAGAGTAAAAAAAAAACTTCCGATTTGGAATTGTGGGCGTCAAGTGTACAAAAACGTGACGAAATTGTTGCATCTTCTGCTATTTGCCATTTTACTGTAGCTACTGCAAGCAATAAAACGAGTCAGAATACCAGACACAAGAGTCGGAAGACGGCAGTCAACATTCCCAGCAGAGTTGAGCAGCGCAATAACGCAACAGCGTAGCAAGTAAATAACAAATTTTTAGCAATACACGAGCAAGTAAGACATTTTTCTAAATTACAGTCGTCCAAGTCGGTGGTGAAGCATGAAATACGCAGTAAAATGGTTACAGGCAAAACAACAGCATCTAGTTTGTTGTACACCATTTCTAGTTGTCTCATACATTGTTATGTAATCAACAAAGGTACCAGAGACACAGAACGCCAGGAAAAACGTCAATAAGCCCCCATTTGGATTTAAGGCGCAGTTTAAGGGTCCTTACCCTCTTACTCCCTGCGCATGACTTAACATCCACAGGTTAAACTGACAACAAACAGCACTTTCATTCCCGCTTATATATACTGTCACAACGACAGCAACAGTATTAGGCACGTGACAACTATGGCGACCGACAGTTGTATACATTATCTATTCTGAGTCAGTTAAATTGGAAACAGAGAGCTAAATACCTACATTTTTAATACATTTCAATAAGAAAATACTTTATATTCAAGTGCCATTTTTATGATATTTTGTCTAAAATTAAGTTCAAATTACATGGTATGAAATTTATAAAATTAAAATTTATTAATCATTTATCAATTACCTTCACAGAGTTAATAAACTTATAGTTTGTTCTTTTTTGTTAATTTATTTAATAGAGTTTAAGCACGTTATATAAGTTTTACGTCCACTGTACTTAATAATGCTGAGAGTTATTAGCAAGCGGTGCAACTTTCAAATCGTCATAAAACTGAATGCCAAAGTAAAGTCGTAATTAAGGTGAACAGTCATACCCAAACTAGCTCGGAGATGCGAAATGTCAGTCAATGTCTGGCTAAATTAGCCATCTACCAACGAACCCAAGGACAGGTTAGAAGTGAAAGAATGTTGCCATTTTACTTAACCACATTTGTGCGTCTTAATTTTGAAACTGCTCGAAACTCAATATTATTCAGATTCCAATTTAATTTTTTAATATCTTAACCAGACATAAAAAGACTTAACTTTTTAAATTTCCGCTCTTTATTTTTATTATCTGGTTACATTTAGTGCATCATCCTACATTATTTCAAGTGGCACAAATAACAGGGACAATTGGACGAAATTTTAATTTATGTTTGAAGATATTGTGTTATATACAGAACATATCCCTATTTTGATTTACATACTCGCATATACATCCTTACACTTGTCTGTCGTTTTGGTAGCTAAAAAGCCGTCAACATTATCACAATGTACATTCTGCGACAAAGGAATGCAATTGGAAATGAGATACTAAATGCAACAGAGTACACACTTGTTAACAAGTTTGCAGGCGTTTGAAATTTCTGGCAAACAAATTGCGAATATCACACAGGAGGGGCACACAGGACCTTAGAGCCAGTTTGGCATCATTATAAAAAAATTATCATCAGAACAAAGAACAGCTGAGAAATATGATGGCTTTAGCTCTTATAGTCTCGAAGATCGAGGTATTTATCCGGACATACGGATATATCGACTACATCGACTCTGCTGTTGATGCTGCTGAATATATATAATTTATCTCCTCCCTTATGTAACGCCATTCTTCCAGGAAAATTGTTCTCTTATTTTGATGGTGCTTTAGGTTAGTTGAATCTTTTTTAAACGGACAGGTGTGCGCTTATGAGAGTTTTTACCATATATTGTCGTGGGTAAAAAAGGAAAAAGCCCATTTAGTTTGCGATTGTATCAGATACAAAAACACTTTGCTGTTTGCCTGGCAAGTCACAAAGTTACCACAGTTGCACTTGACAAGCCACTCATTGCCAACAGATTTACTCTGTCTGGCTCACTAACCGTAGAGTTATTTGTCCTCCCGTCTGTCAGACTGTCTTCATAGCTGACTGCCAGTCTGCTCCTGTCTCTGTTTCTGTGTGTATATCTGGAAAAACAAACAGCAGTTTTAAACTTATCCAACGCTTCTCATTAAATACAACAGCCCACCTGCCTGTTGCTTTTACATACACTCACGCACTAATGACGTTAGCTTTAAAATGCTTTATAGCAACCTTTAAATATGTAAGACTTTTATTGTTTTTCTGTGGCCAAAGCCCAAGTTTGAAAATCAGATGAATATAACAATTTATACACTCATTTATCGGCCAATGAACTTGGTTAAGTCAAAGTGTTTCAAGATCTGTCAGCAACAAAATAAATTTGTATGATATTAATTCTTGCAAGTTAAACCTTGATAAGGAAATTTAATCAGTTTATTTCTAAAACAATTTGGTAAGAACATACCAACTAGTAACATTCATATAATGTCTATAGTTCAATTTTCTGCTTAAAAATCTAAAACAAACATGATTTTATGAACTAAATTTCAAATAAGACAGCTGTATTTCCTGTATTTTGGTGGAGACACAAAATTTGGAAACAAAGTCCACTTATTGTAAAAAACTGTGGTCCCTTCACCAAAAATTACGTTCAAATCACCCCCAACTCGAAACCAAATTTACTTTTTATAAACGGGGAGAAAGAAATGAAATTCATTGATATAAATGTTACTGTTTATAATGGAAACGACTAAATTAACATAACATAAGAACAAATGCATATTGCGAGAATTTGGTTCAAATCGTTTAAGAGACACTGAAAATTTTCATTTTTTAGCATTTTCAGCATTTTTAACCGATTGTTCATATGACAGCTATATGATATAGTGGTCCGATTTTCTGTGTTTTCCAAGCTATCTTAGCCATCCCCTAAACTATTACACTAATATTATTATCATTACCTATTGTAAATTACATATTGAAACTTAGTAACGGGTATCCTATAATCGCGACGCGACTATATCATTCTTTCTTGTATATTACTTAATTTTAACATTTTTATTTTAATTAAATACAAATGCGCACTACTGTGAGTACGGGGTATTTTACAGTCGGCTCGCTTTTTACACTCCCTGCAAGAGTATAATGGGTTGTGGAAATGTATGTAACAGGCAGAAGGGGGTGTGGCAGACCCCATATTTATATTGCTGAAGTACAGTGGAATCCGGATATAACGACACTAATGGGACCGACGATTTTAAGTCGTTATACACGGTAGACGCTTTAACCATAGGGAGCCAAAAAAAAATTTTTTTTTATTTAATTTTTGTCATGTTTGCAAATAGTTTAAAAAAAAACCAATATAATTTTTTAATCAAAACAAAATTTATATTAAATTTAGTTCAATAATAATACGCTCACCGGCTTCCAAGCTCAGAATTATTTGCGTTTTCTGCTCAACGGAGAAGCATTTTCGTTTTGACGACATTGTCTCATTGACGAGTGTGTACTAAATGAGCCCCTTTTGCCTATTTTGAACATTTACGCATAAAATTTTTCTTGGAAAAATACAAGCTTGTATGGGGACCAAACAATTTATCGAATTTTCGTCGCAATGACCGGTCGGACGCTTTAAGCGAAGTCGTTATAACCGGATTCTACTGTATATATATTCTTGATCATCGTCACAAGCCGAGTCGACATAGCCATGTCCGTCTATCCATCCGTATGAACACACAGATTTCAGTAATAGTAAGAGGTATAAGTTCGAATTTTGGCGTCTATTGACTCGATATTTAGTCTGTCAAAATACGAAATTTTTTTTTTCGATGACATGGCAAAGTTTATATTTGAGCGCAATGCCAATGCAAAGCGAGACAGAATCATTTAATTATATGAACATTTTCGCTGCGCGGCAGCAGCGCTTCCCGCGGAAGCTGACCGTGCCGACCAATTGTATACATACATACTTATGTATGTATGTCAAAGTCGTGAGCCATATGGCTTAGCAATTTCTGAGTCTCAAAAGAGTATGAATAACTTCAAAAAGATACCATTTGGTAATTATTAAGGTGTTTATCTTTCATTAAGGGCAACTTCTTATTTATGAACTTGCAATGAATCGCCAGCCCTCAACACACAATTTTCAACTAACGATAAATGTAGACGCATATACACATACTTACTCGTATAACAAATGCCCGAATGGTTAAATCAACACCTGTGAGGGGGGTAAAACTTTGAGCCTGAACTCCAACCCGAACCCTATTTGAACTCAAAGCAAAGCTGAAACTGAACTGGAATCAGATGTAGAATGCTGCAACATGGCGAGAATCAAAGCGCTCGGACTGTAAACTTATCTGCTCAACTAATCTCATTGGAAATCAATCTAAAATAAATCGAAGGATTGGACAAACATGCTCTACGTGCCAGACAAATGCCTGGCTGCTCACATTATAATGTGATTTCAGCTGTAAATGTGCAATATTTTATTCAAATTCCCAAAAGCGTAGTCTTTGAACGCGTTTTCCCTCACCCCCTTTGCTCCCCCTCGATTCCTATCTTAAGGGGGTAGTAAAGTACTTAAATTATTTTTTTGTCATTTTATTTTTATTTTTTTATATTACTCAGCTATGTCTTAAGATTGTTGTGTGAAAATTTAAAGTCGATCGGAGTTAAATTGACAAAGATACAGATGGTTTAGTTTGCTCCTCTGCAGTCGGATTACACGCTGTCGAAAATCTTTAAACGCGTTTTCCCACACTTGCCCTTTTCAAGGTCGGTGTCCACTCTAGCTTAAAATCTACTGAACCGATTCTTTTCAAATTTTTTAAAAAAATTCTTAACTTTATTGACCAGGTAATGACGTCAAGTTTTTTTTTATTTTTAACATATTAAAAAAAATTAAAATTTGCGATTTTTTTTAAAAAAAACCGTTGATTTGACTTCAAAACGCTGTAAAAAAATTAAAAAGTTAAAAAGAAATAAAAACTCGACGTCATTACCTGCGAAAATTCATTAACTATTGAAATCAATTTGGTTTTAAAATTTTTGATGATCCAATGTTGCGCTATGAGGGACACCGCAAACGACATTTTTGTTATAATGTAGTAAACTTAAAATTTAAATAAATCAACTGTGTCGGCTAAAAACATTCCCAAAAACAGGCCTAATTTGCACTGAATTAACTTTACTACCCCCTTAACTATCAACTGTGAAAGTAGTTTAGTCAGATTTCTAGGGCGTCGTTTACTTGCCTGTTGATCATCCAAAAGAATTCAAAACAAGTAAGAAAGACTACAGTCGAGTGAGCCGCCTGTAAAAGACCCCGTACTCCTTCTAGTGCGAAATTTTCCATACAAATGTCCCATTTTCGACCGATTCGTCCTTGGGAGCTATAGCCTATTGTTGTCCGATCCGTATCAAACTTAGTGGAGATAGTAATAATGGTTCCATACACGTACTGTGAAAATTTCGTCACTATAGATCAACTAATACTTAATGTCATACAAATGTCTCATTTTAGACCGATTTGTCCTATGGGAGCTATAGGCTATAGTTGTCCGATCTATAACAAACTTGGTGAGAATAGTTATAATGGTACCATACACGTACTGTGTAAATTTGGTCACTACATAGCTTCGATAGCTTGAAAGTTGTAGTGTAATGAAAATAGTTCTTTACAATTGGCGGGGGCGGTAGGGGCCGTGGCAAAAATTTGAAATAAACTTAATCTGCCTGACATATATACGGACTTTCATTCCAAATTTGATGGCTCTTGCTTTTGTAGTTTAAAAGATCCAGGTGTTCATACATCGTCTCGGCTATTGATGCTGAACAAGAACATATGTACTTTATGGGGTCGGACACGCCTCCTTCTGCCTGTTACGCACATTTCGCTTTTGACAAACTTAATAGAGCCCACTACTCTTTTTTAAAGAGTACGGGGTCTAAAAAGCACCTATCAAAAACGGAAACACAAATACCAAATGACAAGTTTTTTCACTTTCATAATCCAAAGTAAAAATTTGGCATTTTGGGAATGACAATTCAGCTACTAAACAATAATAAAATGTTCAAAACTTGCTTAGAATAATAAACAAAATTTTGATTGGCGTTTGATTTACTTTCACTGTTCCATTTTCAATTACATTAAAAGAACTCAGAGAACGGTTTTCTTGACACAAAATGAAACACTGAGTATCGAAGAACTCTGTGCTTTTTTCTCCTGTTTAGCGTTTTCGTATAGTTTTTGTACTCTTTGCAAGAGTACATTGGGTTTGTTAAAAGTATGTAACAGGCAGTAGTAGGCGTGGCAAACCACATAAGATATATAAATTCTTGATCTGCGTCCCAAGCCGAGTCGATTTATCCATGTCCGTTCTGTCTGTTCGTCGCTGCGTCCGTATAAACAAACAGATCTCAAAGAGTTACAAGTTCTAATTTAATCAGTATCTAGTCGATATTTAGTCAGGCAATACAAGAATCTTTTTTTTGTTCGATGCCACGCCTCATTCGACCTCAATAAACCAAAAACTAGACAAATCTCGGAAATTTTTGGCGAATATTTTAGTGCAATGTAATTTAAAAATTTGAACAATCGGCATCAACAACAGGGACGATACAGCCATGTCCGTCTGTTTCTATGCGAACTAGTTTCTCAGTTTTGAAGCTATCTTGATGAAACTTGGTACAGATGTGTTTTCTTCTGCACGAAGTTCATAGGCTAGAATCGGCCAGATCGGATCACTATATCATATAGATCCCATTGCACTATGGTCCAAATGCCTTTTTTTGGCATAAAGTCAATTTTTTATGTTAATATTTCGTTGTTTTTTATTTGAATCATCTTACATTACATAAAGCTTTAAAAGCGCCACCAAAGTTTTTGAGAGCTTTTAAAAGGGAGCCAGCGAGCAGCAGATTTCCGAACATAAATTGGCGCCAAAATATTTACTTGCTTTATGTTGTGTCTCACGCATCAAATCGGTCTACAAAATCTAACTAACTTATGGAAAGTAATCTTCAAGGTATACCCTATCTATTGTATACTGTAATTTTATGTGTATTTCTAGTGATTTAGTGTTGTGTAATGTCCAATTTATGTGTATTTTTTTGGAAAATTAACATGCGTGTTTCGTGGAATATAACTAATAAGCTGTTCCATGCTGAAACCAACTTATTGGTCCAGTTTGTACTTATGAGTGTTGTCTTTAGCCACAAACGATAAACTTATCACCAAAATAAACGATTCTTTTGGTTTATATGCGGAGCTACCCGTCGTATCCGATGTCACCAACCATTCATAAAATATTGGTTCACGGTTACCAAATTAATAATTCGAGCTGGATTCCACTAGGATGCTTGTGCAAAACGCAATAAACATTCCAGATTGTCGCATTCAAGGAAAACAGTCGGATAAATTCTATGACTGATATATTTCACAAAGCTTTAGATTCCTCGGATTCATTGCTGTGGAGTGGAGTGGAAAAAAATCGCAGTGCGATTCTGATGACAATGAGGATATTTATAATATTGAACTGGATGAAGAAAAAACCATTTAGAAAATAAGTAAGTAAATAAATATAACAGGAAATAATATATATTTTTTATAATTCTATAATCAATCAATGTGCAGTTTAATAATACCATAACAATAATATATGCGAAGTTTGAACCATGTAACTCAATTTTTCGACTTTATGCCAAAACAAGTAAGAAAAGTACAGTCGAACGCGCCCGACCGTATAATACTCTCTGCTTCTATTCCCAATTATAATGTTAAAATCAGTATCCGGATATTACAATAAATAGTTCTTGTATTAGAACACGTTACAACAAAAAAGACAATTTATAATCGAAAATACATATGTTTCTCTGTATGCACATAAAAATTCGTTTCACCTTATTTGTATGCACATGTACATATATGTATAAGTGTGTATGTATACTATTGCCGCCACACATGCATCAAAAGAGTTCGAATATATGTTTGTATGTTTCTGTCGCTTCATAATCGGTAGCTCTGTTGTTTGTTGTTGGATTTTTATGCAACTTTCAGCATAGTTTGATATGATTTGTCTTCAAAGGAATCATAAATAACAATACTCTACAAGTTTAAAAAGTTTTTTTTTTCTTACGGAAAAAGGGGGCGTGTCAGTCCAAAATTTTAAGTGGCAATGTATTTATGTAAAATGCGTACCAAAATTGGTATTCCTAAGTGCCTTAGTTACTGAGATATTCGCTTTAAACATCTATTTTTTCCGAGGTGTGCCCAGTTTTTTGCTCATTGTGGACAAATTGACTGACTAAATATCGAGTCGATAGAGACCAAACTCGAATTTGTAGCTCTTACCATCTCTGAAATCTGATTGTTCATACGGACGGACAGACGGACATGGCTATATCGACTCGGCTTGTGATGCTGATCAAGAATATATATACTTTTCTATATTTTTCTATATGCCGACCAAATTTTATCGAAATCGGAATACTGTATCACATAGCTACCGTAGGAACAATTGTGATTAAAACAAAATGATCGCAATATGTAAGACTGCAAGGATATTTAATCTTCGGCTAGCTGAAAAAATCCGTTTTTTACATCCTTGCAGAGGATATACATGTGGTTTTTGTCACGAAATTTGTAACGCATTGAAAGATGCGTTTCCGACCTGATAAAGTAAATATATTCTTGATCAGCATCCACAAGGATTTTTAGACCTCGTACTCTTAAAAAGAGTATAGGGGTCTATTAGGTTTGTCAGAAGCCAAATGTGCGTAACAGGCAGAAGAAAGCTTTTCCGATCCTATGAAGTACAGATATTCTTGACCAGCATCAAAAGCTGAGTCGATATAGCAATGTCCGTTTGTCCGTCCGCCTGTCTGTCTTTCCGTTCGTTTGTATGAACACCTGGATCTTTTAAACTACACGAGCTAGAGACACCAAATTTTGAATGAAAGTCCGTCTATAATATACGCAGATCAAGTTTATTTCAAATTGTTTCCTTGTCCCTTTACTTGCGATTTCTCCGTAACTATGGTACTTAGGACCACCAATTTGGGTACGCGGGTTCCTTGGGACAGCATAAACGCAATGTCATGAAAACTTTTGAGCTGTCACTCCCCCTTTTTGCACAAGAAACAAATTAATTTTCAATTTCGTTGACATTTTTAAGGCATTTGCTTTTATCGTACAGTGTTGTAATTTAAGATTCATTTAACATTTCAAATCATATCCAACTATCCTGAAAGTTTCATAAGAATCCGACCAAAAACAAACAAGTAAGAAAAGTACAGTCGAACACGCCCGCCCGTATAATACTCTCTGCTTTTGTTCCAATCGGTAACTTTAAAACAAAAAAATAAAAACTAAGTATAATCGAAAATACATCTGTTTGTCTGTATGCACATACACGTTAAATGTATGCACATACATATGTGCGTATGTATACTTTTGTACGGCACTGCCAGTGCTGTCTCTCTCGCACTCATGCATTGGTATTGGCCGCAAATATATAGAATTTGTTGCGTGTTTTCTTTATTGTTTATGGTCGGATTCTTATGAAACTTTCAGGGCGGTTTGATATAATTACTCATCAAACACATTTTAAATAACAACACTGTACGATAAGAAAAAATGACCTTAAAATGACATGCAAATTTGAAAAGTTGTTTTAATTCTAATGGAAAAGGGGAGCGTGGCAGTCCAAAATTTTAAATGGAAATGCATTTATGCGGTCTCTGGGAACCGGCGTACCAAAATTGGTATTCCTAAGTGCCATAGTTACTGAGATATTCGCCGAAAACATAGATTTTTCCGAGGTGTGTCTAGTTTTTTGCTCATTGGCATCGAAAAAAAAAAGATTCTTGTATTGACTGACTTAATATCCAGTCGATAGAGACCAAATTCGAACTTGTAGCTCTTACCATCTATGAAATCTGTGTGTTCGTACGGACGGACAGACGGTCAGACGGACAGACGGACATGGCTATATCGACTCGGCTTGTGATGCTGATCAAGAATATATATACTTTATGGATTCTGCCACGCCTCCTTCTGCCTGTTACATACATTAGCACAAACCCAATATACTCTTGCAGAGAGTATAAAAACAAGTAAGAAAGGCTACAGTCGAGCGCGCCGACTGTAAAAGACCCCGTACTCTCCTTGTATTCGAAATTAATACTTGAATACGACTGTAATTTAAAATTTAAGTTTTAAAATTAAATTTTAAAAAAAATTTTAAATCAGTCACTGATGGGATTTGAACCCGCGCTTACTGACGCAAGTTCCATATCATGCTGCCCTACTAGTTGCACCACTACATTCATTACGCGCTTCATGGGCTACTTTGTTGTCTAATTACTCAGTTGTTTATAGTTGGATTTTTATGCAACTTTCAGGTTAGTTTGATATAATTTGTCTTTAAACAAATTTTGATCTACAATACCGTACTATATTACCAAATGCTTTAAAAACGGCATTTAAGTTTGAAAAATTTGCTTAGTTCTTGTGGGAAGAGGGGGCGTGGCAGACCAAAATTTTGAATGACGTTGCATTTGTGTTGTCTCTAGGAACCTGCGTACCAGAATTGGAATTTGGCTATAGTTACAAAGATATTCGCAGAAAACATCAATTTTTTCCGAGGTGTGTCTAGTTTTTTGCTTATTGCGGGGGCGGTGGGGGGCGTGGCGCCGATTTGAAATAAACTTGATCTGCGTACATCATAGACGGACTTTCATTGAAAAATTTGGTGTCTCTAGCTCTTGTTGTTTAAAAGATCCAGGTGTTCATACAAACGGACGGACAGACAGACAGACGGACATTGATATATCGACTCGGCTGTTGATGCTGATCAAGAATATATATACTCTATAGGGCCGGAAAAGCTTCCTTCTGCCTGTTACGCACATTTGGCTTCTGACAAACCTAATAGACCCCTATACTCTTTTTAAGAGTACGGGGTCTAAAAAAGCTAAGCATAATCAAACATACATGTGTTTGTCTGCATGTACATACAAATTCGTTTGACGTTAAATGTATGCACATACATATGTGTGTATGAATACTATTGGTCGGCACGACTAGCGCTGTCTCTCTCGCACTCATTGCTTTCGAATAAAATCTTTGTTGCTTCATTTCTTTCTTGTTTATGGTCGGGTTCTTATAAAACTTTCTTGAGAGTTTCACATGATACGTCTTCAAACGAATCATAAATAACAACACTGTACGATAAGAATAAATGCTTAAAAAACGGCATGCAAGTTTGAAATATTCTTTTATTTCTTGCGGAAAAAGGGGGCATGGCAGCCCAAAACTTTTCATGTCATTGCATTTATGCGGTCTTTAGGAACACGTGTACCAAAATTGGTATTCCTATGTGCCATAGTTACTGAGATATTCGCCGAAAACATAGATTTTTTCCGAGGTGTGACGGGTTTTTTACTCATTGTGGGCGAATGGGTCGTGGCATAAAAAAAAAAAAAAAGATTCTTGTATTGATTGACTAAATATCGAGTCGAATGTGACCAAATTCGAACTTGTAGTTCTTACCATCTCTGAAATCTGTGTGTTCGTACGGACGGACAGACGGTCCGACGGGCAGACGGACATGGCTATATCGACTCGGCTTGTGATGCTGATCAAGAATATATATACTTTATGGGGTCTGCCACGCCTCCTTCTGCCTGTTACATACATTTGCACAAACCCAATATACTCTTGCAGAGAGTATAAAAAGTAAAGAAAAGCTCAAATTCTGACGTGTTATGAATTTTGTAACAAAAAAAAATTTTACCTTTTGAAATTAAAAAAATTTTTTTTTTGTTTTGGAAAGATAAGACATTACAGAGTTAAGAAAAAATGTTTAAACTTAATATAAGAAACTTACAGCCTAAAAAAAAAACACATTAAAATAAATGAGAAGTCTTGTCCGATTTGGCGTTGGAACCACTGTATGTAGTCTCTGAGACCCTTTTGACTGACAATTGGACCTGGCTATGGCAGCTCGGTTATTAAAGCTGTTGGTTTTTTGGGGTCTGACATGCCACCTTCTCCTTGATACATAAATTTCAACTATTATAGTATATAGATACTCTACAAATACATTTGAACATCAATCTCTACATATACTATGATGATATACTATATTATACAACCTCTAGAGAGACAAGAAAGCGAGCGCATTTATGACTGTTTTTAGACGTTTGAGGACTCATTTATAACTTCAACATGATCAGAAATTTCTCAAAATGCTAAGTGGGCTGTCCCACTGATAAACTCGATGAGGAAAAAACTAGACATACCTCGGAAAAAATCTATGTTTTCGGCTAATATCTCAGTAACTATGGCACTTAGGAATACCAGTTTTGGTACACGTGTGCCTAGAGATCGCATAAATGAAATGACATCAAAAGTTTTGGGCTGCCACGCCCCCTTTTTTTGCAAGGAATAAAAGAAAATTTCAAACTTGCATGCCGTTTTTAAAGCATTTATTCTTATTGTACAGTGTTGTTATTAATGATTCGTTTGAAGACGTATCATGTCAAACTCTTTTGAAAGCTTCATAAGAATCCGACCATAAACAAGAAAGAAATTAAGCAACAAAGATTTATTCGAGAGCAATGAGTGCGAGAGAGACAGCGCTAGTCATGCCGATCAATAGTATTCATACACACATATTTATGTGCATACATTTAACATCAAACGAATTTGTATGTACATACAGACAAACACATGCATGCTCGATTATGCTTGGCTTTTTTTTTTTTGTTTTAACGTGTTCTAATACAAGAACTATCTATTGTAATATCTGGATACCGATTTTAACATTATAATTGGGAATAAAAGCAGAGAGTATTATACGGTCGGGCTCGTTCGACTGTACTTTTCTTACTTGTTTTAAAAAGTACTCTTGCGGTGATCACGATAACTCAAAAAGTTTTTTTTTAAATGTTCGTATTAAAATACTCGAGGTACTGAACGGATAACTTTTTAAAAATTATTGCACAGATAGATTAAAAAATTTGTTTTTTTTAAATTTTTTTTAACCTGAAAACTCGATTTTTTACTCAACAGGTGTCCGTATGGAGAAAAAAATTTTTTTTTTTTTGACAAATGAACCGTTCAGTACCACTAAAATAGATTTTCCTTCAATAATCATTTTAGTATTTCATCTCGGTTGAGCTGTTCGCATGCCGTCGTGATCACCGTAAGGCTCTTCTAAAACTAGTAAGAAAGGCTACGGTCGAGCGCGCGGACTGTAAAAGACCCTCTCCTTGTATTCGAAATTAATATTTAAATACGACTGTAATTTAAAATTTAAGTTTTAAAATTAAATTAAAACAAGAAAAAAAGAAGATAAAATACCCTTGCAGACACGCATATTGCGTTAATCTTATTTTTATCGGTAATTGTTCCAACAGTAGCTATATGATATAGTAGTCCGATTTGAATGAAATTTTGTGAGCATATAGGATAATAAATGCATATTTTGTGAATTTGGTTAAAATCGATCAACAGACATAGAAAATTTTCATACTAGGTATTTCAACCGATTGTTCCTATGGCAGCTATATGATATAGTAGTCCGATTTAAATGAAATTTAGTCAACACATTGGGAATGATAACAAAATCATATTGCGTGAATTTGGATGAAATCGCTCGATAGATATCGAAAATTTTCATACCAAGCATTTCAACCGATTGTTCCTATGACAGCTATATGATATAGTAGCCTGATTTGAATGAAATTTGGTCAACATATTGGGAATGATAACAAAAGCATATTGCGTGAATTTGGATGAAATCGCTCAATAGACATAGAAAATTTTTATAGGAAGCATTTCAACCGATTGTTACTATGGCAGCTATATGATATAGTGGTCCGATCTGGATAAAATTTGGTCAGCTGATGAAAAATGGGAAAAAAAGCATATTGCGAGAATTTGGTTCAAATCGTTCAAGAAACACTGAAAATTTTAATACTAAGCATTTTCAGCCTTTTTAACCGATTGTTCCTATGACAGCTGTATGATATAGTGGTCCGATCTGGATGAAATTTGGTTTGCACGTGGGATTTAGTACTAAATGCATATAGGCTGAGTTTGGTGGAGCTAGCTCATATAGTGATATAGTGATCCGATCTGGCCGATTTTAACATATGAACTGCGTGCAGAGAGAATACACATGTGTACCAAGTTTCATCACGATAGCTTTAAAACTGAGAGACTAGTTCGCATAGAAACAGGCGGACAGACGGACAGACGGACAGACGGACATGGCTATATCGACTCGGCTGTTGATGCTGATCAAGAATATATATACTTTATGGGGTCTGCCACGCCTCCTTCAGTGCGTTACAAACATCGTGACAAAAACAATATACCCTCTGAAAGGGTATAAAAAAAATATTGTACATCAGTCACTGATGGGATTCGAACCCGCGCTTACCGACGCGAGCTCCATATCGTGCTGCAACCCTACTAGTTACACCTCACAATTCATTTGGCAGAAATCTGATTATTTTCATTTATATATAATAATGTAGTTATTTAAAAAAAAAATAAATAGATAAATTTCTGGGTCTGTGCCGGGTTCGAACCGCAGACCATTGGCTGTTGTACCAGTTAAAATTCTTTATTTACATTTTTGTTTGAAATTTAAAAAAGTACCTTAATAAATTCCACTGTCGGGAATTGAATCTGTGAACTTATACGCAAGTTGCATAACACGCCGCAACCCTATCAGTTTCACCACGATCTCTTCGAAAACTACTGCGGCTAATGTATATATAAACATACAGTTATCTCTTTTCTTTCAACCACGTGCATTGACATTGCGATTCAAGGGACACTTTGTTACCTAATTGCTCAGTTGTTTATAGTTGGATTTTTATGCAACTTTCAGTGTAGTTTAATATTTTGAATTACAATACTGTACTATATTAGGAAATGCTTTAAAAACGACATGTAAGTTTTGAAATGTTTTTTAGTTCTTGTGGGAAAAGGGGGCGTGGCAGACCAAAATTTTTAATGACGTTGCATTTGTGCTGTTTCTAGGAACCTGCGTACCAGAATTGGTGTTCCTTAATGCTATAGTTACGAAGATATTCGCCGAAAACATCAATTTTTTCCAAGGTGTGTCTAGTTTTTTGCTTATTGCGGGGGCGTGGCACAGATTTGAAATAAACTTGATCTGCTCGAGAAAGTTACGGAATTTTTATTACAATTTTGGTGTCTCTAGCTCTTATAGTCTCTGAGATCCAGAGATTCATACGGACGGACGGACAGACAGAAAGACGGACAGACGGACATTGCTATATGGACTCGGCTGTTGATGCTTGTCTAGAATATATATACTTTATGGGGTCGGAAAAGCTTCCTTCTGCCTGTTACGCACATTTGGCTTCTGACAAACCTAATAGACCCCTATACTCTTTTTAAGAGTACGGGGACTAAAAAGGTGTTCCGGGCGAGGAGCGATAACAAGAAGAAATAACACAAATTTTTCATTCCAAATTGTTGAAATACATTCTTTAACAGTTACCCTATAATGTTGTATACCCCTCATATCAATAAAATGAATGAAACATACTTAAAAAGGTATGTAACCCCTTACGAAGCAACGTGCACGATTATAGTAAAAAGTAAAATAAAGAAAATACAAGTGACACAATTTAAATTTTAATTACCACCAATACAACAATATGTAAAGTGAAAGGTATTTAATAAGGCTGAAGCAGGAGCAGAACACAAAATATATGAACAAATTAAATTGTGTCGCGACAGTTGAAAACACGCCTAAAAAGGGAGAAAAAACAAACAATGAAAGTGAAGTTAAAATTGAAGAAGAAGTCGAGGAAATATTTAATTTAAAAAACATTGACAATGATATAATTAATAAAATCGAAGAAAAACAAATAAATAATTTAAATGAACAGTTAAAATTGTGGTTGACTTAGTTCAAAGATTGAAAAGCCATAATTCGCCCCATTCTACAAATATTGTTTGTCAAAAAAATAACACGTATTGATGGAGGTCCTTATTTGCACATAGTCATATAAAATCAAATTAATATACTTTTGGCCTCAAGTTATTGTAATGACAACAAATTACTTTTTGACTTAAATATTGACGGCTTTCCTCTTTTTAAAAGCTCCAATTCACAACTTTGGCCCGTATTAATAAAATTGACAAACATTCCAAATTCACCGGTAGTTCCTGCTGGAATATATTTTGGGAAATCCAAGCGTTATAGTTGTGATGAATTTCTAAGCCAATTTACCTGTGAGTTAAAGAATTTATTGGAAAATGGAATTGATATATAAGAAAAGCACTTAGAAGTACAACTTAGGGCCATTGTTTGTGATGCTCCAGCTAGGGCTTACGTCAGTGGGACTCCTGGACATACATCATAGCATGGATGTTTAAAATGTACACAAGTCGATAAAAACAAGTAAGAAAGGCTGCGAACTTATACGCAACTTGCAGAACACGCCGCAACCCTATCAGTAGCACCACGCCCCACACTTGACACATGTCCGATTATTTTCATTTACATATAATAATGTTGTTATATAACAAGAAAATAAAATAAATACAACTTCTGAGTCTGTGTCGGGGTTCGAACCTCAGGCCTTGTGTTTCTCTACTACCTGGGCCACGCTTCTTTCGCAAACTCCAGCGGCTAATGTATATATAACCATAGTGTTATTCCATTTCTTTCAACCACGTGCATTCACAACGCATTTCAAGTGATATTTCAGGGTAGTTTGATATGATTTGTCTTTAAACAAATTTTTTAATTACAATACTGTAATATATTATTTAAAAACGGCATGTAAATTTTAAAAAGTTTTTTAGTTCTTGTGGGAAAAGGGGGCGTGGCAGACCAAAACCTTTAATGACGTTGCATTTCTGCTGTTTCTAGGAATCGCGTACCAGAATTGGTGTTCCTAAGTGCTATAGTTACGGAGATATTCGCCGAAAACAGAAATTTATTCCGAGGTGTGTCTAGTTTTTTGCTTATTGTGGGGGCGGTAGGCGGCGTGTCCCTGATTTGAAATAAATTTGATCTGCGTACATCATAGACGGACTTTCATTTAAAAATTTGGTGTCTCTAGCTCTTGTAGTTTAAAAGATCCAGGTGTTCATACAGACGGACAGACAGACGGACATTGCTATATCGACTCGGCTGTTGATGCTGATCAAGAATATATATACTTTATAGGGTCGGAAAAGCTTCCTTCTGCCTGTTACGCACATTTCGCTTCTGACAAACCTAATAGACCCCTATACTCTTTTTTAGAATACGGGGTCTAAAAAACAAGAAAGAATGTTATAGTCGCCTCGCGACTTTAGGATACCCGTTACTCAGTTTCTATATGTAGATAAGAATGGGTAATGATAATAATATTAGTGCAATAGTTTAGGGGATGACTAAGATAGCTTGGAAAACACAGAAAATTTTCACACAATTTTATGATCAGGGCATATTTTTGACAGATTGTTTCTATGGGAGCTATACGATATAGTAGTCCGATTTGTATCAAACTTGGTCAGTATATTTATGTTATTGATAAATATATTCTGTGTCAGTTTCATTAAGATAGCTGGGTAAATACAAAAAATGTTCATACAAATTCATTCTAAGAACTTTTTGACCGATTGTTCCTATGGGAGCTATACGATATAGTAGTCCGATTTGGATCAAACTTGGTCAGCTTATGTATGCCATAGATATGTATCCTATGTGAATTTGGTTCGGATAACGTAACTAATTAAAAAGTTTTCTATACTAAAACATGCTATTTTTACCTGCTTTTACCTTTATATGAACATAGAACGCTCTAAAGTGGGCGTGTCCAAAAACAAAAACAAACTTGTACTGCTTGCAAATTGTATCTTTCATTTGCGACCTCTCGGGTCGTTCTAGCTCTTATAGTTGCTGAGGTCCTTTTGTTCAGACGGACAGACGGACATGGCTATATCGACTCGGCTGTTGATGATGATCAAGAATATATATTCTTTATGGGGTCTGCCACGCCTTCTTCTGCCTGCTACATACATTCCAACGACTATAATATACCCTTGTACTCTACGAGTAACGGGTATAATAAGTGGTGTATTAACATACAAAACAGAAAGTGGAGACTTAATAACAGACGAGGACTTCCAAAATAGAAAATATTCTGATAAAAACTTAAGCACTTTTTGACAAAAAGTACACCTTTTGAAACGCTAAATGTGTAAATGGTTACCCAAGTGCCATTGGATTGTATGCATTTAATCGATTTGGGAGTCATGCGTAAATTTCTTGACAGATTAATAAATAATAAGACTTGTTATAAATTAATGCAAGAAAAAAAAAATAACATTTTGCAAAAAGTCGAGCGAGCCGACTGTAAAAGACCCCGTACTCCGTTTAGTGCGAGTTTTTCCACACAAATGTCGCGTTTTCGACCAATTTGTGCTATAAGAGCTATAGGCTATAGTTGTCCGATCCGGATAAAACTTGGTGGAGATAGTTATAATGGTTTCATACACAAAATGTGTGAATTTGGTCATGATAGCTCTGATAGCTTGCAAGTTGTAGTGTAATGAAAATTGTTTCTTACAATTTGCGGGGGAGCTAGGGGGCGTGGCAAAAATTTGAAATAAACTTGAGCTGCCTGACATATAGGCCGACTTTTATTCCAAATTTGGTGGCTCTAGCTTTTGTACTTTAAAAGATCCAGGTGTTCATACGGACGGACGGACAGACAGACGGACTGACGGACATTGCTGTATCGTCTCGGCTGTTGATGCTGATCAAGAATATATATACTGCCTGTTACGCATATTTCGCTTTTGACAAACTTAATAGACACCTCTACCCTTTTTTAAAGAGTACGGGTCTAAAAATGAACTATTTGACGACCAGTACTATGAGTTTAAGTTACTGCATTGCGCGTATAGAATATTGTGCTGCCCATTCCACAAGGACAAGAGCAACAAGAAAAAAAGGTTATCTTCGGCTAGCCGAAGATAAAATACCCTTGCAGACACGCATATTGCGTTAATTTTATTTTTATCGGTAATTGTTCCAATAGTAGCTATATGATATAGTAGTCCGATTTGAATGAAATTTTGTGAGCATATAGGAAATGATAATAAATGCATATTTTGTGAATTTGGTTAAAATCGATCAACAGACATAGAAAATTTTCATACTAAGTATTTCAACCGATTGTTCCTATGGCAGCTATATGATATAGTAGTCCGATTTAAATGAAATTTGGTCAACACATTGGAAATGATAACAAATGCATATTGGGTGAATTTGGTTGAAATCTCTCAATAGACATCGAAAATTTTCATACTAAGCATTTCAACCGATTGTTCCTATGGCAGCTATATGATAGAGTAGTCCGATCTCGATAAAATTTGGTCAGCTGATGGAAAATGGTAAAGAATGCATATTGCGAGAATTTGGTTCAAATCGTCCAAAAGACACTGAAAATTTTAATACCAAACATTTTCAGCATTTTTAACCTATTGTTCCTATGACAGCTATATGATATAGTGATCCGATCTGGCCGATTTTAACATATGAACTGCGTGCATAGAGATTACACATGTGTACCAAGTTTCATCACGATAGCTTTAAAACTGAGAGACTAGGTCGCATAGAAACAGACGGACAGACGGCTATATCGACTCGGCCGTTGATGCTGATCAAGAATATATATACTTTATGGGGTCGGAAACGCCTCCTTTAATGCGTTACAAACATCGTGACAAAAACAATATACCCTCTGCAATGGTATAAAAAGTGGCAAACAAATTTCCTATTCAGACCGTGAACGTAACGTAACGAAATAAATATGGAAATAAACGACACAAACCAAGAGCTTTACTTTAGTATGAACACAGTTTCAATTGTTTCTTAAATCCTAATTCCTATTTTGTTTACAGATTGATGCGATTAGGATCCATATTATGGCTGGAGGAATATTAAAAAAAACCTTAAAAATAGTATGGCTAATCCTGTAATATTAGCATATAATGTTGATGACGTTCAAGGCAAAGCTGCCTTGAAAACCGAGAGCCATTTTTATGAAGTATTACTTGGTAGGTATTATTTAATTCATAGCGAATTTAAAAAAAAATTTAATCTTCACTTTTTCCCCCTAGATGCAATAAATTTGGTTGTTGGCAGTGGATCACCTTAAGAACAACTGCGCAAAGCCATGCAGCTGCAGAAGAAGCGTTTGAAAATTAAACGGATCACTGAAGATTCGCTTTTGAGAAATCTAAAGGCTATTAAGCCTGACCTTTCCCCGGGTCGGATGGAGTTCCTGGTTGCGATGTCATTTACACTGATTTTAGCAAGGCTTTTGATCCTGTTAATCATTGTCTCTTAATACATAAATTTAATTTGCTTGGATTTTAAGATAAATTAATACTTTGGATTGCGATCTATTTATGTTCTAGAACTCAAAAAGTTAATTTTAATGGCACTTTATCCAAGCCCGTGCGTGTTACCTCGGGGGTTCCTCAAGGTAGTCATCTTGGGCCTTTACTTTTTTCATTATTCATTAGTGATTTGCCTTCAGCAATTTCTAGTTCTCGGGTTCTGATGTATGAAGATGATTTTAAACTTTGTTTGTCACAAAATGAATCTTGCCTGAATCACGGTCTACAAAGTGATCTCGACGCACTTCAGGCCTGGTGTAAAGTTAACGTACTTCATCTAAATTTTAGTAAATGTAACGTAATGTCCTATAGTAGGCGAACACCTACCTATAATAACTACTTTCTCGACGGCAAGCCTCTTAAGAGAATAGAGTCGGTCAATGATTTGGGTATCCTTTTCGATCCAAAACTAAAGTTTGATAAGCACATCTCTTCTGCTGCTAATCGAGCTTTAGGTGTCTTGCGATTCATAAAGCGGTGGTCTAAGGAATTTGACGATCCCTACCTAACAAAAACTCTTTATTCTTCACTTGTACGCCCTATTCTTGAATATGGATTGTGTGTATGGTCTCCCCAATACATGATTCATCAGGAAAGATTAGAAGCTGTACAAAAACAATTTCTTCTGTTTGCCCTTAGGGGCCTTAGTTGGAGTTCTAACTTTTGTTAATTAACCTCCCTTTCCTTTTGGATCGCAGAACCATGCTTGGTGTAGTTTTCTTACACAAACTAATTAATGGTGAGATAGATTCCCCGTATCTAATTAGCCAAATTAGTTTTGCGGTTCCGATCCGAAATACTAGAAATTTTCTTCCTTTGTCCCTTCAGCGCTGTACCACGAATTATGCTTTACATAATCCGTTTCGTATTTTATGTACTAACTATAAAAGTCTTTCTCATGTAGTGAATGGAGCCACTTCTTTGTCGTCTCTTAGAAGGACACTTCTCTCTTACGTATCTAATCAATCTACATAGTATTGTTTTCCTTTAATGTTATATTGTAGTACTTAGTATTCTTTTAATATACTTTCCTAAGCGCCTAATTGTCGCTTATCGTTGTCGCGTATTTCGTTTCCCGCGTGCCATACCGTTATCACCGAGTTACTAATATTTAATTCTAATTTTCTCTTTTTCGTTAGGTCTGGTTAGTGTTTTTCTGGGGTTTTCCGAACCCTTGCAACGAATGTTGGACCAACGTTTCTTAATGTTTTTAATTTTTGTAATACTTCCCTAGCTAGTAAATTAGTAAATTATTTAAAGTTAATTTAAATCTTAATGTCAATTTGAATAATTTTTTTTTGTATTGAAATTTAATTTCAATCTTATTTTTTAAATTTTTTGTTTATTTTATTTTTACACTAATTTAATCTTTCGTTTTGTGTCGACTGCCCATAGTCTGACAATAAATAAATAAATAAAATAAATAAAAAAAATAGTAGTCCGTTTAAAATCGATCAAAAAATATATGATATAGTAGTCCGTTTAAAATCGATCAACAGACAAAATTTTCATACTAAGTATTTCAACCGATTGTTCCTATGGCAGCTATATGATATGGTGGTGCGATCTGGATAAAATTTGGTCAGCTGATGGAAAATGGTAAAGAATGCATATTGCGATTTGGTTCAAATCGTTCAAGAGGCACTGAAAATTTTAATACTAAGCATTTTCAGCATTTTTAACCGATTGTTCCTATGGGAGCTATATGATATAGTGATCCGATCTGGCCGATTTTACCATATGTACTGCGTGCAGAGAGAATACACATGTGTACCAAGTTTCATCACGATAGCTTTAAAATTGAGAGACTAGTTCAGACATGGCTATATCGACTCGCCCGTTGTTGCTGATCAAGAATATATATACTTTATGGGGTCTGCCACGCCTCCTTCTGCCTGTTACATACATTTGCACAAACCCAATATACTATTGCAGAGAGTATAAAAAGGTGTTTCATAGAAGCTTCAGAACAATATTCTCTTATCTGGACCACTTTTGGTAATACATAGAATAATTAAATCTATCATTAATTTATCTTAATTTTTTCATAAAAATGATCAAATGATGAAAATCTTGTCAAAAACTAAAGAAATTCAGATACGGACTTGAAAGTTGGTACAGAGTATGTGCACAGTATACACAAAGTTCGTGAGAAATTTTAGAATGATTTTTTCTACTTATTTAACTCATCAATAAAAACCCTTTACTTCCCAAGGTTAAAAAAAAAAAATTATTTCGCTTTGGTCATGACTTAAAAAAATGTTGGAAAAATTATTATTATTATAGCTAAGGAAAAATAATTATTTTATGTGATTTTTACAAAATTTGCCATTCAAATGGTTCAAAAAGGTACCAAAAAAAGGTTTTGGATTTTCTCAAATAGATAAAACAAAAAACCTAACTATATCGCTTTAAAAACTATATTGGGACGCCAAACAAGATATCCCGCCTGCAGGCGGTCTTGGGAATTAGAGGGATAAAGATTTTTATTTGCTTCTTTATTGAGTCCTTCATATTTCTAGCTAACTTTTTTGGGACATTTCCGCAGTACAACATTTGATGGGCTTACAGATAGGCTATCATTTGCATGCTAAAACTCCAGCACCTGACGACATTTGGTCCAAATGTGTTTTGGGTATTTGATTCATGTGCGTGCCTCGCAAATTAATTTGCAATAGCCAAATGTCGATTCATAAACACTAACAAAATCGATGACGCCTGACATGACAGCCCTAGATTGTTATAAAACTACTCTTATTGATTGTATTAAAAGCAACTGCAATCGTTGAACAGAGTCTATAGTATTGGTCACTCAGAAATTGACACACGGAAATTCGCCTTAATAAGGTTCCCCTCATTTTTATGAAAAAATTAAGATAAATTAATGATAGATTTAATTATTCTATGTATTACCAAAAGTGGTCCAGATAAGAGAATATTGTTCTGAAGCTTCTATGAAACACCTTTTTATACTCTCTGCAAGAGTATATTGGGTTTGTGCAAATGTATGTAACAGGCAGAAGGAGGCGTGGCAGACCCCATAAAGTATATATATTCTTGATCAGCATCACAAGCCGAGTCGATATAGCCATGTCCGTCTGTCCGTCTGACCGTCTGTCCGTCTGACCGTCTGTCTATCCGTATGAACACACAGATTTCAGAGATGGTAAGAGCTGCAAGTTCGACTTTGGTATCAATCGACTCGATATTTAGTCAGTCAATACAAGAATCTTTTTTTTTTTCGATGCCACGCCCCATTCGCCCACAATGAGTAAAAAACACCTCGGAAAAAATCTATGTTTTCGGCGAATATCTCAGTAACTATGGCACCTAGGAATACCAATTTTGGTACACGTGTTTCAAAAGACCGCATAAATGCAATGACATCAAAAGTTTTGGGCTTTTTAAAGATAATTTCTAACTTGCATGCCGTTTTTAAAGCATTTATTCTTATTGTTCAGTGTTATTATTTATGATTCGTTTAAAGACGTATCATGTCAAACTCTCCTGAAAGTTTCATAAGAATCCGACCATAAACAAGAAAGAAATGAAGCAACAAAGATTTTATTCGAGAGCAATGAGTGCGAGAGAGACAGCGCTAGTCATGCCGACCAATAGTATTCATACACACATATGTATGTGCATACATTTAACGTCAAACAAATTTCAATGTACATACAGACAAACACATGTATGTTCGATTATGCTTAGCTTTTTTTTTTTGTTTTAACGTGATCTAATACAAGAACTACATATCTTTTGTTATATCCGGATACCGATTTTAACATTATAATTGGGAATAAAAGCAGAGAGTATTATACGGTCGGGCTCGTTCGACTGTACTTTTCTTACTTGTTTTTACTGATTTTGAGATGAAAGAAACTTTATACCCGCTGTATTACCAGAGAAACAATTGCTATAAGAACATCATCGTCGAACCCAGAAACACAAAACCATTTAAATTATATTAAATTTATTTTCGTGTTATATTTTGTTGTTGTTGTTGCTTTAGGCTTTCCTTCCATGATAATTAACTCAATTGGGAGGCTTCATTTACATATTATTTGAGTTGCTTTCTTTCAATTTTTCTGATATTACTTGCATTTTATAAAGAGTAGCAGCTGAAACAATTAGTTAATAAGAAACAAGCCAAAATAAATACATAAAAGTGGTTACTCTGTGTTGCTGATATATCTGTTAGATACCAACCATCGAGCTTAGATACTTGTATGACTATAGACCTCAATTATAACGTTCTTAATCAAAATACAGTTGCAATACATTTCAATAGTCGAGGAACATGGACCAGACAAAAAATTATCTTTGCCAAATATACACAGTGAGATCGAAATTATATATTTTTAAGCTGAAGGTCACTCGTTATGGGCACAGTTTTGTTTTTGGCAGATGTGTCGGTGAATATTAAAAAGTAAAAAACTTCAGAACCTGCTAGTTAACCAGTTAAATGAACTCCTTTAAATTAAACAAGTAAAAAAAAGTACAGTCGAACGCGCCCGACCGTATAATGCTCTCTGCTTTTATTCCCAATTATAATGTTAAAATCGGTATCTGTTTATTACAATAGATAGTTCTTGTATTAAAACACGTTAAAACAAACAAGTGAGAAAAATACAGTCGAACGAGCCCGACCGTATAATACTCTCTGCTTTTATTCCCAATTATAATGTCAAAATCAGTATCCGGATATTACAATAGACAGATCTTGTATTAGAACACGTTACAACAAAAAAGACAATTTATAATCGCACATACTTATGTTTCTCTGTATGAGTATACAAATTCGTATGACATTATATGTATATGTACATATGTGTGTATGTATACTATTGCCGCCACACATGCATCAAAAGAGTTCGAATGCTTGTATGTTTCTGTCGCGCTCGCACTCATGCATTGACGTAACCCTCTACTGCATGACCAAAGAAAGAATAAAGAAAAAAATTTTTTTATGTAAATATGTGTTTATTTAGGTAAAGATAATATATATTTGGACTTTTTTTTTGTGGGGGGGGGCATAGTTTGGGGGAAAAAAATTAAGCCATATATGGCTTTCTATGCATTTAGCGATTTTTAGAGTTTGCCATATATGGCTTTCTATGCAATTAGGTGAAAGTTGGTAAAACAGTTTCTTTTGTCATTATAGCATAGAAATACATTGCATTTCGCACAAAAAGTGTATGAGCGGAAAGAACAAATGTTTTGGCAGAGTTGCCTTTGCTTTTTCCATGTGGGAAAATGCCCAATATTGTCCACCCGAACACAATTCAAGGGAATTTCCTGGTGTTTTCTTCTGCTGGTAGAAGGAGTACTTTCCCTGCTTCTAGCCGGGGATGAAGTTGGAGTTATCGCAGGACGTCCGCGCTTCTTTATTTTTCCTGCCTTGACCAGGTGCTCAGCTATTAAAAGCTTGAAGTCGAAGAGTCCCATGTATTGATCTGACTTACGACGCCATAAAATCCATGAATTAACCACGCACATATCAATCATATGAAAAAAAATTTTTTTATACCACTTTCTTGAACGCAATTGAATTCTATAAAGTCCTAGTAAAGAATCCAGTAAGTCAACGCCACCCATATGGTAATTGTACACATCAACTGCCTTAGGAGAGTCGATGTCTATATACTTTTTGTCTTTCTTACTGAATCGGTTTTTCGATGAAACAGGATTGCTTCCCAAGTAAGTAGAAAGAATGTTGACTACCTTATTGTCAATTTCGTCTGCAGAATCGGCTGTGTTGTCGTCTTCACTTAAAAGCGGATTATCGATATCATCCACGTATTGCAAATTACCGTAAAATGATTGTGCATTCATTTCTGAAAAAAATTTCATATGTACATAGAATATACATATGTATCATGCACGCGTTACTGCATGTAGAGCCATATATGGCTTCCGCATTTTTTTGCGTAAATTAGTACTTGTGATGCTTACCTATACTCAAATTATTTATTTTTATAAAAGAAAACTTTATATTCTTTAAAAATAAAAATACTTTTCAGCGACAAAAGTGTTTTTTAGTAGAGCAAATTAAGTTTTAAATTTAGCAAAATTCACTTTCGTTCACCTGCTTGAGACGCTTGCACAAAACTGATTGAAACTTGCGATAAGGCAACACAAAAAACCTATGAACATCGAATTCCAACAGAAAATAGTGCAAAAAGAATAACTGATAACAAACGGTAAACGTAAGTACCGTTTTACACAAAAAAAAAAAAATTATTGAAAGTGAGAAGCCATATATGGCTTTGTATGCAGTGGAGGGTTAAATATTAACTTTACAATCGGTAGCTCTGTTGTTTATTGTTGCATTTTTATGCAACTTTCAGGAGAGGTTGATATAATTTGTCTTCAAAAGAAACATAAATAACAATACTGTACGATAAGAACAAATGCCTTTAAAACGACATGCAAGTTTGAAAAGTTTTTTTTTCTTACGGAAAAGGGGGGCGTGGCAGCCAAAAATTTTAAATGGTAATGTATTTTAGCTGTCCTTAGGAACATGCGTACCAAAATATTCGCTTTAAACATCTATTTTTTCCGAGGTATGTCTAGTTTCTTGCTCATTGTGGGCGAATGGGGCGTGGCATCAAAAAAAAAGATTCTTGCATTGACTGACTAAATATCGAGTCGATAGAGACCAAACTCGAATTTGTAGCTCTTACCATCTCTGAAATCTTTATGGGGTCTGCCACGCCACCTTCTGCCTTTACATACATTTGCACAAACCCAATATACTCTTGCAGAGAGTATAAAAACATCTACGTATAATCGAACATACACATGTTTGTCTGTATGCACATACAAATTCGTTTATCCACTAACCATGGAACACATAGATACGTCAAACGCAAGATTTTTTGAAAGCAAACGCTAGCCTACTCATGGACCCCCAGAGAGCTTCGGCAAAAAGCCGAACGTCATAGCGCCCCGGAGAGCCGATCGCCTCTCAGCAATTTCAACGCAGACAAAAATATTTTTAGTCTGCCTAAGTCAGCGAAACGATGAGCAGGTCTATGTCGCTTTTTCTCTCGTTTCGTATTTATATGTTTGTCTCTTTCTAGCATACAAGATACACACATTTTGCGAAGTCTCGCAACAGCTCATTTTAGCAACCGGCTGGCTGCTAAAATTTGTGTTTTCGACAAAATTGCGATCGAGTATGGAAGACATGACCCTTTTGTATTGTTTTAGGCGTCAACTGGTCGAGCATGGCTGTGGCCGTGCTGGTAGAGTTTTGATTCATTGCACCGTTTGGCGTGGGTTCAATTCTGATGCTGGCAGGCATAATCTATTTTCTACTTTTTTTTATTACAGAATTTTTTTATTAAGCTTTTATATATTAACCCAATATCAACAATTTTTAAATTCAATTTAAAATCAAAATATTTTATTTTTAAAAATGTTTAACATATTTAAGCAAAAAAGTTTAATTTTTTTTAAATCTTTATTTAATGAAAATTTTTCTATCATTTAAACTTTGCCGAGTTGCTCCCGATTGAAATGTACAAAAAACTTTTGCACTGCAACAACAAAAAGACAGTTTGTCATTCAATAAAAAATAAAAAAACAAAAAATAAAAATAAAAAAAAATTAAATAAAAATTGGAAAAAATATCAAAATTAAAGCAAAAGAAAGAGCGCGGGCCATATCAAAACAATAGAGATGGAACGCACCAAAAATTTTGCTTTAACCAACAAGGCAATTTTTCATTTAAGAGAAAAATTGTTACCTTTTTGTTTTTTAAAAATAAAATATTTTGATTTTAAATTGAATTTAAAAATTGTTGATATTGGTTTAATATAAAAAAGCTTAATAAAAAAAAATCTGTAATAAAAAAAAGTAGAAAATAGATTATGCCTGCCATCAGAATTGAACCCACGCTAAACGGTGCAATGAATCAAAACTCTACCAGCACGGCCACAGCCATGAACAATACAAAAGGGTCATGTCTTCCATACTCGATCGCAATTTTGTCGAAAACACAAATTTTAGCAGCCATCCGGTTGCTAAAATGAGCTGTTGCGAGACTTCGCAAAATGTGTTTATCTTGCATGCTAGAAAGAGACAATACGAAACGAGAGAAAAAGCGACATAGACCTGCTCATCGTTTCGCTGACTTAGGCAGACTAAAAATATTTTTGTCTGCGTTGAAATTGCTGAGAGGCGATCGGCTCTCCGGGGCGCTATGAGGTTCGGCTTTTTGCCGAATCTCTCTGGGGGTCCATGAGTAGGCTAGCGTTTGCTTTCAAAAAATCTTGCGTTTGACGCATCTATGTGTTCTATGGTTAGTGGTTTGACGTTATATATATACACATACATATGTATATATGTGTGTATGTATACTATTGCCGCCACACATGCATCGAAAGAGTTCGAATATATGCTTGTATGTTTCTGTCGCACTCATGCATTGACATAGCGCTTAAACATAAACTTTATAACCTGGTAGCTCTGTTGTTTATTGTTGGATTTATATGCGACTTTCAGGATAGTTTGATATGATTTGTCTTCAAACGAATCATAATTAACAATAATGTCCGATAAGAACAAATGCCTCAAAAACGGCATGCAAGATTTTACTTCTTATGGAAAGCGGAAAAAGTCGGACAGACGAACATGGTTATATCGACTCGTTTTGTGATGCTAATCAGGAATATATATACTTATTCTTCTGCTTGTTACATACTTTTGCACAAACTCAATTTTATTAAGAATTTTGTGAAGTTTCCCTTTTTGGGATACAAAAATTTGCTTCCCGTTGTGGACACACTTTTAAAATGGGATAAACATTAATTATTGTGAAGCAAAACCACCCAACTGAAGAGAAAAGGAAAATGTATTTATTTGTAAAACCTTCAGTGACATTAAGAACAAAAACAAGTAATAAAGGCTACAGTCGAGCGCGCCGACTGTAAAAGACCCCGTACTCTCCTTGTGTTCGAAATTAATATTTTAATAAGACTGTTATTTTAAAATAAATTTTTAAAAAAATTTTAAATAAAGTCTCTGATGGGATTGATGTTCCTAAGTGCTATAATAACGGAGATATTTGCCGAAAACATTGATTTTTTCCGAGGTGTCTGGCTTTTGGCTCGTGGCGTAGCAAAAATTTGAAATAAACTTGATCTGCGTACATCATAGACGGACTTTCATTCTAAATTTGGTGTCTCTAGCTCTTGTAGCTTAAAAGATCCAGGTGTTCATACAGACAGACGGACAGACAGACGGACAGACAGACAGACGGACATTTATTTATGGACGTTGATGTACTAACGAGACAGTACATTCAAGTGGTCCAGCACCGAGCACTGTCCTGTGATCAGACAAAGACGGATGATTTATTAGTAAAAGTCTAGGATGGCAAGCGTATATTAGCGTTCCAGTTAAGGGCCCTTAGGGCAAAAAGAAGGAATTGTTTTTGTACAGATTCTATTCTATCTTGATGAATCCTATATTGGGGAGACCAAATACAAGATCGATATTCAAGAATAGGACCTACCAAGGAAGTATAGAGTGTTTTTGTTAAATAGGGATCGTTAAATTCTTTCGACCAGCGCTTTATAAAGCCCAGGACGCCAAAAGCACGATTAGTAATTGATAAAACATGCTTATCAAACTTAAGCTTTGGATCCATAAGAATACTCAAATCAGTGACCGACTGAATACTTTGAAGAGAATTGCCATTCAAAATGTAATTGTTTAAAAAGGGTAGTCGCCTACTGAAGGACATTACGTTACACTTACTATAGTTAAGATTTAATAAATTGGTCTGACACCAGGTTTGAAAACTGTAAAGATCAGATTGTAATCTGGTTCCAAGAAGAGACTCATTAGCCGAGACGCAAAGTTTAACGTCGTCGGCATACATTAGCACCCGAAAGTGACTGACTGCAGATGGCAGATCATTAATGAACAATATAAATAGCAAAGGGCCGAGATGGCTTCCTTGCGGAACGCCTGAAGTAACCTGAATAAATTTCGATAATGAATCTTTAAAAAAAACCTGTTGTGTTCTAGAAATTAGGTAATTCGAAATCCAAAGAATAAAATTATAGAAAAAGCCCAAAAGATTAAGTTTATGTATTAAGAGGTTGTGGTTAACGGAGTCAAAAGCTTTACTAAAATCTGTGTAGATGACGTCAGTTCACAACTTTTTAACAAAACCCTCCAGTGTGAATGATGTATATTCTAACAGGTTAGTGGTAGTGGAGATATATATTTTACAAACCCATGCTGGAAGGGTGAAATCATGGATCTACAGAAATGTTGCAATTGAGAAGTTATTAATTTCTCAAAAACCTTGGGAATAGCAGACAACTTGGAAATGCCTCTATAGTTGCAGACATTACTTTTGTTTCCTTTTTTGTGAAGAGGAATAATATAAGATGATTTCCAAATCAGGGAAACAACATGATGCAACGGACAAAGAAAATAATTTATACAGGGGCTTAAAAAGGCCGTCTGCGCAGTTTCTCAGCACGCAACCTGGGACTCCGTCTGGTGAAAAACAGGTTTAATATTCTTTAAATTTTGGTGATGACCGGTGTAAAATTACAATTGAACGAAATTAAATAATAAGGGTAAGGTGAATCAGATTTATACTCGTGCATACTATAAGTCGTTTGAAAAAAATCGGCATATACATCGGCGATAGCCTGATCTGAGTTAGCAGTTTGTCTTTCAAAGACTACACTAGATGGAAGCGTTGATGATTTACGCTTCGAATTAACGAAGTTATAAAACCGTCTAGGATTCCTTCGGAACTGTTGACCACAGTCAGCAAGGTATTCAGATCGAGCAATAAGATAGCGAGAGAGATACAAGGAAGAGCCAGTTTCCTTGAATCTTTTATAGAATCGCGACTTTCTATTTCAAATCATAGAAATCAGATCGAGCGATAAGATAGCGAGAGAGATACAAGGAAGAGCCAGTTTCCTTGAATCTTTTATAGAATCGCGACTTTCTATTTTTAAGCAAAGTTAACTCGCGTCTAAACCAAACAGGCTTGTTTGACCTGTTTGGAACAAAAAGCGGAACACAGAAATCAAGTAAAGAATTTAAAGTATTATAAAAAGTTGTGATTGCACTATCCATATCACTACACATGAACAGTCGGGACCAGTCAGTCTGGGATAACAGTACATTTAACTTGTTAAAGTCGGCTTTCCGAAACTGACGAGTTCGTTTTGTAGATTTACTACAAGCGCGGTTCACCCGAGCAGGTAAATCAATCAACACTTCCAAAGTCGGATGATAGGGATCTTCAGGATACGATAAGGGTTTGGTACGGGAGACAGAATAGCGGGATGGATCCAAAACAAAAATCAGATCGAGCATTCTTTTTAAAGAGTTTGAGATAGCATTGATCTAAAACAATGAAATACCAAACAACTCATCAAGAAAATCATGCTGAGTCGTAGAGGTCAACACGGCTGAGTCAGGATATGAAATCCATGTAGTCCCTGCAATATTGAAATAGCCGAGAACTACAAGAAAATCACGATCGGAAAGTTTAAATGATACTAATTTAATAGCAGAGAAGTGTAATAAATAAAGGGAATACTCAGAAGAAGGAGGAATATAGGAGCAAGTGATGAAAATACTAATGTCATTTAGGAATAACCTAACAGCAACAAATTCAATATCAATAGAGCCATCGATTATAACCTCTTCCGGGGATAAGTTAACATCGACGACAATAAGTATACCGCTTCCGCGGCGAGGTGTACGATCTTTTCTATAGATAGAGAATTTATTGGAAAGAATTTTAGAGTTAAGAATATCTGGCCTTAACCATGTTTCAGAAAAGGCCACGACATGAAACGGAAATGATAGACTATTTAGATAAAGATTACTAATTTTACTACAAATACCTCTCACATTTTGATAGGCTAATGAGAGGGAGGAAGCTAGTTTTTTCCGGCATCAGAGGCCGGGACAGGATTAGGAGGCAATGAAATCGGAATCCGATTTCTTTTCTTCGCCGTATATTATTTTATTATTAAATGGTCCGGCCAAAATTCTTTACAACAGATCGTGTTAAAATATTTGGCTGGTACACTTACTTTAAATGAAGAAATTTCCCGATGGTATGAGAACTTAAATTCTTCCACCGTAATGTTGGCTTCCGATTTGGCCTGAATGCAGGCCTTGACATCATCTGATGTAGTATCAGGGGCAAGCCTGGAAACAAATATTTGTTTTTTTGGTGTCTATTTATCTGACGCTGTAATTACTTCCGAAGAGAAGTGTCAATTTATTAGCGAAGGTGCGGACAAACTTGGTATGTGAGGAGGGAATGAAAGTTCATTACGCACAATCGACAATCTAAAATTGGCCCTTTTACGCTTTGGAGAATCGTTTAAGAATTTTAAGTCCTTAAACTCCTTATCCAATGCTGCGAAACTATCGGACAGACTTAAATCTGCCGTATAGGTCCGCAAAGCCTCTCATAGTATGTCTCATGAAGCTCATCATGTCTCTTTCGACATCCCTGCAAGCATCACATGTCCACTTTAAACCTGACTTAGACTCAATCAGGTCAATAATTCGGCCGTTGAGGCCTGCACATTTTTCATGGGAAACATTTTCACACAGCCAGCAGCAAACGAAACCCACCTTAACGTTTGTTCGAACCTGGCAATTGGTGTTATAGCAGACATACATTTTGGGATTCGATGAGTATTAATAAAAACAAGTAAGAAAAGTACAGTCGAACACGCCCGACCGTATAATACTCTCTGCTTTTATTCCCAATGAAAATGTTTAAATCGGTATCCGGATATTACAATAGATAGTTCTTGTATTAGAACACGTTAAAACAAAGAAAAAGCTAACCATAATCTGTATGTCTGTATGTACATACAAATTCGCTTGACGTTAAATGTATGCACATACATATGTGTGTATGAATACTATTGGTCGGCATGACTAGCGCTGTCTCTCTCGCACTTATTGCTCTCCAATAAAATCTTTGTTGCTTCATTTCTTTCTTGTTTATGGTCGGATTCTTATGAAACTTTCAGGAGAGTTTGACATGATACGTCTTCAAACGAATCATAAATTACAACACGGTACAATACGAATAAATGCTTTAAAAATGGCATGCAAGTTTGAAATTTTCTTTTATTTCTTGCGGAAAAAGGGGGCGTGGCAGCCCATGTCATTGCATTTATGCGGTCTCTAGGACCACGTGTACCAAAATTGGTATTCCTAAGTGCCATAGTTACTGAGACATTCGCCGAAAACATAGATTTTTTTCGAGGTGTGACTGGTTTTTTACTCATTGTGGGCGAATGGGGCGTGGCATCGAGAAAAAAAAGATTCTTGTATTGCCTGACTAAATATCGAGTCGATAGAGACCAAATCTGAAATCTGTGTGTTCATACGGACGGACAGACGGACAGACGGTCAGACGGACATGGCTATATCGACTCGGCTTGTGATGCTGAATATATATACTTTATGGGGTCTGCCTGTTACATACATTTGCATAAACCCAATATACTCTTGCAGAGAGTATAAAAATAAGAATATAATTAAAGAGTATAAGCAGAAGCTACAGATTGACAAAATAGTTAAAATACGTAGGCAAACTAGGGTTAATGTGCAAGCTACTGATGTTTACTTACGACAAAAACAAATTTAATGCACAAAAACAATTTATGCGCGGACGCGGCGACCGAAAAGGGAAAAACGGAATTACCGGCCAGCATCAAAAATTAGATAAAAGAGCGCGTTAGAACAGATGAGAGCGCGTCGTGAGCGTAAGTAAAGAAGAGAGCACAAAGATAGAGATAAATTGTACACAAACAAAATATTAGCGCAAGCAACGGCGTAAAATTACAAGAACAATTTCACAGCGACAAACAAGTGCAGAGATAAGTAAACAGAAAGTTTGGCTGTGGAATTGTTGTTGGTTTTAGTCACAAATTGTTTAAAATTGGCTATGTAATTTATTAAAACAATGTTTTAACACAACCGGTGTATCACACAATGTTACTAAGGGAAATAGCCGGAAAATATCAAATAAAATTGAGTGTATAAACGAGGAAAACTGGAGAAGAGTTAAAAGCGATGTAAAACACGTCCGTCAGCAAAAGCGATTGCAGGCTATATCAATTCGGCTGTTGATAAGAATATATATACTTTATAGGGTCGGAAAAGCTTCCTTCTGCCTGTTACGCACATTTCGCTTATGACTCTTTTTTAAAGTGTACGCGGTCTTAAAATGATCGTTTTCACATTTCATAACTTTCTAAATCAGACGTACAATGCTTGCATGTGAAGTAGCTGGCACGCATATTTTTTGTACATCAAATAATTTTTCCAGTCTTTGTTTGGGTTAAAACGATTCAAATGCATTAAAATAGTGATTCAAAAGTACACATGAACATAAACAACGACGTTACAACTCGAAATCAATTGTGCTTTTTACAATGCATGCAAGTTACAATGCATGCAATATTTATAAATTTGTTTAAACCTCTTAACAGAGATTATAAATAAGAAGGCAATGATATTTTCATAGCTAAAATTTTAACTATTATGTAACTATTGATTCCAAGTAATTAATTATTTTCCTCTATATAGTGCGTACCAAGAGCGATGGTCATTACAAAAAATTAATTGGCAGAACTACGAAAAACTTGGCACAGGTAAGACACAAGATAGCGAGACACAAAAGACCGAGAGGCAGATAGGTAATGGAATAGTAAAGGTAAAGTAGACGACATTGTCATCGGGACTGTTATCGTTGTGACGACAACACTTATAGAAACAACATTGACGCTGACTTCAACGACGACATTAGCGTCTGTTCATGACCAGCGCAATGTGGTTGCAACTCTAGACAAATAGTCAAGTTAGTAAATGAGACCACCTAGGCAGTGATACAAAGTTTTATGTGATAAAGTAACTAATTTTATAAAATTAGTATACGTTTTTAAATTATCATCTATTTATTCACAAAAAAAAAAAAAAAAAAAAAAAAAATATAAATTGTTAATTTTCAAAAGACATGTTTAACGATACATAAATACTTTAATACATAATTTGGATTTCTAATAATAATTATTGTAGCAATGTATGCTTGAAAAAACAAATTACAATACTTTTATAATAAAACCTTAGAGATTAAATCATGGATGAAAATGTTGATCATGTGACTTAATAATAACCTTCCGAGAATGTACAGTGCACTATTTTTTTTTTTAAATGATAGACAATAATATTTATCTTAAAAAAACGTTATACAATTATACGATAAAGTAAGGATAAATTCCTAATATGGTTTTGTCATTCGTGATTTTTTCTAAATGGCCTTTCAGAATCGGTGACCAAGATTACTTGAACACTAATGAAGCGATCTTTTTGAAATTTTGTAGGAATATTAACAAACATTAAAAAGCTGCCTATAAAATGACCATTTTATGTCATGTCATGTCTTTTTTAATTCCTTCGATTAAAGATAAGGTTATACTTATATTATATATTATAAAACATATTTACATATTATATTATCAATTTTTTTGTTTCCGATGATCAACTTCACCGGTTCGTTGTACAACGCAAACTCTTAAAGTAACAAGTAAGAAAGGCTACAGTCGAGCGAGCCGACTGTAAAAGACCCCGTACTCCTAGTGCAAATTTTTCCATACAAATCTTCCGTTTTCGACCGATTTGTCCTGTGGGTGCTATAGGCTATAGTTGCCAGATCCGGATCAAACTTGGTAGAGATAGTTATAATAGTTCCATACACGTAATGCGTTAATTTCGTCACGATAGCTCAACTAATACTATATCTCACCATACAAATGTCCCATTTTTGACCGATATGTCCTATGGGAGCTATAAGCTATAGTTGTCCGAACCGGATTAAACTTAATGGAGTTAGTTATAATGATACCATACACGTACTGTATGAATTTGGTCACGATAGTTTGATAGTTTGCAAGTTGTAGTGTAAAGAACATTGTCTTTTACAATTTGCGGGGGCGGTATGGGGCGTGGCCAAAATTTGAAATAAACTTAACCTGCCTGACATATAGACGGACTTTCATTCAAAATTTGATGGCTCTAGCTTTTGTAGTTTAAAAGATCCAGGTGTTCATACGGACGGACGGACAGACAGATGGACATTGCTATATCGTCTCGGCTGTTGATGCTGATCAAAAATATATATACTTTATGTGGTCGGTTTCCTTCTGCCTGTTACGCACATTTCGCTTCTGACAAACTTAATAGACCCCTCTACTCTTTTTTAAAGAGAACGGGATCTAAAAACATTACCCGTTTTATTTTTATACCCGTTACTCGTAGAGTACAAGGGTATATTGTAGTCGTTGGAATGTATGTAACAGGCAGAAGGATGTGTGGCAGACCCCATAAAGTATATATATTCTTGATCAGCATCAACAGTCGAGTCGATATAGCCATGTCCGTCTGTCCGTCTGTCCGTCTGTATGAACAAAAGGTCGCAAATGAAAGATAAAATGCCCAAGCAGTACAAGTTTGTTTTTGTTTTTGCACACGCCTACTTTAGGGCGTTCCATGTTCATATAAAGGTAAAAGCAGCTAAAAATAGCATGTTTTAGTATAGAATATTTTTTTATCAATAAAATAAACATACTGAGCGAGTTTCATTCAAATCGGACTACTATATCGTATAGCTCCCATAGGAACAGTCGGTCAAAAATATGGTCTGATCATGAATTTGTGTGAAAATTTTCTGCGTTTTCCCAGCTATCTTAGCCATCCCCTAAACTATTGCACTAATATTATTATCATTACCCATTTTTAATTACATATTGAAACTGAGTAACGAGTAAAGTCGCGAGGCGAGTATAGCATTCTTTCTTGTTTGATTTAAAAATTATTGTAAGTTCTTCTTCGTATTCTTTAAAATGATTTAAATATGTAGATTCGTAAAAGCTCTGGGAAAAGAGTAGAGAGGTCTATTAGGTTTGTCAGAAGCGAAATGTGCGTAACAGGTAGAAGGAGGCGTTTCCGACCCCATAAAGTATATGTATTCTTGATCAGCATCAATAGCCGAGTCGATATAGCCATGTCCGTCTGTCCGTCCGTCCGTCTGTCCGTCCGTCTGTATGAACACCTGGATCTTTTAAAGTACAAGAGTTAGAACCACCAAATTTGTAATAAAAATTTTTTAGCTTTCGCGAGCAGATTAAGTTTATTTCAAATCATTGCCACGACCCCTACCGCCCCCGCAATAAGCAAAAAAAAAAATTGATGTTTTTTGCGAATATCTCCTTAACTCTAGCACTTAGGAACACCAATTCTGGTACGCAGGTTCCTAGAAACAACACAAATGCAACGTCATAAAAAACTTTGGCCTGCCACGCCCCCACGCCGTTTTTAAGGCATTTGCTAATATAGTACAGTATTGCAATTCAAAATATGTTTAAAGACAAATTATATCAAACTATCCTGAAAGTTGCATAAAAATCAAATTATAAAAAAAAGTTTTACGGTTAAGCGAAATGCCAATGCATGAATACGAGAGAGAGAAACATACGCTGCGCATGTTTGGCAGCCGTGCTAAGCCACACATATATACATATGTATGTGCATACATATAATGAGAAACGATTTTTTCTTTTAATGTTTAAATTTTATATTCAATACAGTCAGATTTAAATAATAATTTTGTATTGGAATACAAGGAGAGTTCGGGGTCTCTTACAGTCGGCGTGCTCGACTGTAGCCTTTGTTACTTGTTAAATATTTATTTTCTGGAATTTTAACTAACTTCTGCAACAAAACAAGGCCAAATTGGCCTTAAACTAGTTAAAACGGTTGCATCAGCTCCAGTCGACAGTTAGAGTAAGATTTTCGACTGGGGCATAAATAATGAAAATATGCAAGCTGATTCTACTACTTTGCTGCTGTTGATTGAAACTGGGAGCCAGAAGTCAGTTTGGCAGGAAGGACAAGAGGGAATAAAAGGCAAGGAACAAGGGAAATCTTTAGAAAAAGGATTTACATTAAAATATATACGCGTGTAGAGCTGAAAAGTAAGTTACTTGTTTGAGTAATGTGCGCCCATAATAAGAAACAAAGCGCGCTATTGAAATACTCAAGCTTCAGGCAATGTTCTATGGCAAACTCGAAGAGTTCTATCGTTTATAACATGGTGGAAAAGTTTCAAACCTATGTATATATGCATATCCTCGTTGCAGGGCTTTAGCATTTAAAGGCAATTGCTTCTATATTTAAGTAAAGATAAACAAACAAAACATGCCAGTTGCCAAAACGTATATTAAGCGGACGCCAAGGAAAAAATCTAAACAGAGCAAAATGCGCCGTAAAATAAAATTCAAATGCTGTTGTCTTTAATAAATATTTATCCAATAATGCCCACAAGTATTTATGTGCAGTTCCCGAAACAGAAGTGAAAATTGAGAATCACACAAATAATAACTAAAATTAAAAATAAATAAAGAAAATAAACAAGTAATAAGTGGTTTAAAATTATAGTGGTATTTAGCTTATTTGAATTATAAAACGAAAAGTGCTTCAAAGGTGTGTATCTAACTGAAAATAGATTTAAACCTACTCAATTACATTGAGTTTAGCAGCTATGTAAATTCTAAGTTTGATTAATATCCTCGTTTAAGCTAGATTTGATTTACTTGTAGTTCTCAGTGAGATGTGTTTTTACAATAAACATGTTTGTAGTGTTATTTGTATAGTTAAGTCTGGTTGAATGACTGTTCATGGCACTTATGTTGATTTGATTTGTACACTTACTGCAGTTGTTGTAAAATACAAACAAACTCACATTAAAACACACACACGCAACCGTAGCGCCTTGTAGTTGCCAGGGTCATGCTGCGTATACGTAATTTGTTAAATAAAATTTAATCTTGCGGTTATTTAGCTTTTGTGGTGTCGTTATCTTTGTCTGCCTTCGGCTCGATGTCGTTATATGTAAAATGATAACCATAACAATCATAATAGCAACAATATGAAAAGGTTAATAAATTGAATGTGCGCAAATTTAGCGCTCAATTAAGCCAGACATATTTATATACATACTTTACTCCCTTTTAGTTCTTCTGCGGTTGATTTAATCACCACAGGCGAATTGGGAAATTTCCGGAAAGTTCCCAAATAAAAGGTCTGTTTTGCTTACCTGAAATAAGAAGAGCAAGTAGAAAGAGGGTCAATGTTCAGACTCGTTCGATTCGTAATAAAAAAAAATATATATATTAAAAACGTGTTTTTTTAACTTTAAATATAAATACGGATTATGCATAATTTATAATGTTTAGTTTTTCTAAATTTATATTATTCAATTAAACACTTTTATTGAGTCGTGGACCAAGGAGAGAACGCCGGCTACGAGGACAAAGGGCATAAGTTACCTACTGACGACTTAACTCGCACACATATAAAATCTTCAGCGACAGACGTTGGGTTTTGCAGATATTGATAAGATAGGAGCGGGTCAATGCCACGCCACACCGAGTCAACCAATCTTAAGACTCTTTTTGACCCTGTACTCTGCTTTAAAAACGACATGAAAGTTTTGAAAAGTTTTCTAGTTTGTATGGGAAAAGGGGGCGTGGCAGACCAAAATTTTTAATGACGTTGCATTTCTGCTGTTTCTAGGAACCTGCGTACCAGAATTGGTGTTCCTAAGTGCTATAGTTACGGAGATTTTCGCCGAAAACATCAATTTTTTCCGAGGTGTGTCTAGTTTTTTGCTTATTGCGGGGGCGGTGGGGGGTGTGGCGCAGATTTGAAATAAACTTGATCTGCTCGCGAAAGTTACTGAATTTTTATTACAAATTTGGTGGTTCTAGCTCTTGTAGTTTAAAAGATCCAGGTGTTCATACAGACATATTTATGTTATTGATAAATATATTTTGTGTCAGTTTCATTAAGATAGCTTGGTAAATACAAAAAATGTTCATACAAATTCATTCTAAGAGCGAACTTTTGACCGATTGTTCCTATGGGAGCTATACGATATAGTAGTCCGATTTGGATCAAACTTGGTCAGCTTATGTATGCTATAGATATATCCTATGTGAATTTGGTTCGGATAACGTAACTAACAAAAAAGTTTTCTATACTAAAACATGCTATTTTTACCTCCTTTTACCTTTATGTAAACATAGAACGCCCTAAAGTGGGCGTGTCAAAAAAAAAACTTGTACTGCTTGCAAATTGTATCTTTTATTTGCGACCTCTCGGGTCTTTCTAGCTCTTATAGTTGCTGAGATACTTTTTTTTTTCATACAGACGGACGGACGGACAAACGGACATGGCTATATCGACTCGGCTATTGATGCTGATCAAGAATACATATACACTCATGGCCAAATTAATAGGTGTGAAAAAAATGATATTTTTTCTGCAGAATATTATTTTATACCAAGGGTTTATTATCCAAAAATTAATTATTTTGGTTTGCCCACACTGTCTTCATGTCATTTAGGTGGGTTCCAAAAAAATCAAAAAAAGGAGCAGTTTAAGCTGGACACATTAATAGGTGTGTTATACAAAATAATTCAAAATTTTTAATTATATCTTTATATGGACTAACATTGAATATAAAGTCTTAGTGCGGGCTAATACCCAGAATATTCATCGTTATTCTTATTATTCTTTTGTTAATCCTTCGACGCGTGGACGATACCAAAGTCCCCCAGCGCTCTACAGGACTGGGCACACAGGGTGACACGCGTTCAGCCACATCTCTAACGACACTGCAGCTTGTGAAGTGATTGCCGCTGTGGCCACTGGAGCAGACGCACATCGGAGTATGATTGATTACATAGCACTCGGCATTGATACCACAGACGCCAGGACAAGGATCGCGGCATTTTTGATTCAAGCATGCATGTGCGAAACAGTGAATCCTAGTTGATGCTTTAGATGTTGCCAGAGTATATCAATTGATTTAAGATCTGTGGATTGACCAGGCACTTCAAGGACATCAACAATATTCCCAGTTTTCGAAACTGTGACTTGTTTTCAGGATCATTATCCTGTTAGGATTTACATTCGAGGGGCATTTCTTCAAATGCAAATATTAATGAAAAAAACGGTCCATTACAACATATTTTCGGTGTTCTGGGCCAATACCTTACTAGGTAAAACGGCCGTAGCAGATGAGCCACCGACCTTAGAGCTTGACGATTTTTTTTTTATACCTAATATGAAATTCTTTTTCTTTTTGATTACGAACATTCCTTTAGGCATCGTTTGAACACAAAATAATTTTTGTTTCATTGATTTAGAGGATATTTCGTCATCTTTTGAAATCCCTTGGATCCAGCAAAGCTGCGTCCAGGCGACCAACGTCTATCCTCGTCCACAAATTGCAGGGTATACGGAGTGGAACCTTCCGAGCACTTTTTCCACGTAGGTTAGCATCTACTAACTGGCTTCCACCTATTTGGACGACGCTACTTTCCCAATTTATTTTCCAATTGTCCTAAAACGCTTAAATAGTGGCATAAGGCGATTTTCTGTCTGTATTGATGGGTATTATGATGTTCCACGGTTCTTAATATTTTTTTCGACTTTCTAATAATAGTATAAATGTTTTGTAACCGGAAAAATAAGTTGGCTAAGTCGTTGAGAGTTTTCCCATTCTCACAAATTCGTCAAATAATTCTCCTTTCCTTTGAAGGACAGTATGAAGTAAGACCCATGTAACCTTAATAAAATTTCAATAAATCTGATTTTTTTATATCAAATAAATTGCCAACATTGTAAATATAACCTTCAGTAACCAAATAGTCCTTCTAGGAATTTATATTTTAAAACTTTGAAATATACACCTATTAATGTGTCCAGCTTAAATTGCTCCTTTTTCAGATAAATAACTGATTTTTCTGGAACCCACCTAAATCACATGAAGACAGTGTGGGCAAACCAAAAAAAAATAATTTATAGAAAATAAACACTTGGTATAAAATAATATTCTGCAAAAAAAAATAATTTTTTTCACCCCTATTAATTTGGCCATGAGTGTACTTTATGGGGTCTGCCACGCCTCCTTCTCCCTGTTACATTCATTCCAACGATTACAATATACCCTTGTACTCTACGAGTAATAGGTATACAAATACAAAACAAAAGAAAAATTGGTTATCTTCGGCTAGTCGAAGGTAAATACCCTTGCAGATTCACAACAAGACACTTATCACTAATACACTTAGTTTTTAGCACTGTTTTAAAAAAAACAATTGTGCACTGTTTTGAAAAAAAAACAATTGTTTTGTACTTCTAAATTGTTTGCCAAAAAAACATTATTAATCTAGTATTCATGGCATTGCACGTCAAAAAAAAGTACAAAATAATCTAGTATTCACAGCATTACAAGTCAAAAAAAAAAAAAAAAAAAATTGAAAAAAAATTGAAAAAATGTATTATACTAAGCAATTTTCAGCATTGTTCCTATGGGAGCTATATGATATAGTGATCCGATCTGGCCGATTTTAACATATGTATTGCGTGCAGAGAGAATACACATGTGTACCAAGTTTCACCACGATAGCTTTAAAACTGAGAGACTAGTTCGCATTGCAACAGACGGACAGACGGACAGAAGGACAGAAGGACAGAAGGACAGACGGACATGGCTATATCGACTCGACTGTTGATGCTGATCAAGAATATATATACTTTATGGGGTCTACCACGCCTCCTTAAATGCGTTACAAACATCGTGACAAAAACAATATACCCTCTGCAAGGGTATAAAAAATAAATATATATAAAATTAAAAAAAAAATTTTAATTTCTGAGTCTGTGCCGATTTCGAACCGCAGACCATTGGTTTAGAAACAAACGACTAACCGCAACCCAACGCTGTTGCACCAGTTAATATTGTATATTTACATTTTTTTTTTTTAATTTAATAAAGTATATTAGAAAATTTCAATGTCGGGAATTGAACCTGCGAAATTATACTCAACTTGCAGAACACGCCGCAACACTACTAATTGCACCACCACCTCCTTGTGAGACGGCTCCGATTATTTTCATTAAGATATAATTGTGCTAAATTATAAAAAAAAGAAAAAAAAAATTTAATTTCTGAGTCTGTTCCGGGGTTCGAACCGTAGGTCTTGTGTTTACATACAAGTGCGAAAAATAATGACAAGCATCCCTACTACCTGGACCACGCTCTCTTTGCAAACTACTGCGGCTAATGTATATATAAACATACAGTTGACACTGCGATTTTTACGAAGATACGGATATATTCGCGGAAAACATCAATTTTTTTTGAGCTGACTTTGGTTTTTTGCTTATTGCGGGGGCGGTAGGGGGTGTGGCACTGATTTGAAATAAACTTGATCTGCTCCCGAAAGTTACTGAATTTTTATTACAAATTTGGTGGTACTAGCTCTTGTAGTTTAAAAGATGCAGGTGTTCATACAGACGGCCGGACGGACGGACAGACGGACCGACGGACAGACGGACATATCGACGGCTATATCGACTCGGCTGTTGATGCTGATCAAGAATATATATACTTTATGGGGTCGGAAAAGCGTCCTTCTGCCTGTTACGCACATTTAGCTTCTGACAAACCTAATAGACCCCTATAATCTTTTTAAGAGTACGGGGTCTAAAAATACTCAGCATAATCGAAAATACTTATGTTTGTCTGTATGCACATACAAATTCATTTGACGTTAAGGGGATAGTAAAGTTAATTTGGTGCAATTCCGTCTTGTTTTTGTGAATTTTTTTAGCCGACACAGTTGATTTGTTTTAAATTTTAAATTTACTACATTATAATGTAATGGTTAAAGAATATGATGTTAAATATTTTATTTATTTTGATGACGTCATGAGCCTGTGGCAGGGAATTTCCGCGGGCGCTTTCGTTCGCGGTGTCCCTCATAGCGCACCACTAGATCAACTAAAATTTTTAAACCAAATTGATTTCAATAGTTAATGAATTTTCGCAGGTAATGACGTCGAGTTTTTTTTAATTTTTTAATTTTTTTACAGCGTTTTGAAGTCAAAACAACGATTTTTTATCAAAAAAAAATCGCAAATGTTAATTATACCCGTTACTCGTAGATTACAAGGGTATATTGTAGTCGTTGGAATGTATGTAACAGGCAGAAGGAGGCGTGGCAGACCCCATAAAGTATATATATTCTTGATCAGCATCAACAGCCGAGTCGATATAGCCATGTCCGTCTGTCCGTCCGTCCGTCTGTCCGTCCGTCCGTCCGTCCGTCTGTATGAACAAAAGGATCTCAGCAACTATAAGAGCTAGAAAGACCCGAGAGGTCGCAAATGAAAGATACAATTTGCAAGCAGTACAAGTTTGTTTTTGTTTTTTGACACGCCCACTTTAGGGTGTTCTATGTTCATATAAAGGTAAAAGGTGGTAAAAATAGCATGTTTTAGTATAGAAAACTTTTTTGTTAGTTACGTTATCCGAACCAAATTAGCACAGGATGTACATATCGATGGCGTACATAAGCTGACCAAGTTTTATCCAAATCGGACTACTATATCGTATAGCTCCGTATAGGAACAATCGGTCAAAAATTCGCTCTTAGAATGAATTTGTATGAACATTTTTTGTATTTACCAAGCTATCTTAATTAAACTGACACAGAATATATTTATCAATAAAATAAACATACTGACCCAGTTTCATTCAAATCGGACTACTATATCGTATAGCTCCCATACAAACAATCTGTCAAAAATATGCTCTGATCATAAATTTGTGTGAAAATGTTCTATGTTTTTCAAGCTATCTTAGCCATCCCCTAAACTTCTGCACTAATATTATTATCATTACCCATTCTTAAATACATATTGAATCTGAGTAACGGGTATCCTAAAGTCGAGAGGCGACTATAGCATTCTTTCTTGTTTTTTTTAAATATTTTTAAAATATAAAATAAAACAAGAAAGTAAAGTACAGTCGAGCGCGCCCGACCGCATAGTACTCTCTGCATTTATTCCCGATTATAATGTTTTTAATGAAAAAGGGGGCTTGGCATCCAAAAGTTTTAAATGACAATACATTTATGCTGTCTCCGGGAACCTATATGCCAAAATTGGTATTCCTAAGTGCCATAGTTAGGAGATATTCGCCGAAAACATCTATTTTTTACGAGGTATATTTAGTGTTTTGGTCATAGTGCCCCATGCATGGCATCCAAAAAAAAAAGGGTCTTGTATTGACTGAATAAATATCGAGTCGATTGAGACCAAATTCGAACATGGAGCTTTTACCATCTCTGAAATCTGTTTGTTCATACGGACGGACAGAGAGACAGACGGACAGACGAACATGGCTATATCGACTCGGCTTGTGACGCTGATCAAGAATATATATACTTTATGGGGTCTGCCACACCTCCTTCTGCCTGTTACATAAATTTGCACAAACCCAATATACTCTTGCAGAGAGTATAAAAAAAACAAGTAAGAAAGGCTACATTCGAGCGAGACGACTGTAAAAGACCCCGTACTCCTTCTAGTGAGAATTTTCCCATACAAATCTTCCATTTTCGACCGATTTGTCCTATGGGAGCTATAGGCTATAGTTGGTGGAGATAGTTATAATGGTTCCATACACAGATTATGTAAATTTCGTCACGATAGCTCAACTAATACTACATGTCACCAGACAAATGTCCCATTTTCGACAGATTTGTCCTATGGGAGCTATGGGCTATAGTTGCCCGATCTAGATCAAACTTGGTGAGAATAGTTATCATGGTACCATACACGTACTGTATAAATTAGGTCACGATAGCTCCGATAACTTGCAAGTTACAGTGTAATGAAAATAGTTTTTTACAATTTGCGGGGGCGCTAACCCGCCTGACATATAGACCGACTTTCATTCCAAATTTGGTGGCTCTAGCTTTTGTAATTTAAAAGATCCAGGTGTTCATACGGACGGACGGACAGACAAACCACTTTTGTACGGGAATCGAATAACCATCAAAGTCACTCAAGATTTTCTCGAAATTGTCCGCTTTTATAGTGACTTGTTTTTCTCTGCGTTCGTCGACTTCGATTTCCAGTGCTAATTATTGCATAATCTGCTGCATTTGATTATTTAGATCTGTGGATGTCCACGCCATGCTATTAATTTCCGACATGACGATTAAATCTTCTTTATTACTCTCTTCTCTTTGATTTTGCTCTTTATTATACTCTCTGCAAGAGTATATTGGGTTTGTGCAAATGTATGTAACAGGCAGAAGGAGGCGTGGCAGACCCCATAAAGTATATATATATTCTTGATCAGCGTCACAAGCCGAGTCGATATAGCCATGTTCGTCTGTCTGTCCGTATGAACACACAGATTTCAGAGATGGTAAGAGCTACAAGTTCAAATTTGGTCTCTATCGACTCAATATTTAGTCAGTGAATAAAAGAATCTATTTTTTTTTCGATGCCACGCCCATTCGCCCACAATGAGTCAAAAACCCGACACAGCTCGAAAAAAATCTATGTTTTCGGCGAATATCTCAGTAACTATGGCACATAGGAATACCAATTTTGGTACACGTGTTCCTAGAGACAGCATAAATGCAATGACATCAAAAATATGGCCTGCCACGCCCCTTTTTTCCGAAAGAAAAAAAAGTTTTTAAACTTGCATGCCGTTGTTATTGCATTGTTATTTATCATTCGTTTGAAGACGAATCATGTCAAACTCTCCTGAAAGTTTCATAAGAATCCGATCATAAACAAAAAGAAAACAAGCAACGAAGTTTATATCGAGAGCAATGCCATGAGTGCGGGAGAGACAGTGTATACATAAATATCATAAATTTGTGTGAAAATTTTCTGTGTTTTCCAAGCTATCTTGGCTATCCCCTAAACTATTGCACTAATATTATTATCAGTACCCATTGTTAAATACATATTGAAACTGAGTAACGGGTATCCTAAAGTCGCGAGGCGTCTATAGCATTGTTTCTTGTTTTTAGACTACGAACGTTTCTGTTGGCATCATTGGAAAGCGAATTAATTTATGTTTCGACGTTATTTATATATTTCTCTATTTTTCTGAACCTCACGAGTCTTACGTAGCTTAGTGCCAAAAAGCAAAATCTTTACTCTTCCTCAAAGCGATGGGTTTAAGCAGTGGAACCATCTCAGCAATTTTTCCGGGTAGTGAAGCGTCTACTCACTGGCGTTGGACAACTCGGGATGAAACTACATTCACCATTTCCTATGAAATTGGCCAGAATGATTTGAAAGATATTGACACAATGTGAATATCTAACCTTATTTGTGTGGATTCCAGATTTCTAAATTATTTTGGTTGTGAGCATTAGTTACAAAGTTTTGTGATCGTCCCAATAAATTCCGGACTTCTTCATGTACTTACCAACTCTCAGGAAGCCGTCGAACAAATTGCCGCCCTTCCAAAGATCAGTATACAGCCTAACCCATCTTAAAATTTACATTTTAAGAAATACTCATTTATTTACTTTTAGTAAACTATTATTATTATTATGGACGTTGATGTACTAACGAGACAGTACATTCAAGTGGCTCAGCAACACCAAGCAACGTGCTCGTTAGCGCTCGGAACCCTGCAGACAATGCAGCCACCTCCCGCAAACCGGCCGAGGGGCACACCGCATAACGGACGGCTAACGAAATTGCGGAACGCATTTATTAGTAAAAACAAGTAAGAAAGGATACAGTCGAGCGCGCCGACTGTAAAAGACTCCGTACTATCCTTGTATTCGAAATTAATATTGAATACAACCCAACCCTGTTGCACCAGTTAATATTTTATATTTACATTTTTTTTTTAATTTAAAAAAGTATATTAGAAAATTTCAATGTCGGGAATTCAACCTGCGAACTTATACTCAACTTGCAAAACACGCCACAGCACTACTAATTGCACCACCACCTTGTGAGACGGCTCCGATTATTTTCATTAAGATATAATAGTGCTAAATTAAAAATTTAAAAAAAGAAAAAAAAAACTTAAATTTCTGAGTCTGTGCCGGGGTTCGAACCGCAGGTCTTGTGTTTACATACAAGTGCGTGGCCCACCCGGACCACGCTCTCTTTGCAAACTACTGCGGCTAATGTACATATAAACATACAGTTATTTTTTTTCTTTCAACCACATGCATTGACAATGCGCTTCAAGGGACACTTTGTTACCTAATTGCTCAGTTGTTTATAGTTGGATTTTTATGCAACTTTCAGGGTAGTTTGATATGATTTGTCTTTAAACGAATCTTAAATTACAACACTGTACGATGAGGACAAATGCCTTAAAAACGGCATCGAAAATGAAAATTTTATTTTTTTTTTTTTTTGAAAAAAGGGGGCGTAGCAGTAAAAAAATTTTAATGGCACTGCATTTATGCTGTCCCTAGGAACCTGCGTACCCAAATTGGTGGTCGTAAGTGCCATAGTTACGGAGATATTCGCGGAAAACATCAATTTTTTCGAGGTGTCTTTGGTTTTTTGTTTATTGCGGGGGCGGTAGGGGGCGTGGCACTGATTTGAAATAAACTTGATCTGCTTGCAAAAGTTACGGAATTTTTATTACAAATTTGGTGGTTCTAGCTCTTGTAGTTTAAAAGATCCAGGTGTTCAAACAGACGCACGGACGGACAGACGGACAGATGGACAGACGGACATGGCTATATCGACTCGGCTGTTGATGCTGATCAAGAATATATATACTTTCTGGGGTCGGAAATGCTTCCTTCTGCCTGTTACGCACGTTTGGCTTCTGACAAACCTAATAGACCCCTATACTCTTTTTAAGAGTACGGGGTCTAAAAACAATGACATAAAATATATATAAATTACAATACAACATAAAATCTAAAAATTTAAACTATAATAATTATAATCTCGATAGATGACAAAGAAGAGAGGGTCTAATTAAAGGGATAAAAGTAGAACTACCTACAACTCGAGAAAGTTTGTTGTAGTTACTACACAATACTCGAAATGGGTTATAAAAAGCAAAGTTTGTGGTACAAGGTTGAAGAAGGAGGGGAAGAAAGTTTCTAGTGGGTCTGATCGGAACAGCAAAACTAATCTGGCTGATTAATTCCGAGGAATCAATTTCACCGTTGATTAGTTTTTGTAAGAAGCCCAGGACACCAAAAGCACGATTAGTGATTGACAAAACATGCTTATCAAACTTGAGCTTTGGATCCAAAAGAATACCGAAATCAGTGACCGACTCAATCCCGTGAAGAGAACTACCATTCAAGATGTAATTGTTAATAAAGGGAGGTCGCCTACTAAAGGACATTACGTTACACTTACTATGCTTTAGATTTAATAAATTTACTTGGCACCAGGTTTGCAAGCTGTAAAGATCAGATTATAACCTGGATTCAATAAGTGACTCAGTGCCCGATACACAAAGTTTAACGTCATCGGCGTACATAAGCACCCGAGAATGACGTATTGCAGATGGCAGATCGTTTAGGAATAAAATGAACAGCGAAGGACCGAGGTGGCTTCCTTGCGGAACACCCAAAGTAACTTTGACAGATTTCGATAGTGTATCTTTAAAACAGACCTGCTGTGTTCTAGAACGTAAGTAATTCGAAATCCAAAGAATAAAATTATGGGAAAGCCCTAACAGATTAAGTTTATGTATCAAGAGGTTTTGGTTAACGGAATCAAAAGCCTTGCTAAAATCTGTGTAGATGACATCTGTTTGCAATTTTTTATCAAAGCCCTGCAGGACAAATGATGTAAATTCTAACAGGTTAGTGGTAGTGGATCTATATATATATATATATATATATTTCTAAATATTACCTGATATCTCGGACAATCGCTAAATTCACTTGAAAACATTGTGGCCTTACCAAAAAAAATAATTTTATATCATATATAATAGTTCCCATAAAATAATATTCAACATTAAAATAAAATAATTTTTTCACCTATTTCACTGTTCAGGAGTGTATATAGCAAATAAACATACATAGCCTGCCTATTTATTTAAATCGCTTTTAATGGAAAAATATGCAAAACAGCGGAAGCATAAGATTGTATTCCACTGTGGGATTCTGTCGAGTCTCTTGAGACTGTTGCAAATCTGTCCGGACTGCTAGCCCGACAGGTTTAAATTTAACAGTTGAATATGAGGCAGTCGCCCTTCATTAAAATTCCAAACATTTTCACTTTTCCAAGACGTGTTCACTGAAATGCTGACACACTTTAAAACAATTTTCTGGCATACGTCTCTCAATGTTTAGACTGTGAGAAGGCGACAGCTAAGGACATATGACAGAGTTGACGTAGCAAGGCAATTTGGCACTGACAGACACTGGGATACAAGAAAAGAGACAGTCAACACATGTGCAATATATGATGTATGTATAATAGCGATACCTTCAAGTATGCAATAGTAATTTTTACTACCACATTTACATAGACACGCTCGTAAACTTTCAAAAAACATACTACACAAATAATAAATTGAAATTCAATTCGTACACGTAAATCCCAAATGAGAAACATTAACATGTTACATTAAAAAGCCACCTACTAAACACCCTTTCTTATGCTGGAACAATGACATGAATTCTAAACAATAAATAAGGGGACATTTAGCTGAATTTTACTGGGATATTCAGAAAAAAAATAAAATGTAATTATTATCCTCATCGTGGCTTAATATTAAGAATTTTAAATTTATTTGTTGTACGACCACATGTGCGAACGCATAAATGTTAATCGCAAAAATAAATACATTATATATTTAATTAAATGCGAAATCTTCTTGTCCTTAACATTTCATTACACATGGCAAACAAAGAATTTAGCAACTATTTTACATTTATAATTCCGAAGCAGTTTTCTTCTTTATGAATTCTTGATATGCCGTATACATATTTGAACTGATTTAATTAACTCGGATTACAATAATAGCTAATTAAGCTAATTTTAAAACTTTTCAAGTAGCATTAAAAATTGTTAAGCAATTCAAAGTTAAAACAATAGATGCTTCGAGTTCTCTTTGTTCTTCCAAGTTTGGTCCGGATCGGACAGCTTTAGCTCTCATGTGACAAATTACTTATTTTACTTATTTGTATGGTTAAACGCGCACCAGAATGATTACGAGGTCTTTTATAGGGAAAGTTTATTACAGAATCGGTTTAAAATTAAGTATAACCCGGTCTTAGTACGAAAACGGTCTGTTTTTTTACACATTTTTTGAGTACGGGATCTAAACATTCTTTTAAAAATAAATTAATTGAAACACCGCACTGGAATCGTTTAGCTCCGTTAATTTTTATTTTTAACGTTTTTTAAACATTATACTTTCATTTCAGAATTTTAGTTGATTTACACAAATCCATCTCCATATATACACCATATTTTGTCACGAAATATATATACAGTATAAATATTCTTGATCAGCATCAACATCTGAGTCGATATAGCCACATCCGTCTGTTTCTATGCGATTTAGTCTCTCAGTTTTGAAGCTATCTTGATAAAACTTGGTACAGATCAGTCAACTGCAGCAGTGATGGATCCTACCAGTTGCACCACGCCTTTTATTTTGGATTGACCCGACTATTTTCATTTACATATTATAATGTTATGTTATATAAAAATAATTATTGAAATGTCTGTCTGTTTCGGGATTCGAACCGCAGACCTAAGGTTTACATACAAGTACGAAAAATTATTACAGGCATTTCTACTACTTGGGCCACGTATCGTTCGCAAATGTTTGCGGCTAATGTATGTGTAAACATAGAATTATCCCTTATCTTTAAACCACGTTTAAATATATTGCAATTATTGAACACAGTGTTTTGTAAGGAGACCCCAGTTTTTGAAGGGGCGATAAGGAGCGTGGCAACAAACATGATCTGCTAGACATATGTACGTCCGTCCTTTAAAGAAAGAAAAGAACGATTGACACTTCTCTCTGATTTTATTCCCGATTAATTTAATTTAATCGGTTTCCAGATAGTCTAAGGGGTCTTAAAAGGTGTTCTGCATTAAAGAGAAAGCATGTAGCAAAACAAATAGCAAATTACAGTTGTTGAGTTTTACAAAAAAAAAAAAAAAAAAAAAAAAAAAAGCCAACACTTTTACAATATTCATTTTGAAAGTTGAAATTTTTTTAGATCAAATTCGGAATTAATGGTTCTAAGACATGGGCTTGGACATATACATACATTTTCATTCCCCTTCAATCTTTTTATAAATCTCTGCAAAGTTGAAGTTATTTTTCAAGAAAAGGTAACATTTGCAAATTTTACAAAATACTAATACAATGCAGACAAATACATAGTATTAGTACAACCAACATATTAAACAAACCCTTCTAGTTGGTATCCAATTTGTTTATATTTGAAATGAATTGAAATATAATTGCTTAGAATTTTAATATAATCGGTTTCAGAAAAGTTGCAATTTCAAAACACGTGCTTACGCCTGGATACCGATGGTCATAATATAGTCGGGAATAGAAGCAGAGAGTACGGTAAAGCGTGCTTAAATGTACTTTTCTTTCTTGTTTATGTTGCCGATGTGTGTATATACTATATAGTGCACGAATATTAATTAATTATTCGTGCAAATTAAAATTAATGTGCATCGAGGGCCAACAATTTCATCTAGAAAATGTCTGGCAATGATATTATTGTTATTAATTCCAATTGAGCGAGTCAATTTTACAGTTTCTCTTAATAGCCATACATTTACTTATCGCACTTTTGATACCACGTAACAAATTCGTTATCTGGTCATAAAGATTTATACTCGTAAAATCGAGGCCAGAAGAGTAGAAGTTCTGTGAAGAGTTTACAACAAATGTATTAAGAGGTTATATACAAAGTCCCAAAATTGACTTTTTGTTGTGCATATTCTGAAAGTATAAATATTTGATAATAAAAACTGTGCAAAATTTCATCTTGATCGGATCAGTTGTTTTCAAGCAAATTAAAATTGTTTTTATTTCTTTAATTTTGTTACTAAAGTATTGGGTTTCGCTTTTTTAATAAAGATTGCATTAACTATTTTTAAAAATTCACAAAGTTAGCTTACTTCACTGCCTCAACTGGAATCGTTTAGCTCCGTTAATTTTTATACTCTCTGCAAGAGTATATTAGGTTTGTGCAAATGTATGTAACAGGCAGAAGGAGGCGTGGCAGACTTCATGAAGTATATATATTCTTGATCAGCATCACAAGCCGAGTCGATATAGCCATGTCCGTCTGTCCGTCCGTCTGTCTGTCTGTCCGTATGAACAAACAGATTTCAGAGATGGTAAGAGCTACAAGTTCGAGTTTGGTCTCAATCGGCTCGATATTTAGTCAGTCAATACCAGAATCTTTTTTTTTTCGATGCCACGCCCCATTCGCCCACAATGAGTAAAAAACCCGTCACACCTCGGAAAAAATCAATGTTTTCGGCGAATATCTCAGTAACTGTGGCACCTAGGAATACCAATTTTAATACACTTTTTCCTAGAGACCGCATAAATCCAATGACATCAAAAGTTTTGGGCTGCCACGCTCCCTTTTTCCGCAAGAAATAAAAGAAAATTTCAAACTTGCATGCCGTTTTTAAAGCATTCATTCTTATCGTACAGTGTTGTTATTTATGATTCGTTTGAAGACGTATCATGTCAAACTCTCCTGAAATTTTCATAAAAATCCGACCATAAACAAGAAAGAAATTAACCAACAAAGATTTTATTCGAGAGAAATTAGTGCGAGAGAGACAGCGCTAGTCGTGCCGACCAATAGTATTCATACACACATATGTATGTGCATACATTTAACGTCAAACGACTTTGTATGTACATACAGACAAACACATGTATGTTCGATTATGATTAGCTTCTTTTTTTATTTTAACGTGTTCTAATACAAGAACTATCTATAGTAATATCCGAATACCGATTTAAACATTATAATTGGGAATAAAAGCAGAGAGTATTATACGGCGTGTTCGACTGTACTTTTCTTTCTTGTTATTTTTAACGTTTCTAATGTTTAAGAATGTTTAGTGTTTAATTTTCATTTCAGAATTTAGTTGATTTACACATTTCAACTTTGTATGTAACCCCTTAAGCTGTCCATCAGACTATAGATATCATCATATTAATGTTGAATTAGTATAGGGTATCGCTCTGTCGAGCAAGATTTCCTAACTTATTTATGATTAAATTGAAAAATGTGATAAATCGTTTGAATGGCGTAAATTACACAAATTAACGGCAATAACAACAAAAGGAGTTTTGTTTTATTACATTTAAAGTGAAAGAGCTCGTTTTGCGAATATGTGTTGCAAGTTTTAACTGTAGATTTCATAAATTAAAAAACGAATAGGACACAGAAACCAAAGTGTAAAAAAAGCTTTAACTGAAACTGCTAAATTACTCAGAGCTGCTGACAGGTCATTAATTTGGTAGTGCAAATTTGTAGACCCCGTACTCTAAAAAAGAGTAGTGGCGTCTATTAAGTTTGTCCGAAACGAGAAGCGTGTAACAAGCAGAAGGAAGCTATTCCGACCCCATAAAGTATATATATTCTTGATCAGCAACAACAGCCGAGTCTATAAAGCGATGTGCGTCCGTTTGACCACCTAGATTACCCCTAGATCTCAGAGACTATAAGAGCTAGAGCCACGACATTTGGAATGCAAGTCCGTCTATTTCGCAAGCAGATCCAAGTTTGATCCAGATCGGTCAACTACAGCCTATAGCTCCCACAGGAAAAATCGGTCGAAAATGGGACATTTGTATGACAGGTAGTATTAGTTGAGCTATCGTGACAAATTTAAATATTATGTGTACGGTACCATTATAACTATCTCCACCAAGTTTGATCCGGATCGGACAACTATAGCTTATAGCTCCCATAGGACAAATCGGTCGAAAATTGCATATTTGTATGGAAAAATTTGCACCAAAAGGAGTACGGGGTTTTTTTTAGTCGGCTCGCTCAACTGTTGCCTTTCTTACTTGTTTAACTTGGCTAAGTAGAGTCTAATTCGCTGTAATTGAAGCGCAAGTTAGGTCCAAGTTTGGCGTGCGGTAAGTTTCATTTAACCAAATAGTCAGGTATATGCAGATACTATACAGATATATATATACTATATAGGTTATCAGAGAGATTAGCGTAAATCGAAATAGGTTTTATGCGCTGCAGAGACACAAAATGAAATTTTAAATGGAAATTGATGTAGGAAAATGCCAGCACCATTTACTTAATCCGCATGAGCCATCGATTTATTTTCCAGCTATCGCATAACATTTTCTAATGAAATAATAATAATATCCATTATTAAATTGAGTCAAAAAAAAAGTTTGTTCTGTTTTTAGACAGGTAATGCATACTCTACATCAATAAAATATTGATTAGTTCATTATACTTATCATAAATTTCGAAAGAGACTTATTTAACCAAAATTTTTATTTAACTAAAATTTAAAGGATAATTATTGATTCATGTTAGCTTTAGTCGAAGTGGACCGACCATAAGCTACCCCGAAATACATTCCAACAAATTTTAATTTTTTTCGTGATTTTGGTAATTTGGTACACAAGAAAAACAAGATTTTCTTAATATTAATAATACAGTATTCTAACCAAGAATCAGACTACATACATTTTTCCGAAGGTTTCTCACGTCAGGTTTTTCAGATATAGATATAGATATAGATATAGATATAGATATAGATATAGATATAGATATAGATATAGATATAGATATAGATATAGATATAGATATAGATATAGATATAGATATAGATATAGATATAGATATAGATATAGATATAGATATAGATATAGATATAGATATAGATATAGATATAGATATAGATATAGATATAGATATAGATATAGATATAGATATAGATATATAGATAGATAGAGATATTTATAAGGTTGTCAAAAAGGCCTTGTGGTATTTTTATTGAATTTTCAATTTTTCATAAAATTGGTTATAATAATGTGATTTGAGTCAAATATGCGCCGTTTTGTTCGATGACGAGTTCCCAACAAGATGCCAACTTCATAATGCCCCTCTTATAGAAGCTCGCTTCCCTATTGTCAAAAAACTCGGAGAGCCAATTTTCACAGCACTCTCTTGTGGACAACTTCAGACTATCAAGCTCGTTCGTCATGGACAGAAATAGGTGCTAATTACTTGGTGCGAGATCCAGACTCCCATCCGAGCTCCCGGAGCTTCTAGCGCGTCACCAAAGATGTGTGTGGCCTGGCGTTGTCCTGATGGAAGACAATTCGGCCTCTGTTGATCAAAGATGGCCTCTTCTGCATGAGTGCTGCATTCAAGCGGTTCAGTTGTTGGCAGTACAGGTCCGAATTAAGCGTTTAGCCATAGGGGAACAGCTCATAGTGGATGATTCCCTGCCAATCCCACCAAACACACAGAAGAACCTTCCTGGCCGTCAATCCAGGCTTGTCCACCGTCTGGACAGCTTCACCGCTTTTCGACAACGATCGTTTGCGCTTCACGTTGTCGTAAGTGACCCACTTTTCATCGCCAGTCACCATCCGCCTCAAAAACGGGTAAATTTTGTTGGGATTCAGAAATGTTTTTTTTGCGTCAAGTCGTATGGAACCCATACATCGAGCTCTTGGCCGATGCTACGGCTGCTCCTATGCCGGTCTCTTTCGATCAATTCAGCGATTTTATAGCAATTTTCGACAACAGGCTTTCCGGACCGTGGCGCATCTTCGATCACCTCTGCACCAGAACGAAAACGTTGAAACCATCGTTGTGGGGTGGAAATGGAAACTGTATCGGGTCCATAAACTGCACAAATTTTATTGGCAGCATGAGATGCATTTTTGCCTTTATCGTAGTAGTACTGCAAAATATGCCGTATTTTCTCTTTATTTTGCTTCATGTTTGCAACGCTATGACTCACGAACGACTAAAAGCAAACAACAATTAATCAAACACGTGTTAGCACGTAAAAAGAGCTTTCCAAAAAGCTCTAGCGTGAACCGATGCGACGAAATACCGCAAGACTCTTTTGACAACCTTATATATTGTATATATTGCACTATATAAACAATTTTTTCAGAAAGATCTTCTAGTTATCTAAAAGTACTACATCATTCTAATTTATTCTCATACATATAAAAATTTTCTTCCCTTTGGCTTTATAAGTTGAAGGAGAAATTCTCTTAAATCAAAGTAAAATTCAAACTTCCGTTCCCCGTTCTGTTCCGTTCAATTGATCGCTCGCTTCAACAATTGTAACTTTTCGAACAGTTTAACATCATTTTGATTAGGTCTTCATGTAAATAACGTTTTCGAGTACATTACTCGCGCATTAGAAGCCTCCTGAAACTTGAAATTGTTAATTTTACCCGTGTCGTTTACTAAAAACAATTGAACAAAAAGTAGCAAAGTCCAGATCAGAGGATGAGTCAAATTCAACTAATTTACATATTTTCGCTTATAAATCATCATTATTTAATTTTTATTTTTCGACCGATTTATCCTATGGGAGCTTTAAGCTATAGTTTCCATCTGGACCAAACTTGGTGAGGATAGTTATAATGGTACCATACACGTACTGTATAAATTTGGTCACGATAGCTCCGATAGCTTGCAAGTTGTAATGTATTGAAAATAGTTTTATACAATTTGCGTGGGCGGTAGGGGGCGTGGCAAAAATTTTAAATAAACTTAACCTGGTGGCTCTAGCTTTTGTAGTTTAAAAGATTTAGGTGTTCATACGGACGGACGGACCGACAGACGGACAGACGCACATTGCTATATCATCTCGGCTGTTGATGCTGATCAAGAATATATATACTTTATGGGGTTAGGCACGCCTTCATCTACCTGTTACGCACATTTCGCTTCTGACAAACTTAATAGACCCCTTTACTCTATTTTAAAAAGTACGGGGTCTAAAAATATTCTTGGAATCTCAGTGGTCACTTAAACGATTTGTTCTCTTCGACTACATAAATGTGTGCTTTTATTACTTTGCTTGCTAAAAAAATTTGAACGATTATTGTTCTGCTAATAAGCAGATGACACTAATAACTCCGGCTCAAACTGTAGCCGTTAGAAATAGGGCTTAAAGCTTGTTGTTGTCTTGCAGTTCAGTGAACGTGAACATGTCATAAATCAGGAAAAACTTCACGCATTGACGATTATGTCAAACATTGCGACAGAAGCGGATCTTATTGATCTTGTTTAACAACGGTGGGGGCAACAAAAGTGAGTTGGATGTGACATGAAAGGGCACGTTGATTAGACCAAAACAAAAGATGGATGCGCTTAAATCATTCCTTCTCTACTTCTTTATTTGTTTCTTTCTTTCGTTTATTCTTTATTTTTGCGCTCAAATTTCCAAAGCGTCGAGCGCTTGGCTTAATAACAGCAGCAGTTTCTAAGAGTCATTGGGGAACAACTGTCTGGCAAACAAAAGGCATCACGTAAAAAAAAAAAAAAATTTACCAGCAAAATATTAGTGTACAAAAAGCGACAACAAAAACACTACAAAACAGCAGCGACTGTGGCAAATACAGCGACAGTCAATGCATCAAGGTAGGCAAATATGAAGAACAAAAACTGAAAAAAACGTTTAAAACAAGTAAGAAAGGCTACAGTCGAGCGCGCCGACTGTAAAAGACCCCGTGCTCTCCTTGTATTCGAAATTATATTTGAATACGACTGTAATTTAAAATTTAAGTATTAAAATTAAATTTTAAGAAAAATTTTAAATCAAGTCACTGATGGGATGATTCGAACCCGCGCTTACTTACGCAAGTTCCATAACATGCTTCAACCCTACTATTTGCACCACACCATTTATTTGACGCAAACCCGATTATTTACATTTATATATAATAATGCAGTAATATAAAAAATAAAATAAAATGTTAAATTTCTGGGTCTGTGCCGGGTTCGAACCGCAGACCATTGGTTTAGAAACAGACACAAAAAGTTATTGGTGGCGTCTCTAATTGCTCAGTTGTTTATAGTTGGATTTTTATGCAGCTTCCAGGATAGTTTCATATGATTTGTCGATTGTGATTTGTCGGCTTGTGACGCTGATCAAGAATATATGCCTGTTACATACATTTGCACAAACCCAATATACTCTTGCAGAGAGTATAAAAACTGAGGGAATAACAACACAAACTACACAAAGGAAGAACTTATGCAGAAAAAACTCTCTCAATGGGGCTCTTTACAATGGCCCTCTCTCCCTCTCTTTACCTCTTTCTTCCTTTCTTTCTTCCGTATACACTCATTCTGTCTCTTTTTAGTTGTCGGCACTAAAGCGCACTTCAAACAAAATGGCGCCCACATGGGACCGTGGTATTTGCCGCAATTGCGTATCGTTAATTTTTGTTTCAGTTGTCGCCTCGTTGCCTTTTCCGCCTTCGGTTACTCTCATTCTGTTCTTGTCGCCGCTCGCGTAAATTACTTTGTAAAATGCTCAAGCTTGCTACGTGGCGTATGAGCAATAAACGTGCCACATACAAAAACGCCAAAACCTGCATACACATTGTTACCGTCCAAGGTTTATGCGTACAAAACCGAATGCGGAAATCAAAATCGTCATTAGATCATAACAGAAATATACTTATATTTTTATACTTATAAAAGAACTTTTTGTACTTTAAACCGTTAAATAATTAGATTATTTTTGAGTACATCAAAGTTGATTCATTATGTCTAGATCTTACATAAGTTAAAAATCGGTTAAAATAATAAAGTGCTAACTTATTAAAAAAGTTTACATTTTAAACAGTTTTTATACCCGTTACTCTTAGAGTACAAGGGTATATTGTAGTCGTTGGAATGTATCTTGATCAGCATCAACAGCCGAGTCGATATAGCCATGTCCGTCTGTCCGTGCCTCCGTCTGTCCGTCCGTCCGTCGGTCCGTCCGTCCGTCCGTCTGTATGAACAAAAGGATCTCAGCTAGAAAGACCCGAGAGGTCGCAAATGAAAGATACAATTTGCAAGCAGTACAAGTTTGTTTTTGTTTTTTCACACGCCCACTTTAGGGCGTTCTATGTTCATATAAAGGTAAAAGCTGGTAAAAATAGCATGTTTTAGTATAGAAAAGTTTTTTGTTAGTTACGTTATCCGAACCAAATTCACATAGGATGTACATAAGCTGACCAAGTTTTATCCAAATCGGACTACTATATCGTATAGCTCCCATAGGAACAATCGGTAAAAAATTCGCTCTTAGAATGAATATGTATGAACATTTTTTGTACAGGGTGGCGCACGAATTGTGCTACAAAAACAAAGCTTAATAACTTTTTTTCTATGCGGGTAAACGGCTTTAATTTTTTTTTATTTTGGAGGCTAGTATTTTGATTTATTAAAATGGATTCTTGGGATACCGACAAGAGGATTTGGGTAGTGCAGCGGTACCACGCTTTGCAGTCCATCATTTCCGTCCAAAGGGAATTTAGGCGCGAGTTTGGGGGCACTCCCCCGAGTAGATGGACCATTATGAGGCTGGTAAGCATGTTTGCTGAATCTGGAAGCATCTCACGCAGACCGTACCATCGAGATCCCTATGTTCGGGTCGAAGCCACAATCGCAGCTGTAGCATCGTCAATTCAGACAAATCCAAGAGTTTCGACTCGAAACTTATCGGCGCAAATTGGAGTTAGCAGAAGGTCTTTACAACGGATCATTCATGACGACTTAAGCTTGTTTCCGTACAAAGTCCAAATTACAGCAAATTAAACCCTCTGGATTTGCCTATTCGTCTGGAATTTTGTCACAAAATTATTGAAATGGCCGAAGAAGACAAAAACTTCATTAATTGCTTGTTTATGTCTGATAAAGCCCATTTTGATCTAAACGGCAATGTGAACATGCAAAATTGCCGTATATGGAGTCATTCTAATCCAGAAATACTCCATGAGACGGAACTGCACGCAGAACGAGTCACAGTGTGGTACATATTAAAGGAGTTCTTTTACCCAGAACTGCGGCGAAGACGTATCCCTTTTAACAGCATTTGGTTCCAGCAAGATGGAGCAACTGCACATATAGCCAGACCGGTTATGGAGGAGCTCCAACGAAAATTTCCAAATAAATTAGTATCCAGAAACTCCACTTTCCGTTGGCCCCCAAGGTCACCTGATCTCACAGCAACTGATTTTTTTTTATGGGGTTATCTCAAACAAGAGGTGTATAAAACGAAACTAAGCAATTTGACTGAATTGAAGCAGTCGATTACAACAATAATTGAGACGATCCCGACTTCAACTCTTCAGCGCGCAATGAATAGTTTTCTGATCAGGTGTCGAACATGCGTGAATGAGCAAGGCGGTCATTTACGGTCTATCATTTTCAAAACTACTTAGTTAAATAAAATAAAATTGAATTATCTATACAATAAAAATAAAAAAAATTAATTACATTGATTAGAAAAAAAGTTATAACGTTTTGTTATTGTAGCACAATTCGTGCGCCACCCTGTATTTACCAAGCTATCTTAATGAAACTGACACAAAATATATTTATCAATAAATTAAACATACTGACCGAGTTTCATTCAAATCGGACTACTATATCGTATAGCTCCCATAGGAACAATCTGTCAAAAGTATGCTCTGATCATAAATTTGTGTAAAAATTTTCTGTGTTTTCCAAGCTATCTTAGCCATCCCCTAAACTTTTGCACTAATATTATTATCATTACCCATTCTTAAATACATATTGAATCTGAGTAACGGGTATCCTAAAGTCGCGAGGCGACTATAGCATTCTTTCTTGTTTATTTTCAAGTAGAGCTAGAAAAACCATTGATGATTTGAACTTATATGGGTCTATTTATAAACCTTTATTAAATAAGTTCATTTCTGTCCCTTTGTGCATCTGAAGCAACATGATTATTGAGAATATGTTCAAAATAACGAAAACATCGATTTTTTCAATCATCTATCAATTTTCTCAATTATTTGTAACTAAAACTTTAGTGTTTATCAAACTCTGATTGCAGAACATTATCAATTTATTCATTATTTTTGAAGTAGTTTATAGAAATTACAAAATCTAGATTCACAAAATTAATTTGCATAAACATAATTTATTTCTGTATATGGTTAAACTCAATATGTGGAGTAAGTGTGTATGTGTGGGTGTGTGTTTGTGTGTATGCACGTGATTGTGAGAGTAAATTTGCTTCTGCGGCATGGTGCAACATGACTAAAACATTTATTGCGACAAGCTTAATGCCTCAGTGCTCATCACTGTACGCCTTCTGGACAATTCATCTCGTCTTGCCTCCCCTCTCACTGTGGAGAATGTCCTAATGTAAGCGAATTCAAACAATGTAAAATGATTTTTGATAATACAACAGCCGACGACGGCGTCGACATAAAGTATTGAACAAATAAGTTTGCTCATGTCTATTTTACATTTATTTATATTAATTAATATTTAGTTAATAATAATATTTATTTTAACCATTTTACGTAAATTACTCTAGATATTAAATTAGAATTCGCACTCGATTTGCCAGATGTGTAAAATCTGTTCTACCGGAGGCAGACTATGAATTTTTACCAGATTGTTTTCCAAATTCATTTTTAAATGAGTAATAAAATTGAACAGAAGGTTAATACGTAACACAATCATGCAGTTTCTAATATTCTTTTTAATTCTATTTTACATTTTACCATTAAAGTTTTTAACACAAAGTAGCGGATAATTATCTGTAGAGATTTTGTCTTTAAGTTACTTGTTTCTATGCTAATGTTCACGTTACTGCTGCCACAGTATTTTTACTGATACTGTTACCAAGTACTGACCTTAGGGACGCTTATGCTTCAGCATTATGGTCGCATTACGTTTAAACAACGTTCCGAATTGACCATAAAAGACCTAAACACACACACAAACACGCATACACGTAAGAGCCCTCTGCGAGAAGGCGGATCAGGAACCATGGGGACTGGCGTACAATCTCGTCATGAAGAAGACGGAAGGATACAGCAACTACGCATCCACGGAACGATCAAAACTAGACATCAGACGCTTTTTCCACTTCATCAGGTCAGAGAAATAAGCCCCGACGTCAATGCCTTGGCATCCAGCATCTTTCCATCGGTAACCCAAGAAGAGGTTATCGACTCGGCTAATAAGCTCCCAAAGTTCAAAGCTCCAGGACCATATGGGATCCCCAACAGCGCCATCAAACCTACAGTCACCCTACAACCAAATTCCATCGCCCTCCTTTTCACGACATGCCTACGCGACGGTGTCTTCCCGGCATGCTAAGGCCTTAGCACCTAAATCCAGGCAAAACAAGTAAGTCGAGCGACCCGAGTGTAAAAGACCCGTACTCCTTCAAGTGAGAATTTTTCCATACAAATGTCCCATTTTAGGCCGATTTGCCCAATGGTAGCTGTAGGCTATAGTTGCCCGATCCGGATCAAACTTGGTGGAGATAGTAATAATGGTTCCATGCACATAATGTGTAAATTTCGTCACGATAGCTCAACTAATACTACATGGCACTACACAAATGTCCCATTTTCGACTGATTTGTCCAATGGGAGCTATAGGCTATAGTTGTCTGATCTGTATTAAGCTTGGTGTGGTACCATACCCGTACTGTGTAAATTTGGTCCGATAGCTTGCAAGTTGTAGTGTAACGAAAATTGTTTGTCACAATTTGCGTGGCAAAAACTTGAAATAAACTTAACCTGCCTGACACATAGTCGGACTTTCATTCCAAATTTTGGTGGCTCTAGCTTTTGTAGTTTAAAAGATCCAGGTATTCATACGGACGGACGGACAGACAGACAGACAGACAGACAGACAGACGGACATTGCTATATCTTCCCGGCTGTTGATGGTGATCAAGAATACATATACTTCATGGGGTCGGCCACGCCACCTTCGGCCTGTTACGCACATTTCGCATCTGACAAACTTAATAGACCCCTCTACTCTTTTTTAAAGAGTATGGGGTCTAAAAACTGATGATGCCTCAGAGTACAGACCAATATGTCTGCTGGACTCGGTTGCCAACTTTTTGAGAGGGTCATTAGCAACAGACTGACGGCAGCACTACACAACGGAGGAAACCTCTCCGAGAGGCAGTTCGGGTTTCGGAAGGGCCGGTACTCAGTTGACGCCATAATGTTACTGACGAAGACAGTGTCCGCTGCGACAGAAGGAACAGGATGAAAAGGCGGAGACAAAAATTACAGTCTAGTCTTAACACTTGACATCAGGAATGGCTTTAATTCGGCCAGGTGGAGCAGTATAATGGACGCACTACAAAATTTTTACGTTCCCCTGTGACCAACATTATAAGTGAGTATTTGACCAAACGGACTCTAATTTTTCACAAGGAAGACGGTCCAGCTCATTACAATATCACAGCCGGAGTGCCTCAAGGCTCCATACAAGGTTGGAGCTCCAAAACAACGTCAAGATCGTAAGATTCGCGGACGATATTACCATCATCATTAAAGCGAAACATATTCCCGAGGCTAAAGCTCTCGCCGAGGACACCGTTAGGAGGGTGACTGTCTGGCTGGAGTCGATGTGCCTTACCCTCGCCGCCCACCAAACCGAAGCTGTGCTCATAAGCAGCAGGAAGTTAGTTGAGACGGCAACCCAACCCGTTAACGGTGTCGAGGGGGATGTCGACTTTGTCTCTCTTGAGCGGGAGGATGCCCCCATCTTTCCGCTCAACCAATCTGGTAAGTCATGCTGAAACAACAATTGAGCAGCTGACGGACATAGAGATGCCAACCTAGGCACGCCATACCAGGGCTGGCATGCAGAATCATACGATGAACGTGAGGATGCCAACTTATGGATTCTTCCAGTGATGGTAAACGTAATCATCGCAGGAATGGCTCCCATACATAGATGGCGCAACTTGTGTGGCGGCTACTTTTAAATTCAAATTTTAAAAAAATAACCAACATTCTACATGTGGAACTGAACAATTTCATAGAACGGACTATACCCTCCACTCCCTGGCAAGGAAAAGAAAACCCCTCACAGCGTCTGTACCATAGACCTGGCAATAGGTATAAGCTGCAAAATGCATCAACGCGGGAAGAATGGCTGGAAAAAACGAAACTATCCCAGGTGGCAACCACAACAGTGTAAATCCACCAGCACCATCTGGTGCGGCTAAGGCCTTAACCACCATTCCCATCAACCTTGTTACACCAGTGGATCTCTTTGCTGGCGTATCAGATAGAGCTACAAGGATAATGGACCCTTTCACGAAAGGGAATAAGACAATGCGGTCACCACCACCAATGCCGCACTCGGCCCCACCCACTGCGAAAGACGAAGCCTGTAGTAAGGCATGTCACCCTGAAGCAGAAGACGGCGTATGCGAGGATGAAGCAGATCCAACTATCTGTGAGCAAGGATCTAGAGATGCTGGATTCCCACGCTAGCAGTAAAAACCAGAGCGGAGGGCGAGTATGGAGAACGGCTCCCAAACCACGGCGTCCCTTGCCCAGGCAAGGCAGAGCCCTGCCAAGACACGACCACGCAACCCGAGGCAAGGACGGACATGCAGCAAGGAGTATAGAAACGGGGGAGCAAGTGACGTACGGTCAAGTGGCGAGTGGAGCAAAAGCTGAGGCCAAGGATAAGGACAAGTGAGGACACACGGAGAAGACCCCACCCATGGACACCAACATAAGTCGCCGACAAAGGGACGCCAACACGAAAATTGCCCAAAATTGGCAGACGGTTAAAACAAAGATGAAGCCGCAAAAAATGCAGTAGCGCAGGAAGCGGCCATACGCAATTCTAGTCAAATGCAAAGAAGCTGCCGACTATGTCCCAAAGTCCTGTCAACTGTACAGACTGCAATTGAGCTGCAGAAATACAGGGAAAAGGTGCGGGGAGTAAGGCGAACTGCCGCAGGAGAAGTCCTACTGCAGATGGCTAAGACGGACGACGAAGACAAACACAAAATGTACCAGGCGGTGCAGAAAGCTCTCGGCAGCAACACTATTGATATCAACACTATGTCCGAGAAGCTGAGCCTGGAGATCCGCGACATTCCTTAATGTGTCACAGCTGAGGAAGTGACAACACCAAGAATCCGGAGAGGCTATCAACAAGCTATGTGAGATGAGGATCATCAGGATAGGATGGGCTCTGTGCTCCATCCGCAGAAAAGTTAAACCCCGAAGATGTTTCAAGTGCCCAGAGTTTTAACATACGGCAGCACGATGCATAAGCAAGCATGACTCATCAAAAAAGTGCTTTAACTGCGATGACGAGGATCATGGCGCTATGGCCTGCACTAAAAAACCCAGCTACATACTCTGCACTAGATCTGGTCTGTAAAAGACGGGACACCACACACTAAACAAAGGGTGCCCGCTATTCATGAAGGCAGCCAACAACCTTAAAAATTAAGTTTCTACAGCTCAACTTAAATCACTTACCGCGCCATACATGATGGAAACTGGATACAGAACGGAAATACAGGAGCATCAATCTGGAGCTGCACGAATCCTGCCATGCAATTAAGCGATGCCAGTACATCAAGAGAATACGTAAGGGCCAAATGTGCAGGAATCTACATATATAGCTGCTACATAGCACCCAGCATCGCTATACAAGAATTTGCGGAAATAATAGATGACCTAACGCTTGATGTGATGAACCATTCTCCCGTAATCATCGCTGGAGATTTTAATGCCTGGGCAACCGAATGGGACAGCATACGGACCACACATAAAAGAAGGACACTACTGGAGGCATTTAGGACACTCAACGTGACTTTACTGAATAATGGATGCAAGCACACATACACAAAAGCCGAAAGAGGATCTATTATAGACCTGACGTTCGCCAGCCTAGCGCTCGCTAGGAATGCACAGTGGGCAGTGTCAGAGTTTTACACGCACAGCGATCATCAGGAGATCGTCTTTACAGCGGGAGCGGCAGCGAGTTAGCTGGTCGACAAGGACGCTTAACGAAGAGGTATTATTGCTCATGATGAGCAGACGACTGCGCAAGCAACCTCGCTGCAGCTATGGAAAGTGCATGCAATGCAACAATACTGCAAATAAAGAACGGTGGTAATAACCGCAAACCAGTGCACTGGTCGAACGTGAAGATTGCGGTAGCCAGAAGACACTGTCAAGCATCTAGGCGCCGCCAACAACGAGCGCGAGGAAGAGCGGACTCTGCACGGCTTAGAGAGGAGTATCGAGCGAAAAGAGCCATTCTGTCCAAGGCCATAAAAAGAAGCAAAGCCAACTGCTGTAGTAGGCTTTGTGCTGAAGCAGACAAGCAGCCTTTTGGGACGGCGTACAGGTTAGTCATGGGGATGCGCCCAATGCCAGCGGACCGGACAAGCTCCGTGATATAGTAACGGCACTGTTTCCGGAACCCTCCAGCATCAACATTACCACTATGGTGCCTTTGGTACTAGGGACACCGAAGTACACGAACCCAGGCAAGATCCAGGAGGCTGCAGCCCGACTGCAAAAGGACAAGGACCAGGACCAGATATGGTTCGCCCTGCTGCAGTGCAATTAGTAGTTGCAAAATACCCTACACTTTTTGCACAACTGTTTAATACTTGCATCAGACAAAGGACAGTACCGAAGAGATGGAAAGTGCAGCGACTGGTACTGCTCAGCGTAGATGACCCTTTGGCCTATAGACCTCTGTGCATGTTGGACATCGTTGGAAAACTCTTTGAGCGAATCATCTGTAACAGGCTGGAAGAGGAGCTGGAAACACGACGAGGACTGTCGGACTGGCAGCTCAGTTTTCGGAAGAAGCGTAGCACCCTGGATGACATCAGAGCCGTCGTCAGCATAGCCACTAAGCACATCGAGGGAGAAAGATGGAAAGGTGGCAAAAAACAATATTGCCTAATCACGACGCTTGACGTGCGCAGTGTGTTCAATTCTGCAAGTTGGCCGTCAATAATGAGAGCGTTACAACAGTTACGAGTATCGGAGTACATCCAAAAGTTGGTGCTCAACTACTTCAAGAACAGGATCCTGCTAACAAGTGGCGTTCCTCAAGGTTCTGTCCTCGGACCAACTCTGTGGAACGTTATGTACGACGCGGTACTTCGTCTACCAGCTCCTCGTGGAACCCGAATAATCAGCTTTGCAGATAACATAGCAATAGTAGCGGTATGTAAGGAGCTCAAGTACGTGGAAACGATCACGAACTTAACCATCAAGATTCCGAGCCTATCCTGGACCCTTGCGGAGCAATACCTCACGGCAGTACCGTAAGGCCATCAGGACCACTACCAACACATTTTTTGATTCTTTTTATACTCTCTGCAAGAGTATATTGGGTTTGTGCAAATGTATGCAACAGCCAGAAGGAGGCGTGGCAGACCCGATAAAGTATATATATTCTTGATTAGCATCACAAGCCGAGTCGATATAGCCATGTGCGTCTGTCTGTCCGTCCGTATGAACAAACAGATTTCAGAGATGGTAAGAGCTACAAATTTGAGTTTGGTCTCTATCTACTCGATACTTAGTCAGTCAATACAAGAATCTTTTTTTATTTGATGCCACGCTCCATTCGCCCACAATGAGCAAAAAACTAGACATACCTCGGAAAATATTGATGTTTAAAGCGCATATCTCAGTAACTAAAGACAGCATAAATACATTACCATTTAAAAGTTTTGGCTGCCACGCCCCCTTTTTCCGTAAGAAAAAAACTTTTTAAACATACATGACGTTTTAAAGGCATTTCTTCTTAACGAGGAGTATTGTTATTTATGATTTCTTTGAAGACAAATCATATCAAACTATCCTAAACATTGCATAAAAATCCAACAATAAATAACAGAGCTACCGATTAAAAAGTTAATATTTAAGTCAATGCATGAGTGCGAGCGCGACAGAAACATACAAACATATATTCGAACTCTTTTGATGCATGTGTGGCGGCAATAGTCTACATACACACATATATACATATATAAGTGCATACATATAACGTCAAACGAACCTGTATGTACATACAGACAAACATATGTATGTTCGATTGTCTTTTTTGTTGTAACGTGTTCTAATACAAGAACTATCTATTATAATATCCGGTTACTGATTTTTACATTATAATTGGGAATAAAAGCAGAGTATTATACGGTCGGGCTCGTTCGACTGTACTTTTCTTACTTGTTTATTCATTTCTTTTTATACTTTTTCCTTTAGTCTTTAATTATTGTTACCTATCTAGTCGTTAGACTTACTGTACCCAGTAATTGTAGTTGAATAACTTTATTAAGTTGGTAGTGTTAATCGGGAAGTCTACTGTGATTTTTTCAAAACATACATTTGTTTTATTAGCTTAAAAAATACTTGGAACACTCTAAAATAAGGCATAATAACAGTTTGTTTCCTTTTAACTTTGACCATTTTCCGAAGCCCTTCCTCACGTGTATTCTTTTGTGAAAATTTAAACTAGTTTTTCCCAAAACATAGTTTTTGTATACAGTGTTCACGATATCGCAAGTTCTGATGAATGAATCAGCTAAAAAATTTAATCATATATTCTCTGCAATAGTGTCTTTCGTCTGAAATAGTATTTTTTTTATATCGTTCTTTGTTAAATTGTTACAAACCAAAATAACATCAATTTATAGAAAAATATATAAATAGCAAAATATTTCAAGAATTTATTTTTCAAGAAATAAAATCCGGAAAATAACCCTGCTTTCCCCTTATCACAGTAGTCTTCTTCATAAATTCTTGAAACTACGCTTGACCATGACGATTATTTAGATCGAGTGCAAAATGGCTGAACAAAACATGATGAGAAGGAAATTGAGTTAAGTGAAGAATACGGCCGCTTAAAGGACAAGTCAGGGCAATTATAAAATATATTTTCATCATGAGAATGGGGCAAAATAATTATGCCAAAAAGTCGGTAGCAGAAATGGGTGGAAGGGAGTACGATAGAAGGCGCGGTGGACAATGCAATTCAGGGCAGGGCAGACAGGCTGGTAAACCCGGACTGAGGCCCACTTGAGCTGCTCGTTAATTTTTTGTAGCTTTTGGTTTGGTACAATTATTTCATGCTCATTGCTAATTAAAACTAAATTGAGTGCATACACATACAGAGTTACAATGACAAGAAAAGAGAGAGAGAGAGACAGAGAAAAAGAGAGAGAGAGAGAGAGAAAGACAGAAATAAACATACACACATGTTGTGTGTCTGCGGTCTATGAAAAAAGCAAATGCATGTCGACATTGTCAGCTTAAATTATTTAAATGTCATAACGCCCACCGCTATTTTTCCTCTTTCTTCTTTCCAATCCATACTCTCTGTCACCCTTCCCTCACCGAACAAGTGGCAAGTGAGTACGCGAGTGTGTGTGATGTGGGAGTCTCTGTGTAAGCGTGAGCACGTTACAAGCTGTCATGTGGAAGAGACTTCATGAGTCTTATAAAATTTTTTTCATGTGGGCGGTCTTTAGTAAACTCTAAGCAATGAATTTTCAATTACCTTCTAATTATTTGCAGTTTTTTAATTGAAACCCTGAAACCAAATATTTAACTGAATAGTCATCGAAGGTAAAAAGTATGAATACATAAATATAATAGGAAGAGATTTAATAAAGCAAAAACAAAGTTCTAAAATTATTTGAGTATAGAATTCTATTGCTACTCTAGTGCCTAATATAATTACAATTATAAATGAATGTATGGTAGTTGAACTAGTAGTACATAACTTTTTTTCATTTAAAATAAACGGGTTTCACATTGTTTTATTTCTAGACACCGTACTTTGAAAAAGAGTGGAAGGGCCTATTAAGTTTGTCTGAAGCGAAATGTGCGTACCAGGCAGAAGGATCAGCATCAACAGCCGAGTCGATATATCGATGTCCGTCTGTCTGTCCTTCCCTCCCTCCGTATGAAAATCTGGATCTCAAAAACTTTCAGAACTATTGACAAAAAATTTGGAATGAAAGTTTGTTTACTTCCCGAGCATATCAAGTTTATTTCAAGTTGGTGCCACGCCAGATGCGAGTCTCCCAAATTTTTAAAAAAACATAACTTGGAAACGACTTAAAATATCTCAACCAAATTCAAGCAGTATCTGTATGGTACCATGATAACTATCCTCACCAAGTTCGATCTAAATCGGACCACTATAGCCTATAGCTCCCATAAGAAAAACGTTAAAAAACCGGTAACATATGATATTACCTGAGCGACCGTAACTAAACTTATAAACAAATTAACAACTTAAACAAGTAAGAAAAGTACACATACTGGGTTGTGCAAATTTATGATACAGGCAGAAGGAGGCATGGCAAACCCCATAAAGTATATATATTCTTGATCAGCGTCACAAGCCGAGTTGATATAGGCATGTCCGTCTGACCGTCAGTCTGTCCATCTGTCCGTCCGTATGAAGAAACAGATTTCAGAGATGGTAAGAGCTACAAGTCCAAATTTGGTCAGTATCGACTTGATATTTAGTCAGTCAATACAAAAAAAAATTTTTTTATGCCACGTTTTATGAGAAAAAACTAGACAAACCTCGGCAAAAAAAAAACGTTTATCTCAGTTACTATGACACTTAGGAATTTTTAAAGCATTTGTTCTCATCGTACGGTATTGTTATTTACGCTTCGTTTGAAGATAAATCATACCAAACTGTTCTAAAAGTTGCATAAAAATCTAACTAAAAACAAGAGAGTTACCCCGTATAAAAGTTTATGTCAGTGCATGCGAGCTAGCGAGACAGAAACATACAAGCATATATTCGAACTCTTTTGCTAGAGTGCAACTGGTGGTTGCGGTATGTTCTAGAACCTGCGTGTGAGGTCGCCATTAAAAGAAAGTCGTAAATTAAGAATTTTAATTTAAATTAAAATTAATTTTAATTTAAATTAAAATTTAAATATTAAATATTAATTTCGAATTATAATGCAAGGTTTATTTTAACGCAAGACATGTTTTTAAAACAAAGACGAAAAACTAAATATTAATATATTTACATATATACACACATGCATACACATTTATGTTTTAAGTATGAATAACTCTGAACTCTCTGCTGTCCGATTCGGAAAAAACTTGGTAAGTATATTAACAATGGTACTATACACATAATGTCACAGTAGCTCAAGTAGTTTCCAGATTATGTTGTTATGAAAGTGCATTTTAACAATATTAAAAGAATTTTTTTAAGCCTTTAATAATAAACTGCCTCAAATACTAAAAGTACTGTGCTTTTGGTATACTCATTATAGATTTTATATATATTTCAAATTATTGGTGTGGTTCGTTGCTCTAAGAGCAAGATGTAGCATCGAGTTCTTCTTGACTCTGGATGTTGGCTTTGTCTTTGTTTCCCGAACCGGACACATCATCAGTTGTGCGTCATGTAGTATCAATACCAGTTACAAAAAGACCAAATTCGTAATTCTGGACTAACAATGGATATACTCGACCAAATGCTATTTTAAGTTGAACCGGATATATTGGATTATTTTACATAACTTTGTACCTATTATACTAGATCAGTAGTATTTTATTGTTCTCTTAAGTATTTTAAGTTCTACTAGAAAACCTAGTAGTGAACTTTTATCAGAATCAATTTTAACTTATATCATATGTATTGTAATCTACAGGACAAAACTTTTCCTCACAAAATGTATTTTAATAGTTCTAAAATAAATTCCGTTAAGCGATAAAAAACTAATTGGTCTACCACTAAATCTGATAGCAACTTACAATTCCCACTATGGTCGCTCGTAGATTAAAGCCTACCGGCTTGTCCAGTTTTTACCAACCGCAACATCCGCGACGATATAAGTAGCAACCGCACGCGCAAATTATAAAAAATATCACAACTTCGAAATTATAAGAGGTATTGTGACGGTATGTGTAACTATTCAAATCGGACCACTATAACCTAAAGCTCCCTTAAAAGTATGGTCCGAATCGGAAAATTAAAACACATAAATTAAACTGCTTAAAATATATAAAAAATTTAAATTGATGTAGACTTGCTTAAATGAAAAGAGCTTATTCTATTGTAGACTTGCTTAAATGAAAAGAGCTTGTTCTATTTTTATCTACATAAAACAAAACAATTATTTAGCAAAGTGTGGTCCAAGTGGTAGAGATGTTTGTTATTATTTTTCATACGTTCACAACCTAAAGTCTGCAGTTCGAACAGTCAGGCATTTTATTTATTTATGTTTTGTAACAAAAAATTATTAATTTTAAATGAGGGTAATCAGACACTTCATAAAATACTATAGCATGCATATTTGGAGTTCAAATCCTGACAAATAATTCTATACATTTATTTTTTGAAAATTTAATTGAAAATTTAAATTGTGAATTTTAGTTGGTGCAACAGGCACGGTTGCCACACTTGGCGATTTGGAAACAAAAATTGGCTCTTTTTTTTCCGTTTGGCTCCCTGGCTCTTCGTTTATGAAATTGGCTCCTTTTCTTCACGACAGAAACTATTATGCCATTAATAAAATAATAAAAAATTTTAAATATTTGTGTGAATGTGATCCCGATGACATTGTAACACAATATACAATTTTAAAGCTGAGCAAAAATCTGGTTAAACAGGATGACGACACTTTTTTTACTTTGGGAAAATGTATCAAAAGCGATAAATAGCCTTGCCATTAATATTTTTAGGGATCTAGTTCAGATTGTAAGAAAAATTTTGTCCTTACCCCACAGTTCAGCGGCTGCAGAGCGTAAATTTTTTGAAATTAGTTTAATAAAAACTAAACTTAGAAATAAGCTAGAAATTAAGTCTGTAAATAACATTATGTTATGTAAGTTGCATAGCAATAGTGATTCACACTATGTGCGGTCAGTAAAAGACATATAATATTGTCTTTCAACATAATATAAAAAATTTATAATGAATTCGTTTTTTTTTTTTATTTTGTTTTAAAAAGACACATTAATAAGTTAAGGAATAACATGAAGTGTTCTGTTTTCATAAAACAAAAATTTTGATTTTAGTTATAAATGAATTGCTAAAAAACCAGTATTTTTGGCTCCTTTTTATTGAAATTGGCTCTTTTTAAAATTTTTTTGGCGATTTTTAAAAAAATTAAGTGGCAACAGGTAGGCTGTCTCTGTGAGGTCGCAGGTTCGAATCCTGACAGTGAATTATTTTGTATATTTACTTTCAATTAAATTTCATTTTAATATTTAAAATCTGTAATTAAATACAGTCATATTCAAATATTAGTTTTGAATGCAAAACATTTTTTTTTTAAAACAAGTATGTATTTACATATTCACATGCAGATATATGTTTTTAATTGTGAATCACTCTGAAATTTGTTTAAAGACAAATTATATCAAACTATTTTAAAAGTTGCATTAAAATTCAACTATAATCAGAAGATAATACGCGTATCAAAGCTTATATTTGAGCGCAATGTCAATGCGTGTGTGCAAGCGTGACGGAAACATTCAAACATGTGGACCAAAGTTTTCGCTGCCGACTGCTGCTGGTATACATACATACCAGAGACCTGCAACGAGTACAAAAATTTCGAGTATACTCGAACGCTTACTCGTGATCGTTTGACTCGAACATTTTTTCATACTCGATCGTTTGTGTACCGCAGGCCTGCTTATACTCGAGTATTTTGCCGTTATTCAACATGTTGCAAGCAAGACACACAGAAACTTTTAATAATTTGCATGAAATATTTCCAGCGGTTGTACCATAGTAAATGTTTTGACGGCGTTGCAGAATTTTTTTTAAATAAATTAATATTTAATAATATGCGAAATTCTAGAGAGTTAAAATGCAACGCTCAACTGTTAAATGTAGACGGGCTGACCTTTTGGATTTTCTTTTGCCTAGAATGTGACGTCACTGATATTTGTAAAGGGGGTTGTTTGTACAAGCAGGTAGTCTGGCACTCTTCCGTTTGGGTTTTTCTATGTTTAAAAAAATATAAGCAAAATGCGTGGTATGCCAAACGTATCAATACTTGCTTGCCCAAATACACACAAACAAAGACAAGTCTCGAGCTTGTTGCGCGTGTCATCTGTGATGCTCTCCAAATTGTTTCCCGCCAGATCTAGCTTTAACTTATATGCGCATGGAAAATTAATGCACATATATTACGAATATTTCATTTTTTATATTATTTACTATTGTTTCCCGCCAGATCTAGCTTTAACTTATATGCGCATGGAAAATTAATGCACATATATTACGAATATTTCATTTTTTATATTGTTCACTAGTGTTTTTTTAATTTTTATTAATAAAAGAATAAGAAAAATATAAATTTAAACTATTTTCTTATTGTTTTTCATTGGAATTCTGCCTTTTTGCTTTTTTTCCGCTAGAACAATCATATTTTCCTCTAAATAAATGGCAGCACTCCGAAAGTCACGCAACGCAAGCAAACCAACGAACTTGCTTGATACTCGAACGTTTTGTACTGAAGAAGGTTGCGTCGAACGAGTATTCGAACGACCAGCAAACAATCTATGGGGCTGATCGTTCTGATCGCAACCAAAATGTTTGACTTCAAACGATCAGGTTCGAATCATTCACAAAACGTGCAACTGATCGTTGTGATTCGAACCGCTTTCGGACAGCCGGTTGAATTACTCGTTACCCGATCGTTTGATGAGAAGTTCGAACATACTCGAGTATACTCGTTGCAGGTCTCTGATACATACATTTGTATGTGTATACCAGTGTTGCCGTTTTGTCCTTTTTGCGGACAGATTTGTCCTTTTTTAAAGTGTAGCTGCCGGAAAAATTTGGAAACGTCCCCTGTCCGGAAAAAATGCCTTTATTTTTTTATTTTATCCTTTTTTATCCTTTTTTAATTTTTGTGAGTTGCATATATTATTTGATATTTTCAACTAGATGTAATCGCTTTGAAAATGATTTTTAGGCTTCAGCAATCATTTTTCAATGCGATGCAACTCTGTTTTATATGCAACTCTGTTTATACATGTGTAATCGAAATAAAATTTATCGAATATCGTTTACTTGTTTGTAAATTTCAAAGTTTGAACATGGCAAAAGACGCTTACAAACAAAAATTTCGTGATTCTTGGATGAAAGAATCCGAGTTAAAGAATTGGATGTGTCGAGATGCCAAGGATCCGGATAAGGCATACTGCAAGTGCAGTTTAAACCCCAAAACTGACCAGATCCGTGCTCATGGTCACATCAAAAAGCACATTCAAAATGCAGAGCCTTTTGCGCAGGTTAACAAAATCGTGTTTAAACCTCTATCGAAATCGAATAAATTCGTTAAAACTATAGAAAATTCGTTTGTCCTATTTTTTTGTCCTTAAAAAAAATCTGTCCGTTTTTTGTCCTTTTTTTTAGCTTAACCATCCGTTTTTTGTGTATCAGCGTCGGCAACACTGGTGTATACATACGTTCATACAAAAAAATCTATGTATATGATCTATACGCGTTACTCGTAGAGTACAAGGGTATATTGTAGACGTTGGAAGGTATGTAACAGGCAGAAGGAGGCGTGGCAGACCCCATAAAGTATATATATTCTTGATCAGCATCAACAGCCGAGTCGATATAGCCATGTCCGTCTGTCCGTCTGTCCGTCTGTCCGTCTGTATGAACAAAAGGATCTCAGCAACTATAAGAGCTAGAAAGACCCGAGAGGTCGCAAATGAAATGCGCAAGCAGTATAAGTTTGTTTTTGGACACGCCCACTTTAGGGCGTTCCATATTCATATAAAGGTAAGCAGGTAAAAATAGCATGTTTTAGTATAGAAAACTTATGTGTTAGTTACTTTATCCGAACCAAATTTAAATAGGATGTACATGTCTATGGCGTACATAAGCTGACCAAGTTTGATTCAAATCGAATTACTATATCGTATAGCTCCTATAGGGACAATCGATCAAAAATTCGCTCTTAGTATGAATTTGCATGAAAATTTTTTGTATTTACCAAGCTATCTTAACGAAACTGACACAGAATATATTTATCAATAAAATAAACTCGGACATCTATATCATATAGCACCCTTAGGAACAATCGGTCAAAATATGCTGTGATCATAAATTTGTGTGAAAATTTTCTGTGTTTTCCAAACTATCTTAGCCATTGTTAATTATTGAAAATATTGAAAATGAGTAACGGGTATTCTAAAGTCGCGAGGCGACTATAGCATTCTTTCTTATTTTTTGTTGCAACGTGTTTTAATAATATAAAATATATATTTTTTAATTTTAATAATATAATTGGGAGTAACATGCAGGGAGTACTTTAAGGTCGGTTGTGATCGACTGTGATTTTCTTTCTTGTTTTTTGTTCCTTTACATTGTTTGTTTGTTTGAACAGCAGATTTTTTATACTCACTGTCTCCATCTCCCTTACCATCTGAATTCTAAGTCTGCTCTGTTTCGCTCGAACCTCGAGTTCAGGTTGCTTTTGGTTCGAGAGCATTAAATTGTATCGTATCGTTCAGAATAAGCTCGATTGAATTATTCATTTAAATGAAAAATAAAGCTAACTATGTCCCAGGTTGTAGTTGAGTCGTTTAGTTTGTAGATCCAGGTCCATTTCTAGTTTGTTCGTTAGTTCGAAGGTCTTGGTCTTGGTCTTGGTCCCATTCTTGTTCGTTCGTTCGTTCGTAGGTCTTTGTCTTGGTCCCATTCTAGTTCGGTCTTCTGTTATTTAGTTGGCCTTGGACTTGGTCCCATTCTAGTTCGGTCGTTATACCCTTTTATCAGTAGGTTGTTCAATTTAATACTCAAAAGTGTTATTATAAAAGCATAAAACTTTTTTAAGATTAACAAGTAAGAAAAGTACAGTCGAACGAGCCCGACCTTATAATACTCTCTGCTTCTATTCTCAATTATAGTGTTTAAATCGGCATCCGGATATTACAATAGATAGTTCTTGTATTAAAACACGTTAAAACAAAAACGAATCAAACGAATCATAAATAACAGTACGGCAAATATATATACTTTATGGGGTCTACCACGCCTCCTTCTGCCTGTTACATACATTTGCACAAACCCAATATACTCTTGCAGAGAGTATAAAAATAATAAAACTGATCTATACCTACATCATTTAACACTTAATTTTTAAAACTTACCAAAATATGAAAACTTGATATACATGCTATATTGCAACAATATTTAAACTAATTATAAAAATAAAAAAAAATCATCTAAATAAATAACTTAACTCTTATATAAAGTCTTCATATTACTTCAAACTTGCCCGAAAAAGCAAATATTATTAAAATATGAAGTACAAAAAGTACAACAAGATCTAAAATGGGATCGAACGATTGAAGTAAGCGACCAAACTAAACGAACAAAGTACATTTTGTAAAAATTGAACTACTTCCTTCAATTGAACTACGATGTACAACTATATTGGACATGTTTGCTTTGTTTTTGCTGAGCCTTAAGCGGGTGTGACTTGTTTTTAGGAATATGAGTGAATGTGTATGTGTGTTAATGTATGAGTGTTGAGTGTTGAGTCGCCTTATAGACTTGTTTGACGCTTTCGTTGTTTGTTGTTCCTACTCAATCGCCTTTGTGCTGACTATCTCTTGATCTTGAACTTGAGGTGAGCGCTTGTGAGCAAAATAACACATAAGTAGAAAAAACAGAATATGAAACTCGCTTTCTTCGAATGTGTTTCAAATTACTTTTATTTAATAAAAAAAAAAAAAAAACTAAACAGATGCCCTCGCTCTCTCTTCCTTATTTTTTTTCTATATATCACTCATTTCTCTCTCCGCTTCGCTCGCAAGATGGCAGCAATTATTAAAAGGCAGCCATTGGCGACATGATAAACGATTTCCGCAATATTTCCGCCCGGTACAGGGTTGACAAGGGCAATGGACCCAACACAGCTGCCATCTCAGCTGGGGTTGCACTACAAATCGAGAGAAACTCTCACTCTCTAGCTCTGTCCCATTCAGCCCCTTAAGGCCTGCGCCCGCGGCTGCAACGCTTTACTGTGGCCCATTTCACACGGCTTCATAATTCAAACACTGCACACAACAAATTGTCCTTGCTGACAAAACTGTTGAGTAGCGCTGCGACGGCGGCTTGTTTACAGTTCGTTCGTGCAATCAGAGCGAAACGGGAAAGGGCAGTTCAGAAGATGAAGAGCAACTAAGGGAGGAACGAAAAGAAGAAAAGGAAATGCACTAGTGCGAATTGAGCGACAGACATTGTTTTTATAGAGAACATATTGAGCGAATACAAGAAAAATCACAAATAAATTAAAAGTTACAAAATTGTATTTTTTTTTTTCTTTATAGTAACATTTTTATTCTCCGTCCCATCGTTTATTTATATTTTAACAACTAATATAACCATATTCCAATCATTTGGAATCTGCGAGTATTTACTCTCTGTACTTTACTTTTCGAAAAGTTTAAGAAAACTTTTAAATTTAGTGTAGATGGTTCAGAAATAAAAGTTGTATCAAGCTACGCGCTCAAAGAAAAACACCATAGTCGGAAATAAATGAATGATTGTCATCTAAATATCATCATCATATTTTATTGTTTAATTTGCTGTTGTCTTTAATTTCAATCGATTATACTGTTTTCTTGTCTGTATCTTTGACTTATTTTTGTCTTGATTTAACTGTGTGTGCGTTTTTAGAATTACTTCTTTTTTTTCATTTTTATTCCCGCTCAAATTGTCGCGTTGTTTGTTTGACGCCACAGAATGAGGAAATGCTTACTTTATTTTTATTTTTACGATCTTTACAATTATTTTTACTGTCTTAACGAGCACAACATTGAGATGAATTGTCCCCTTGCCTCCCTCATGAAGTGTCTGCTCTCGTTGGCGATATGGACCATGTATATGCATAATGCGGCCACAGGTCGTCAGGGGTTAAGGACCAGCGGTCAGGGGGTGCGTTCCATATATATATGTATGTTTAAATTTATTTGCATTATTTTACCGAGCACTGAAATTCGTTATATAATCCGTAAGTGGTTTATGTAAACGCTGCAGCAGTTGGCAGTTGACCTGGTATAAGTGGGAGGGAGAGGGTAACAACGATTCTTGTTGTCTTTTAACCGCTCAACTTTTACTCGTTGTCGTCATAAAAATTACAAATACATAAATTCACAATACAAAACATAACAAACTGTGTGTGCTTTTTTTCATTACAGTTTTCTGAAATAAGGAAAAGAGTTTGCATAACAAAGAAGCTGTTTGTTATTTTTGGCATAAGCAAGAGCGAAAGAACTTGGAGCACGAAAGCGAGAGCGCATTAACATGTTTACTCAAGCGACGCAACGCAATGCGAAGCCAGCGCCAGCAGCGACGTCACTGCTGTCGGGTTAATGCACTGAACTGCACAGAGATTAACAACAAATTAAACCTTACCTTTCTCAGTCAAGGGTCTGAGCGTTGTTGTTTTTGTTTTTTCAGTTGTGAAGTCGACGGTAAACACGCTGGAATCCTGTTGCTGCTTCGACTTACTGCTGGCGAGTGCAACTAAACACAGCAATAACAACAAACACAAATTCGCTGTCACCGGCATTTTGCCGCTGCTGCGATGCCTGCTGCTGTGCTCTTCTTCTTTTTGTTGTTGAATTTGCTTTAGACGTAAAACTAAGGAAAAAAAACAAAGAGCACCACCAGAAGCACACACTCACGCACTGACACCAGAAGCAGCAATTGCTTATAATATTATTTAGCTTTGTTTATACGCTAAACATTTTTGTGCCACAAATTGTTGCAACGTTGTACTCGTGTTTACTTTTGCTTGGTTCTTTTTTTTTTCTTTTTTGCCGCGCGAATAACAAATATATGCGAACACACACATACACACTAAAATACACTTAGCACCAACACATAGAATTTGAATTAGGAACAAGGCTCCAATAAATTGTAAGCAGAGCTCAACCTATACATACAAATATTTATTTTTTACATAGTTTTTTTAATTTAACATATGTATGTATGTTTAAATATGCATCGGGGCTTAAAACACAAATCGCAAACCGTCGTCGTACCACACGCCAAGAAATCCATACGAATACTGATGCTTAATGAGCGAGAAAGAGAGAGAGAGAGAGAGATGAGTGCGAGGCTTACAAGGTAACATTTTACGGAGCGTGTTCTGAGAGTATCAACAATGAATGTCTATGACGTCATTATTGCATTAGATAGTAAAACCACCTTTTTAAGCCATTATAATTTATATTATTTTATAAAAGTAAGTAAACTTTTGCCAAAATAAAACTATATAAAAGTACGAACCGTATTATTTTAACTTTATTATCTATCGATATTTGTCATCAGTCATACCACTAATATTTTTTTTTGTCACCCCTAATTGCATCTAGCTAGCACTCCGAAGCATCCCTGGTATTACATATACATATATCGTATATATCGTATGCCTTTCTTTGTGCTCTTTTTTTAAATCATAGAAGGCGGCGCCAAATCGAGAACTTAGTTAAGCAAAGTTTGTTTCGGCATTCATTTTTGGAATTCGTTCCTGCAAATAACGCAGAACAAAATTTTTCGTAAAAATTTACTAACTTAACTGAGAATTTTTAATTTTAAGAATGTTGCCCCAAGTGCTCGTAAGTAAATGGAAATTGCATATTTCGAAATGCATGTCGATTACGCAATGTTATGCAGTTGCGTCTTCAAATCTACAGTTATGTCGCACAATGGCACGGACCATGACGCTCTCCTGGAATCGAGGTGCTTTCCAATCCAACTCCACGAAAGATGATGTAATTGTGGACTTTGATGATCCAGCCCACCTGCCACTTCCCGAGTACCCCAAGCGTCCCAACGAGTCACTAGAAAATTGCAAGCAGCGGTTAGTTGTAATTATTCTGCGACCACACTGCGTGATAAACCTGTTTAAACTGGTCATTGAGCGATTTATAATTTTATAATTTCATTCAAATAGTTTGTTGTACCAATCCCGCAAACGAGGAATGCTGGAGAACGATTTACTCCTCAGCACATTCGCAGACAAATATCTAAAAAACTTTAGTGCAGAGCAAACAAAGGTTTACGACGATCTCATCAACGGAGTCAGTAACGATTGGGATATCTATTATTGGGCAACAGGAGTGAAGCCTACGCCCGAGCAGTACAACACAGAGATCATGAGGTTGCTAAAGGAACATGCCGCTAATGGTAATAGAGTGACGCGCTTTCGACAGCCAGATCTAGAACATTATTTAAAAAAATGATTTGCTAGGGGGAAAACCTAAACAAGGCGACAATACATGCGGTCTGCCTTGGGTATAGTTTTCCCCCATGTGGATACCCCAACGCACTATTCACTACTGTCTAACTACAAACTTTGGACTTCACTCTATGACAAGAATTAAAACAAATATTGCTTGCTGCACATCATAAATGTATGTGGATTGTGTGTTAACACCCACATACACTAGCATAATCGAAACCTACACACACACACACACACACACCTTCCCTTGCAGGAAAGTCATGTAATTTATTGTATTGTATTGCTTATCGTGTTGTTAATCATATTATGTTTTAAGAGAATCGCAAAATAAATATTGTGGTAAAAGATATTTCCAATTATATTTGTGCCTAAACTGTAGTTTAATTATTATGTGTTACAGGTATATTAACAACCATTGTACACTTAAGTATTAATCCTATTCATGAAACTAACAACGTTCAAAGACCTTGTACATGGACGGCAAGTTAGTGAGTTCGTAGAGCTGCCTCTTGAGTCTCGCAGGCGGCAGAAGATACTTTTTGAATCCTGGAAATAAGACGTGCTCCATGTGCCAATGATGAGCCCGCATATTGGCATTATCCTCCCATTCAATCTGCGCGTAATATCGCGCTGTCTCACGGCAGAAGCTTTCAAAGCACTGCGTCTCCTGCTCCCAGTTCACCTCTGTGGCTAGACGCAACAAGTAGATGGGTAACTGAGCCCGACTGGGCACACTTTGGGGGAGCAAGGCTGGCAAGGATTCCAAGTATCCCAGCTTCGAAATACGCAGCGAGAAATAGTCTCGCATTATGGGGGCTTTTTGCTGCAGGATTGACACTGCATTGGCGGCTAGCTCCGCCTTGTCTCCATCCTCGGGCTCCCAGCCAGCCGCCTTGCTTTCCAGAGCAATGAGCAGCAGGAGCTGCAAGGGCAGGGGAGGCACCACACTGATCTCTGTACAGTTTTGAAAGTCGTAGACCAATCTCTGATAATACAATTCTTCGCTGAATGCAATGGTGTCGCACATGTAGAGACGCGTCTCGTGCTGGAACAGCGCATGACGTTCGTCCACGCAGCCCACATAGACAAGCTGCTTCACGATGCCCCTTAGCTGTATGTGACACTTCCGCTCGATGCTCTGTTGCATTTCCAGGACGCTTGTGAGACGCACCTCTTTTGACTTGCGGGTTGCTGTGGTCCGGAAGCTCTCATCCTGGCATGAAGTCGTCGTCTCATTGCTGCTGGTGTTGGAGAGGCCAGAATCACTCTTTTCCAGTGATTTGAAGAACTTGTCCAACTTCTGCTCCGTAAAATCCGTGCGCACCATATCTTTCTCATAGACGCGTTGGGATTGGTCCTGAACATGAGTTTCTTCCAGCTCCGAGACTCCAGGCAACTTTAGCTGCTTGTAGAAACTTCTGGTAGCATTGCTGCCCAGGAGCTGGGCCTCGACCTGTTGCTTGATCCGCTCAACGATTTCATCTTGGTAGAGAAAGTGCACCTCATGCTTAGTGGGATGCACATTGACGTCCAGGTTCTGGGGTGGCATTATCAGGCTCATGTAAACAAATGGATGTTGACCTCGTGGCAAGTATGTGGAATAGACCGCATCCACGGCAGATTTAATAGCTGCAACGAAAACTATTTTAGAGACTATTGCTGAGGGTAAAATAGGCAACACTACTCACCTGAAGACTCGACCAAACGATGATTGATAAAGAGCAGCAGGGTCGACTTCTTGGCTGCATAGTTGACCTGTGTCAGTTGACAATCAAGATCAAACTTGAACATGTCATCCTTGTAGGTGAACTCCATCAGCTCCTTGCCAATGACAGAACCATAAATGGACCGGATGCTCTGAGATCGAGTACTCAACGCTATGGTTTTCAGAGCTGGCTGCTCGCCCTGCTTGCGAAGGACAAATCCGACCTGAGGATTGTGGACAGCATATTTGGAGATCACATCGGATATCTTTTGGAACTCTTCCGCCGGAGATTTGAGAGCCTGTCGACGCTGGGGCATTGAGTAGAATAAATCCTCAATGGTTATAATGGTACCCTGATTACCAGCACAGGGCTTGGGTGCTCCAACCAACTTCCCATCCGAATAGTTGGCTTTATAGCCACAACGCTCGTTGGCCGTCTTTGTCTGGATGCACAGGTGGGCCACATGACTAATGCTCGCCAAGGCTTCTCCACGAAAACCGAAGGTAGCGATTTCATTTAAGTCCTCAAATTTGCACAGCTTGGAGGTCGTGAAGCGCTCACAGACAATGAAAAGGTCATCCTTGCGTATCCCAGTGCCATTGTCCTGAATTTGCAGCAGTTTGAGGCCACCGGATTTGATAGTTACTTGAATGTGACTCGATTTTGCATCGAGACTGTTCTCCAGCAGTTCCTTAAGAGCATTGGCTGGACGTTGTATAATTTCTCCAGCGGCTATACGGTTGATAACCACCTCATCTAGTTTCTTTATTATTCCCGGCTCAAGCATCACGTCGCCAAAATATATTGCTAATTCAGCATTGTAAGCAAAGATTGCCATACATAATTTCGATGTTTGTCAATTTCGATAACTTTAAGGAACTTTGTAGCTCTTAGCTCTCTCAACTTATCGATATTAAAATTTAATTGTGACGTCACTTATTGAGCAACAAACTGTTCAAAATGATTTTTATTATTTCCAACAATTAACTCATTTAACATAAACTTCATTTAACAATTCATAAAGTGTTTGCACTACAACTAAATTATTTAGATAAAAACTTAAATTTCATTTTCAAAATTCTCACGTTAAGATTCATCGTAGTGCGCCATAATTGCAAGCGTTCTACAAGCTTTGCCGGAAATGCTTGTTACTAATACTTAAAGTTGTTTACTTGTCTGCATAAACCTAAAAGATCCATTTGAATTTGAAGCAGATAAACACAGATATTCCCAAAATTATAGTCGTATATTTAAAATATCTGCGAACCTTGCGCCGTCTTCGCTCCACAAGAATCTCGTTGTAGTCTATATAGATCGGACTTTTTGGTGGGCTGAAAGACCCAAGCTGTGAAAGAAACGGCATGAGTTTTTGTAAAATATTTAGCCTTTCTGTTTTTACATATTTGATAGTCTTGCTGAGATCATTTATTACTCCACGATAAGCACTCAAGCTGCTATGTAATGCTCTTAACTGCATTTCCGTCGGTTGGCCAAGTTTGCCAGCCAACTGGTTCTGTACCACAAACTGTAGTGACGCTTGTATTATGACCAGATGCTGTAGATGATTAGCGGTGATCATGAGTATATCATAGAAGCTGTAAATTAAAGCAATTAAGAAAACGATCCTCAAAAATTCAACGAATTCCGACTCACTTTTCCATTCCATCCCTTTTCACGCGCGCAATGGATTTCTTCGACCAATGATGCAAATGAAAACTTCAGAAAATATTAAACTTTGTAGAGAGAAGTGTTATTCATTTGCCTTTTAGTACTTACTCCAGAATACCCTTCCTGATTTTATTGCGATAGATGGGAAGCTTCACTCCGGTTTTACACAGTTCATTATCATCCATTGTAAGGAATTGTCCAAGAGACGTGCGCGATTTAGCAAAATGTTCAAGCAAATTTTCCAAATTTATGGAGCGTAGAATGGAGTTAAGCTCCTGAAAGTATTCGGGACAGTCCGCCTTGAGGAACATGCGAGGTACAAGATCTCGCAACGTGTTATAGGAAAGGAACTCCGAAGGCACTGAACAATCATCCGCACTTTCGCGAGGCATCAGCTCCAACAAATCGTAGAATCCATGAAACTCTGCTACTTGCCTAGGCGTGTAGCCTTTATTATTGGCAACGTTTAAATTGGCGCCCGCCTCTATTAGAAGCTGAACAATTTCTGTGTGGTTGTGTTCGATGGCAAAGAATATTGGAGTGTAGCCTTGATTGTTAACCGCATCGAAGCTGACATCTTTGATCAAGAGGCGCACAATGTTGGCAAATCCATTGCGGCAAGCGAACATGAACGGGGTCATTCCATACTTATCAGAGACATTGATAACAGCACCATGGCTCAAAAGTAAACGCACTATTTTCTCAATCACATAAGGATCCTTGCTCTGGCAGTCGCAGGCAAGCATTAACGGCATTACTGAATCGACCTGTTTGTTTACATTTGCCTTATATTTGCAAATCAAATGTTCAGCCAACCTGTAATCCCCGTTCCGACAGGAATGCATCAACATCGAGTCTCCTCCGCACACAGGTTGGTCAACAGGAAATTGCAGGGCATCGATTTCTTCACACACCCGTTGAAAGTCGCCAAAAGTCAGGGCATCGTAAAGCTTTTTATCCGGTGGCACATACACAAGATCCTTATCCCGTTTTAGCTACCAAATCGAACAAAACAACGAAAATAATTATAATAATTGGAATATATGCATAAAGAAGTTGCGTACTTTTTCCCCAAAGTAGAATCCATCGTAGCTGCTGTCGTCTGAATCTTCCGAATCATAGTTAAGATGAGGAGCCATTTTGTTATCTGATTAGACCAAATGTAATGCAGTTTACTAAAATAATTCAAATGCAGCACTCATAACAAAAACTACGCAGAGATAAGCAAAAAAAAAACACCGAAACAAAAACGGCAAAGCTTATAACGCAGTGTGCCCATTTGCGACACGAGTTAAGCACACAATTTGCCAACTTTAAAAGATAGATGGTCACATAGATCGGCTTAGTAACAAATCAGGTTTCACTCATTTATCGATAAGAGTCGTATTACAAACATATTCCTTTATTTATTTTATTACAAGTATTAACACATCTCAATTTTTATTTCTTCTTATCCTTTTTGTTGAACCGAGGTCCACCAAAGTTCTTTCCCTTGTTAAATTTGTTTTTGCCGGCCTTATTGGTTAGCTTAACGTTACTAGTTTTTTTCTTGGCCGTTATTTTCGTCATCTTCTTGTGGCGATTGGCCTCGGACCTGTCATGTAAAAAATTATGCTTAATTAATGAATACAGTGGACCATTTGTCTAAGACTTACCGCAGTCGCAATGCGCCGCCACGACTGACATCGGTCAGATCGTTTGTAAAGGCGGATTGTGGACCTCGTCGCTTGGCTTTGACGCCGGAAGCGAAGACTCCAGAATGCCTGGAAGTCTCAGTTGCTGCTCCCAATTTGCCAGGACGCTTGCGTAACTTGGCAATTTTGGCACGCACGAGTGAAACCTTTTCCACTTCCTTCATTGCCCGTTCCTTAGCCAGCTGTTCTGGTGTTTTCTTTCTTGGTTCCTCCTTTTTCTTTTTGCGTTTGGCCTCAAAGTCTTTCACTGGCGGTCCATCTTCCCCATCACCGCCATATTCAGGGCGCTTACGCTTGCCCCCCGCTTTACCATAACCCTTTCCGACTGCTGGCTTGGAAGCATTAACGTCGGTTAGGGCAAGACGAGACTTCTCGTTCTCCCGCTGTAGTTTTGTTTGGAACCAGGTGCGTCTCTCGTTTGGCTGTCCCAAGAGCTTTCGCTCTGTTTTAGACAGCTGTTGCTCCGTTTTAGCTAGCTGACGCTCCGCTTGCTCCTCATCGAGAATATTTTCTGAAATACATAAAGTATAGAAAAATAAACAAAAAGTTCTGCATATCCAGAATGGATATTTAAATAACGCATCCTTTTTGAAGACTTACGTATTTCAGGTTCCAGTGAGGTGAGCTTATAACGATACTTTTCAATGATTTCCGGTGGTATGATGCGGTTTTTCACACTACTCTCGGCGTTTTTAATAATGTCCTTCACAATCTTGCGCTCCTTCTCGCCAGCTAGGGATACTGAGATGCCCGCTCGTCCAGCACGGGCGGTACGACCAACACGATGAATGTAATGTTCCGTTGTAATAGGCATGACAAAGTTGATGACAGTCTTGACCCCCACAATGTCCAGACCACGAGCCGCCACATCGGTTGCAATAAGAACATCAATTTGCTCCTCCTTGAATTTCTTAAGCGACTCCAAACGCTGCTGTTGCGTCAAATTGCCATGCAGCTCACCAGCTCTTACTCCGAGCAGTCCCAGTAGAATGTGTAGTCGATGCGCCTGCTTCTTAGTCTGGACGAAGACCATACAATGGTCGTGAAAGGTGCGACAGATCAAGCTCGCCAAGATGGGCTCACGGTCACCTTCCTTGTCCTCACGTATGCGAATGAACTCTTGCCTCAAATTGTAAGCAACCTGTTGATTGTTGTTGACAAAGACCTTGACGGGCTTGTCCAGCGATACGGCGGCCAGATCTTTGACCTGTTCGCTCATGGTGGCCGAGAAAAGCATTGTCTGACGAGTTTTGCAGCAAGAGTTAATAATCTCCTTCATTTGTTCAGCAAAGTACTCGTCTAACATGCGGTCAGCCTCATCCAGAATAAGTACCTACGAATATTTAATGTAATGGGACATTTAAGGCTCCAAGCGATTAAGGACATATTGTTATATTTGAGTTTAAATCAGCTTGCATCTGCAGCGCAGTTGCAAATACCAAAACTTTCTCCACATGGTCTCGAGAAGCTCGGAGCGCAAGGAGAATCATCATGTACGTGATCATGAATCACAGATGCTTCTATTGACTCACCTCAATGGAATCCAAGCTGAAACTTGGCGTGTTTTTGATATGATCTATAAGACGACCTGGCGTGGCAATCACAATGTCCGGATTCTGACGCAGTACAGCCTCCTGAGCCTTCACATCGAGACCACCAATCGCCAGTCCCACATCAATAGAGGTAAACTGGCATAGCTGCTTGGTCACCTGGTACACCTGGGCGCCTAACTCACGCGTGGGCACCAGCACCAGGACCCGAGTAATCGCCTTGTTATTTAGCGGTCGGTAGAGCAAACGCTCCAGAGTGGGCAACATATAGGCAGCTGTCTTACCAGTTCCTGTGGCTGCACAGCCGCAAACATCACGTCCGAGTAGTGCTACGGGGATGGTAGACGACTGAATGGGCGTGGGGTAAATGTACCCCAAAACACCGATGGCTCGCATTAGCGGGCGTGAGAGGTTCATTTGGTAGAAGGACGTAATGGACTCGTTGGCCTCGACCGTTAGCTCAAACTGCATCTTTTCGCCCTCCTCAGCATCTTCGTTGCCCTCATCTGTGTGTTTCTTCTTTTTTATTTTGCTTTGCTTCTTTTCACGAAGGCGCAAGTTATCGTGCTGAAGCTCATCATCGGACAAATCTATCTCCTCGTCGCTTTGTTCCGCAGAAATCGCCTCGGCTCCACCACGTTTCTGCAAGCGCATCGCTATTTTATCGTCTGTCTTTGTGCGTGCCTTGCGCTTTACGTACTTCATTAGATCGTCCCATGTATCTTGATTGTACTCCTTAACCGAGGAAACAAATTCAAATCCTTTTTCAAACTCGGTAACCTTTTTGTGTCTTAGTTTTGTTGGCTGATACTGCAAGGAACAAGAAACATTTTGTAATTCATAAAGTATAAATTTCTTTATGTACTTACTTCCACTTCAGCATCGGAATCCTCAGATAAGTTCTCCACATCGGCATCATCCTCAATAGTACCTATTAAATCAAAATTCTTTGTTGCACCCATTTTTATGCGGTCAGTTGCAGTGCGTGTTTACAATTTGCAGCCAACAACACGTGTGCGGCGTGAAATTTCCTAAAGAAATTTCCTAAAAGTATCGCTTATCGACAGTTGTTATTATCGATAAATTACGATAATGCAAGACCGGCCCAACAGATGTTGATAAAATTCTAGGGTTGTCGAAAATTTGAAAAACATCGTATCGATGATATTTTATGATTCGAAAAAATATCAAAATGATATTTGACATATCATTTTAAAATATCGATATATCGATATTTTTAGATATTTTTCATTTTACTTATAATACCTATAATAAACTTAAAATCCGCCACAAAAAATAAGAATAACAACAATAACAGATACCAGTTGCTAGGTACCTTAAGTCCAGCTTTGCGAGTTCTGACAAAGCTGCACTGTGAGAAATCCAAAACGTTATTTGATTACTTTCCCAAGATGATTGTGGCAAGCTCAGCTTGAGGCACAAATTGCATTTGGCTGTGTCATTTTTAAATCCGAGTAGTGCTTTTTCACCATTTTCGTTCCTTTGGTTTTGTGCTCGCCAACGCAAAAATATCTAAAAATATCACAAAAATATATCGCATATTCGATATTTGGGAAAAAATATTATCCCGATATAAATATTTTTTTTAATGAAAAAAATATCGATATATTGATATTTTCATATATTTTCAACAACCCTATAAAATTGTTATGAAATTTTGTTAGTTTACTAAAAAATGTTGCGTTTGTTGACAAAATCTCGTAACTTTAGGTAATTATACTCAACTATGTATTATATATATATATATATATATATATATATATATATATATATATATATATAAACTTAAGCTAACATTTTATAGATCACTTTTGCTTGCCACAAGCAATCGCTGCTATACACAGAAACTTTCTAGCGGAAACAACATTAAGTACCAGGATGAGGAACTAATAAGCAATGAGCCCATTAAGTTCTTTGGTAGCCAGGCTGCCTCATGGCGAGCACGCGACACACGAAGCGGGGGCAGCGACGAAACATTGTGGTACCAACCGTACGTTATCTCCGCCAGCTTAGCCATATTTCTGATGTACTTTTGCATACTGCGCGAGGAAAGCGACATTGATCTGCGTCTAGAGGGTAATCTTTATGATCATGTTAGCGGCTTGGAGGAGGTACAGCTCTTAGTCAACTACAGATACAACAAAGAGCATGGATTGGACACCAAAGAGTATGAAAAACGACTAACCGAACTTGGCGTTGACCTACAGCAATTGGATGCCCAAAAGAATTAGTGTGGTTTTTGTTAAGCAACAAGTTAAATACATTAAATAATAACTCGTAGAAAACGAAGAAAGTCATACACTCGATTCTCTAATTAATACTTTATTATTATTAATTTAATTTAAAGTTATTCAAATGCTCGGCTAGATTCCGTTTGTGTTTCATGGATCTGCAGTGCTTACTAAAGTTGCCCGTTTCCTTAACATATTGATCGCAGGGCTCGCAGTAAATTATCGGAACTGTAGGCACATGTTTCTCGACCACAGCGTCTGCCGGCAGTTTCCCATGAAGCTTTGCCAGCTTGGTTAACTGCTTCATATGATAAATGCTATCGCAATGGCGCGCATAATTTGCCTGTTTCTTTAAGGTTTTTCCGCAGGGCTCACAATGATAAGACTCCTTACAATGTTTTTTCCTGACGTGCTCCTTGACTTGCTGCTTGCTGTAAAATCTTTGGTCGCAGAGCTTACAATCGACGTCCGGCTGCTTCAAGTGAACGCGCTGGTCAATTGTTTTTGACATAGACGACAAGTGTCCAAGAATAACGACTTTCGTTTTATTGGAGGCGGGCGACCTTGCTGTAGCAAGAGCAGCTCTCTTTGTTTCTGGAAGGCTACTCTGCACTCCTCGGGACTGTGTGCGTCGCAACAGCGTCTCTTGCTTGGTAAATCGCACAATAAGCAGTTATAACTGCGTACATGAGAATGGATCACATGTCGTTTCAAAGATCCCTCCAATTGGCGACAATCCTTGCGAATTCGCTGAAGGTGACGAAAATAAATGCGACGAGTTTTGTAGCTGCTATTGCAAAAAACACATTCCCAGCGACGGTCCGTTGGCATGCAAGTTTTGGGCGAGAAGTGATTTCGAGTAATCACTCATGTCTTAGTATCTGGCTCGTAAACCACGTGATGGTCCTTGTCCAGTGGCAATTCTATATTTTTCACTTGATCAGACTTTGTTCGCACTTCCTGATGCTCCTGCTCCGCTATAATCTGCTTGTATGATATATTCTCTCGTAGCTTTCCGGGTATATCAGTCTTCGTTTTTCCACTTATTTGCGAGAGTAGCCTGCAACAATGCCAGATCTCGTTGGTCTTGTGCATCCTCTGGTGGTTCTCGAGATCCTGTAGCTTTCCCCAAGGCAACTTTGTACAATCAGAGCACTCACAGCGCAACCCCAGATAGCTCTGGGTGGTTGCTTTTGGTCTCAGAGCATCATGCAACTGACTCACACTAAAGTGATTCAGTGCACGACGGTAACTTGACGTTATGGTATCCATTATATGCTTAAACTGCAAAAGATTTGTTTTGTCTTTATAACTTAACAAGAAAGAAAAGTACAGTCGAACACGCCCGACCGTATAATACTCTCTGCTTTTATTCCCAATTATAATGCTTAAATCGGTATCCAGATATTACAATAGATAGTTCTTGTATTAGAACACATTAAAACAAAAAAAAAATCTAAGCATAATCGAACATACATGTGTTTGTCTGCATGTACATACAAATTCGTTTGACGTTAAGTGTATGCACATGCATATGTGTGTATGAATACTATTGGTCGGCACGACTAGCGCTGTCTCTCTCGCACTCATTGCTTTCGAATAAAATCTTTGTTGCTTCATTTCTTTCTTGTTTATGGTCGGATTCTTATGAAACTTTCTGGAGAGTTTGACATGATACGTCTTCAAACGAATCATAAATAACAACACTGTACGATAAGAATAAATGCTTAAAAAACGGCATGCAAGTTTGAAATTTTCTTTTATTTCTTGAGGAAAAAGGGGGCGTGGCAGCCCAAAATTTTTGATGTCATTGCATTTATGCGGTCTGTACCAAAATTGGTATTCTTAGGTGCCATAGTTACTGAGATATTCGCCGAAAACATCGATTTTTTCGGAGGTGTGACGGGTTTTTTTACTTATTGTGGGCGAATAGGGCGTGGCATCGAAAAAAAAAAGATTCTTGTATTGACTGACTAAATATCGAGTCGATTGAGACCAAACTCGAACTTGTAGCTCTTACCATCTCTGAAATCTGTGTGTTCATACGGACGGACAGACGGACATGGCTATATCGACTCGGCTTGTGATGCTGATCAAGAATATATATACTTTATGGGGTCTGCCACGCCTCCTTCTGTCTGTTACATACATTTGCACAAACCCAATATACTCTTGCAGAGAGTATAAAAATGCTTCGCCAAGGGCTTCGTAATCTGCACGTAAATTGGTTTTGTAAAACTCATTACTCCAAAAGTTCTCTCGGGACTGTGCCACCCGAAGCAGAAGCAACAAGTCCTTTGTTTTCAAAAGCAGTATATTTTCCATTGCAACGGGAGATAAATTTGATTCTGCATCAAAGTTTACAAATTTCTGAACTGTAGTCCGACAACATTTGCATTTACAGCCGCAGTTTCTGAAACAAACACCTTGGCTCAGCGCGCCGAATGAAGTCGGTGTAGGCACACTAGCGCTAAAAGTTTGCACAGTTAAAAGTACTTTTCCGGGCCAGGACATTAAAAAAGAGTTTACTTTCCTTTATATATAAGTATATTTAAATATATGTGTTTATGTTTAAAAATAAACAATAACACGTTTGAAGACGTTTGGCTTTTCGATTGTAATGACGCATTAAATTCGCGCAAATTATCGTTTCTAAAATGAACTGTATTAAGAGTAATATATCGACAAATCGTATTTATGGTATTTTTTCTTTTAAACAGAAACCTGTTGATATTATGATTGTGGTTAAAGAAATATCTGTAACTCTGAGTAAATTATCTTATACAGTAACATTACAATAGAATGTTTTCAACACTTTTCAGTCCCTGTAAAAAACAGTTTAAAATTCTAACGACAAATTGTAAGAGAAGTATTTTTTCCCGTATTGGTATTTACTACATTACAACGTGCAGTCACATTGTGTTTGTTGTTCCCTAACAACAAAGACACACACGGGCGGCTTAGTTCATTTTTGTTTTAGTTGTCAGACTGTGTTTATGTGTGGTTATTAAAAAGGTAAACAAAAGTGCAATTTCTATACTATAATCACAAAGTGTAAGTGCTGTGAATTAATTTAAACTCGTCAACTTCGTTTAACTTCATAGAGCATCTGTGTACATTTATTCTTCCACACACGTACAAATTTTACGTATCACACAATCATGTGCAATTCATTTAAATGTTTTAGTTTAGTATTAATTAAATTCGTCTGCAGCTGACGGGTTTGCACAGATACCAGGTCCAAAGTTCACTTTTTGTGCAGTACTCTACTTCTGTGTGTGCGTATGCTTATGTGTGCGTATTTGCAAACACTATACAGACTAATAATTAAAAAAAAAAATTTGTCAATTGTCGTTTCTTCTTTACAAGTTCGTCACGTTTTATATACTTAAACAAACACACAAATACAATACCCCGTAAGCAATGGCTTCACATTTCTTCCGTACTGCATTTTACGCAACTGCAGCGAGAAAATCAATAAATCTACCGTTTGCCGCCGGGAGAACGGCCGCAACTCTTGCCGTGGGCCTCTCGTTTGGTGGTAAATGCATAAAGTTATTATTAAATGACATCCACTTTTACTACATTGTAATACACTTTTTTATATATATATTGTATGTCTAACCCGTTACAACATCGGCAACAACAAATAAACAACGCACAGCACAAAATAATCGCAGCGCTGCGGTGCCATATGAAAATGTATATGCAAATAGTTTCTTCAGTACCTCCGCACCCGGAAAGGGCAAGGGTCTACTGCAGGGCTCGTTAGCAGATTGCCGGGGAATGCAACTGCCGTTGTCGCGGAATTTCTCGAGCCTTCAAACGCAACTGGTGCAGAATGTAAGCATGAATATTTATATATTAATTAATTATTTATTGAGCATGGTACACTTTGAAAAACAATGTTATCCCTTTTGTTAATGCAAATAATATTTTTTAGCTTTATTTTTTTATTCTGCTGTAAATGTTTGTCAATCAACGCAAGATATTAAATGTGGAATTTAGTTAATTCATTTTGTTACGCTTTATCCATTAACATGACATTAACATTTTTAATTTTGTCAACTACTTAACGTTACATTATTCATAACTCCTACTTCAATATTTACAATACACCCTACATTTATATTATATTGTTTTAATTCTTGGATAAGTTAACAGCAGCCACTAGAAAGGCGATTAACCTCTTTTATGTTAACGTAACATTCAGTGCTTAATGAGTTGTGCATTTAAATACATAATATAGCTGAACTTTGTTCACAAAAAGTGATTTAGCTTTCCGTCTGAGTGATTAGACAGTAAATATATGTGTTTAGTTCTACAGTATGTAATTACCTGAATGTAATTTGGCTCATGAATTAGGCAAAAAAATATATATATATAATATAAATATGCAAAATATATACTACAAGCCAAAACATACAAATATAAAACCCTTAACCTAAGTTCAGCTTCGCAATCGCAAAGCGACCTCTACTGTCACGCTTCGGAGCACTCAATTGGGGTAGCTTTTTGATAGATCATAATGGCGCTCAATGTCAAGCTTTTGTACCAAGCTCAATCTCTCTCTCTAGCTATTTTCCAAGACTTACTGAGGTGGGTGCTTCCAATCCCACAATGTAATTCAATACACCGCAATGGCAATAGAGATCCCGCAACTGTACTAATACACATGTACGGAAACACATGTCGCTACACATACAAAGGCCGACTTTCCAGTTTTCGAGATTTCCAGATTAATATTGTCTTTCACTGGAAGCTGGGCGCACTTATCGCTATGTTCTGCTCTCACATAAGGCAGTCGATCCAAGCTTTTGTATCTGCAGATACGCATATTAGCTACAAAGATATATTCGCATAACTGTAATTATGGGTCTCATCATTGAATTAACTTTACTGGTCATGTTTCTATATGTGCTATTCAAAATTTATCGCCGCATTAAATATGTGAGTTTTGGTATTTACTAAATCAGAACATAAAGGACCCTAAGAAGTACCCTGGGAATTTATTATCTTTACAATTTACTTTGTATACTGCTTATCAAAATTGCAAGCTTCTTATCAATTGATTTGGCACATTATCTTCGAGTTCGAAGTGTCTGTGGGTTTAAGACATTTGGTAGCAACAACTTAGTTAGTCGCGCGATAATAATAGTCAAGGAACGTAGCGCTATTAGGCTAGCGTAACTGGATTATCTTGAATTCTAAGGTTATGGTCAGTTTTGGACTTATTGTAGCGTTAAAAAATAATTGTGTAACGGTCTAAAAAGGGTATCCCTCTACTATCTTTTCTATAACTTATTATTAACTTTGCATGTAGCAGTATTTAAGTTTTTTTCACGGTTAGTCCTTAAAACGAAAGTTGCAAATTGTCAATTATTAACTAATTTACATAACAGGATTTTTAGTCAATGCATATATGTGTATAATCAAGAAGAATTTATGTCTAAACATTGGGCCATTTTAATATAGATTCGTAGCCAGAATTCAATCTAATCTACTACCAGATTAAAGTAACAATCGACAAAACCACAACCAAACCATTCCTTGTTGGGCACAACTCGCAAATATTGTGATAGCATAAATGTGTCATACCCTGACTAATCTAATAATAATATTTGTTATGTTTGTTTTACACAGAGCGCAATGGCATCTATGAAGAATCGTAGGTATTTATCCTCCAAGGATATAACCAAGAATATGACACTCTATACGAATAACAAGGCGAATATCGAAGTGGATCCCAAGACTTTGGCCTTCAAGAAGCCAACGGGCAACCCATTGGTCCTCATGATGGCATGGCTTATGGCGAAGCAGAAACATCTGAAGAAGTATGCCGAGATCTACACTGAAATGGGATTCGACGTAATGGTGGTGCACATCACACCATGGCAGCTGCTTTGGCCGGCCAAAGGAACTCAGGTAAATCCGGAAACTGCTTTGTATTATCTTTTCTGAACTTGTCCCTTTTCGCAGGTGGTGGCCGCTGAGACACTGAAGTTTCTGGAGAACAATCAATCCTACGCACCGATTGTAATGCACGGATTCTCGGTAGGTGCGTACCAGATGGGCGAGATCATGCTGCAAATGTCCCGTGACATGGAACGATACAGCAGCATTCTGGAACGTTTCGCATGCCAGATCTGGGACAGTGCTGCTGATATTACCGAAATCCCCGTTGGTCTGCCCAAATCCATTTTTCCAAAGAACGAGCGCATGCAGAGCGCTCTTCGCAACTATACGTTGTACCATATGAAAACATTCCATAACCAGGCTACCATACACTATATGCGATCAAGTCAGATGTTCCACTCGACCCTGCTCAAAGCTCCGGCGCTGTTTTTTGTATCTGAGAACGATCCAATTGGGCCGCCTTCCTCCAACCATGCGGTGCGCGAGAATTGGGAGCGGGCCAACATAAAGGTTACTTTCAAATGCTGGCAGAGATCGCAGCACGCAGGACACTTGATCAAGCACCGCGATGAGTATTTGGAGCTGCTGTTCCAGCATTTGGAAAACTGTGGCGTCCTTGAGGCTGTCGGTGTGCCAAAGCGCGCAAAGTTGTAAAATACCTCTCGAATTGTTTTGGGTGATATTATTTGCGACAAAAATTTCATAATTTTACCTAGTTATTAAGAATAAAAGTTTTACCATTTGGTTCCCTATAAGTACATGTGTGTGTCAGAATCTTTGAATAGCACCAAAATTTCGTTGCAAATGTTTTACAACCTTAAAAGTTCATAATTTTTAAAAATTTATTAAATTATTTGCAAAGCTGTATAAGCCGAGAAAATTGACTTAATGTCGAAATTCAAAATGATCCCCTTTGTAAAAAAAAAAAAGGTTCGGATGTTTTGAATTTTGATTTTAATGAAAAGTGGGCAAATTCATATGAATTTATTCAATTAGTAATGCTAAGTAAATGCGCTATTGTAAAGCAAAGATATTGCTATATTTTTGACACCAACACTAGCATCACAGCTAAATAAAGTAATATGATTATAACTAATCAGACACGCAATTGTTTATTGCAGGGCTTACAGTGTAAACTTTACACAACATTGTATAACATAAATTTAAAAATATTATGTAAGTATTTAAAAAAAAGTTAAGTATGTCGCTGCGGACAGGATTCGAACCTGTGCGGGTAGAACCCAATGGATTTCAAGTCCATCTCCTTAACCACTCGGACACCGCAGCCCATGCAACTTGAGTGTCTAAATGAGAATTTAAAAATAGTTACAAAAAGCGCCATCTGTTATGAAAATCAATGATGTCGTTGACAGCGCCATCTATGGCTTAAACACTTAACATCAATAATCAGACCACAGATTTAAGTTGTGTGTAGTTTGCCGCAGTTGAATTCGGAGCTGCGGTGTCCGAGTGGTTAAGGAGATGGACTTGAAATCCATTGGGTTCTACCCGCACAGGTTCGAATCCTGTCCGCAGCGAACACATTTATTTTAAATACTTAAATACATTTTTTTTTTAAATTTATAATTATTAAGCAACTTGCGATATACTAAATAGATGTTTTACGAATAATAAACACTTCAGTTTGTTTTTTTTTTTTTAAATATATTTTGTACGTCTGTTACAAAAAATAATTTGAATTTAAGTATCTTTATATCTATGGTTTGTTTGATTTATATATTTAAAAAGAAAACTTAATACAATACGACTGTAGTAATAGAAGTATTATGTATATAGCTTAAAACCTATCCACTCTCTCCTCTTTAGACTTTCACTGCTTGGGGGGTGGTCGGTAAACGCCCACGACAACAGCATGATCACGTTCATAAGGTTCCAACGTCAACTGCTCCTGTGGTTTCAGTTTGTCCGCTTGCATTTTCTTTACCTCGGCAGCAAAGACCGCTTCCGGCTGCGCTGTTGAGTCAATACACGATGCCTTGATGGAGATGACAAAATGACCCCCGTTCTTCAGGAAATGCTGTGCATTTAATGCCACAATACGACCCTGATCTGGTTGGGCAACATCAGCAAAAATGGTGTCCACCATGCCAACAAGCATGCGATACTTGTGTGGATGACGTGCGTCTTCGATAATGGGTATGATGTTGGTGCGTTTCTTGGCTACGTTAATCAGGTCGCGACCAGAACGATGTGAGAACTCAACGGCGTAGACAAGGCCCTCAGGTCCGACCACATCAGATACATGCGACACAGTTGTTCCAGAGGCGCCACCCAAGTACAATACTTTGGAACCAGGTGGCATGTGTATTTTCTCAACGCCGCCGAGGATAGCAGCAGCCAGCTTGGATCGGAAAGGATTCCATACACGATACTCAATCTTCTCACCGCCAGTCTGAGGGAAATTGAAAAATGACAACACTTAGTTGATTGAATCGACAAAGGTACTTCATAGTAAACGCGAGAAGTAGTTTTGCTTCAGTTGTGCTATAGTTCTAAGCGTCACGAGGACGCCATCCGAAACTGTTTGACATGTACCTGAAGTACACACAGACAGGTGGACGACCAAGAACGCTCATGGCCACACTTTGCCATGTTCTGTACCCCTGCACAACATCATCACCAGCAGCAATGAATGATATGAATAAAAAAAACAAAATGGTAAATACATACCTCAACAGAAATACGCTTCTCGCCGTAGACTTCCGAGCCGGGGACAAAGTTGCGTGTGACAAGAGCATCCTCTTTACCACGAGCAATGAAAACACCTTCGTGACGATGTGGTTCAATGGTGACTGTTTTGCCTCCCTTGAAGCCACCGGCACCTCCTCCGCGGCCTCCACCTCCACGACCGCCTCCTCCTCGGCCACCGCCCCGACCACCTGCACCGCGGCCTCCGCCGCCACGTCCACCGCCTCCACGACCACCGAACCCACCGCCACCACCACCGCGGCTTCCGAAGCCACCTCCTCCGCCACCCCGGCCTCCGAATCCGCCGCGTCCTCCTCGATCTCCACCACCACCACGTCCGCCTCGGAATCCACCGCCCCCGCCTCTACCTCCACCGGCGCCGCCACCGCCACCACGAGGACTAAAACCTGTTGATAGATTAAACAAATAATTCCATTATTTTATTGCGTTAATAGGTTAAGGAATTGTTGTTTGGTTTTGGCTTAGAAATTCGCAGTTCTAGTTAAATCTGTGTCATATGCGATGTTTACAAACAACTCACCAGGTTTGCCCATTTTAATTGTCTGTACTTTAGCTTTTTAATACAAATATGTGATCCAAATCAAAAACGCACGCGGTACAACCACAAACGCTGCACGCATAAAAAGAAACCACGTGTGAGTAGTTGTGCTATTGATGGAATCATCGATATTTTTAAGGAACACAAAACGGTGCGATTTATCGATTGATGCCACGGTTGCCACACTTCGTAATTTAAAGCCAAACTGCTATTCATTTTATTAAGATTTTTTTAAAACCAAATAAACCTAAACTGTTAAATAAATTAGAATTCTACTGTATTCTAGAAAAGATTTTAAGAGACAAATTTTCTTCGAATTTAATTATTGAAAACTTTGTTATTACATGAAGTGATACTTACTAAAATAATTATTTGGTTTCTGATTTTTAAATGAAATGTTAATTTCAATTGTATAGAAAGTAAAACATGAATTGTGAGGAATCCAGTATATCTGGCACCTTTTAATAATTTTATTGGCGACTTTGAAACAAATTAGGTGGCAGCCTTTATGGACACTGGAGGCTTACACGCAAAGATATGAACTTATTTTCTATTGTCGATTTAACGATATCACGACAATACGATTTAAAGACATTAACGAAAAGAATTTGTAATTTTTGGATCTGATGTTCATGTAAATATGATTTACATGATTTCATTATCTTTAACAACTTCTTGACTTAAAATGTATTATTCTTGGCCCTAACACAACCAACATTTTTGTAGTATTTCAAATAATTACTACATTTAAATTGATATTTCCTTAATTTTTTGTTTATTTTTTTTATCATCGTGACTCACACTTAACCAACCAATCCCAGCACATAAATCAATCTTAATTTAATATTTGAATACCCACAATGTGACGTTCATAGTTTTGATATGTCTAATCGAATATTATATCGATTGCACAGTTAAACAGCTGATTTATATATAATAAAATAAGCCAACCAAAATAAAAAATATTGTTATTACAATCATTTAAAATGCAACACACTTTACGACGTTGCCTGACCATGGCAAGCGTACCAAAAATGCGCTGCTTTGCCACGGTGCCGCATGCTCCGGAACAGAACAAGAAGCAGTCAAGCCGGAATCAATTGCCGCGTCTCATGGATTTCCCGGAGATTATATGGCCGTCCGCGTTGAACACAATAAAAAATTGGATAACCATACAGTTTATCATACGTCCGTATTTCGATAGCGAGTTTCAGATTAAAGATTTCATATATGGCGCTAAGCAGGCATTGCAGGTAAACGCTTCTCACTGTGTAGACGGCTGTGAAGTATATACATAACATGTATATGTGTTAATATAAATATTATGGACAGGTGGTTTCCTCCAAGCTGACGGGTGGCGATCTGGGCCAACTGGAAGATCTGGTTACACCCGATGCCCTTGCTGAGCTCAAGCCAGTCATTCAAAAGCTGTCGATGACGCAACGAAAACAATTGGAAATCAATGAGAGCGATATATATCTAACGTTTCCCTATCAGATCGGCATTATGTTTGACGATGCAAATGATAAGTTGCAAAAGCGTTGGGTGGAAATCACAATGGTCTTCCACGTGATGCGAGGTCTGTCCGAAATGCGTGAACGTGGCGAGGAAATACCCTGGAACATGGGGTAAGCCAGACATCTTCGAGAAATTCTGCATTGATAAGGATTTCTTGATTACAGAACGATGCCAGAGTATCAGGACAAGGTGTTTATATGTAACTATCGGTTTAAAAAGGAGTTTACCGCAGGACAACAGTCGGACTGGACCATTAATGTAGCCAATCACTTTAGAGCTATTGATCTGATTAACGAATCCAAATAACAATTAATGACCATGTGACAATGTCAACACAAATTTTAGCTGTAATCCATTAACCATGCAAGATTGCTTATAAAGTTCGAGGTTTACTAATGTGGCTAACAAAGTGTTTTGGAATAAAGTTTGAGTTCAAATTGTATAGGTATGAAAGAGAGAAATACATTTGCTTATTGTATATTTTTAAATATGTGGATAACATTAAGTTTAGGAGTTTATTTTTGTTGTTAGTATATAACTGTTTGCTCTCTAATATAATTTCGGTTTAATGCTGCTTTTCATACTTGGCCCTGTAGATACCCTTCGAGTCGTATTTGTCGAGCAGCTTGTTCCAATCAGCGCGGTTATTTGCCCTTAGGTGGTTGATAACTTTGTTAGAATTCCTGCGCTGCACGTCGGTGCATTTGGAGCACTCCGATTCGAGGGCATCGGGCAGTAGACGCTTCAGTTCGCGTCCTTCAGGTGTGCAAGGACCCGCATCCATCAGACACTTGATATAGTTTTTCAATATTCTGTTATTGCTCAGAACTTCATCCACATTGACGGAATCGTATTTGTTGGTGTACGACTTTTGGGGACCGGCTGCTGCCAAACCGGCAAACACGCACACAATGAATACTGCCAGGAAAAGTTTCATTTTTTTTCTCTGTAAACAAAAAAACGTTGGTTAAACATGGTTAGTAACTAAAGCCACTTAAATTGCTGGGCAAATAAGAAATCTTGTTAAAACACAATTGTATGGCTTTGACCAAAAGCTCAACTTCGCGACATATTTGAGCGTCTGAAGCGGTACCTAACTATCTGTATCTGTGTGTAAACATCTGAATTTGTGTGTGCATTTTAGAGTCTTTTACCAGATCTGTCCTCTCCACGTCTTTCTTAACAGCGGCACCTTGGGGTCGTCATTAAGTCTAGCACTTTCTTGACTTGACAACTGGCCTTTATTTTATTTTATTATAATTCATTTTTTTGTTTTGTGATAAGAGACATTGGCCTAATGATTCTCAGTCGCTTCGGGTAAGTTCCTCATTTCTGGGCTAAGTTCATTTCATGCATTATTAATGACGCTTGGCATATATGGCATATGCATACTAATTAATGTTTTTTCTCCTTCACCCCTTTTAGCTTTTAATAACAAACGATTTCACAATTTTTTTTGCTACATTTTGACCACGTCCGTTGGCATGCCGTTCAGCATTTTGTCAATATAAATGCAAAAGACAAAATTTTCTGTAAGACAAAAGTAAAAAAACTGGCCGTTTCTTTTATAACATTCAAGCCGTGAAACGAACGCACACACACACACACATCGGTAGACGTAAGTACTACCACATGGTTTACGCAATACCACATCTGTGTGGATGTGTAGCAAACAAGTGCAAGCAGTGCGCATGCTCAACGTCTTGTATCAACGAGCTTACGACTTATGTAGCAATCGCACTCTCTTTCTCTCTCTCTCACCTTCTTCCCATCAGTTTTGTAACACAAGTTTTTGTGTGGACTTACTTATTGTTGCTGTTGAGCTGCTCTTTTTTTTGAGTCTTGGGTATTGCACTATGCACAGTGATGTGTGATGCGAACGACAGCACAACTTTGATTGTGAGCTGTTACCTTGCTGTTACCGACTTTTATACTAAGGAGCTTTGGAGTCTTACTCTTGGCGTCGAAGTCTCGTTCGAAGCTTTGCGCATTCGGTTTTTGGGCACTTGTCAACTTTTCAACTAGTCGCTAGTTCGTTATTTTCAATTCCATTCCGTTCCATGCACTGGATTCGGGTGGGACTTAGGCCTGGGCAGACCGAGTTAAAGGTCTCACCATGCTGAGGTTGTGCACAGTGCAGTGTACTCCAAAAAAGCTTCCAAATGAACCGGATTTTAGTTTTCACCCGAAATTTCGGCACAAGCACTCGTGCCTCAAGCGTTTCTGCTTTTATTACTACTGTTGTTACTTTCTGGATTGGAATCGTTTACTTTACGAGTATCGTTTTGTCGCTTGGACTCGTTCACCCTTCCCCCCATGACACACAGGTGTTTGTTTAGTTTATTAGTGGTTTTTGCGTCTGCCAAAATTCGTCGGAAAAACATTGACGTATTTACATGAAAATTTAAATATATATGTATAAAGCAAGAGCAATACGAACAAGCAAGACAGAGCCACAAAGCTGTTTGCCATAATCGGTATTTTTTTGTTGTGTTGTTTTGGTAACGCTTATTTTGTAATCGGTTTTGTGCATTTCCCACTTTTAATTCCCATTCGAAATTATCTTGATATCTTTGCTCTCCATCGAAAATAAAGACTAAAGCTGATTTCGAAAGCATACAAACAGACAGACTGAGCGTAGTTATTGGCGATTTGGCTCAACTCATTCCCTTCCCCTTTTTATTTGTATTCGGGTTATTCATAGATCTCGTTTCTGCGTATACTGAGCACTTACAAATCAAAGCAGATAATTGCTGTTTTTTTTTGTGTTGACTTCACAAATTATGATCCATAAAATGTCTATATTTATTCGCACTAAATGACAATGACGAAGATTTGTCTACTTAACAGCAGTTCAATGGGTCAGCTCTACTTTATAATTAAAAACAAGTAAGAATGGATATAGTTGCGACATCCGACATTAAAAGACTCCGTGATCATTGGAGTGCGCGAATTTTAGCAAACACATATTAGCAGCTGTCGACCGATTTGTACTATAGGCGTTAAATTGGTTTCATACACATAATATATCAATTTGGCTCCGATAGTTCAACTAATACAAATGTAGGCTATAGTTGTCAAATCCTGACTTGGTGATAACAGTTACAATAGTATCAAAATGTTTAAAAATGTGTAAATTTTGTCTGGGTAGATTTAGTAGTTTTCAAGTTACTGTGTTATGAAAAAGGTTTTTACAATTTGCTCGTATTAATTTGAAATAAACTTGATATGCGTATACTATATAAGAACTTTTATTCCAACTTTAGTGGCTCTAGATCTAAGATCTGAGACCTACGTTTTCATACAGACAGACGGACAGACGTATATTGTTATACTGTCTCAGCTATTGATGTAGATCAAGAATATATATATTTGATGGGGTCGGAAACACCTTCTTCAGCCTGTGACGAACATTTCGCTGCTGACAAACCTTATGGAAATCAGTACTTTTTTTCAGTACGGGGTCTAATAACAGAAACAAGAACCAAAATATAAAGAAAAAAAAACTAGATTTAATAACACTAACAGCTTTTCTACTCCAAGAGACTAATGAAAGCTAATAAATCATTGTGTAAAACAACGATATAACTTTTATGTTAATTGTTGGATGATTTATCATCAAATTAGGTAAAGAAGATTATTTTTATTTTTTTTTTTTTGTTTTATTGCTGATCATGCATATTACAACATTTTGCCTGGAACACTTTTTTTTGAGTTTACACATTTCTTTAAATTTATGCAATTCTTCTAATGATTAAAATTATTCTATTATATATTTTGTTAAACTTTATCAACATTTCAACTAACTTTATGTTTGTTTAATTTAATTTTTTTTTTACTTTTATATTCATCTGGCAACTTTCTTTTTCCAAGAAATAGAGATCCCTTCACTAAAATTATCATAACTCGAAGAACAGTTTATTTCGAACAAAGGTTTATGGGAATTTTATAATGTTTTAGAGCTAATAAATTTAATGAGTCTAGGCATTTTGAACAATTGGCGACTAAACCTCATAAGTTAACAGTTATCGGCTGAATTTTAGGGTTAATGCTCATGCAAATGGCAAGTGCTAGCGAAACTATAATATATCGATCCTAAAGCGAGTTTTTAAGGCAGTTCCAGAGCCAGGGGTTATGACAGGGACGAGGAAGAGTCTTAAAAGAAGAGACTAAGCAGGGAAGGCTTGGAAGAAGACGATAGATGAGACAGACGTAAAAAGAAGTCGGATAGGGAAATACGCGGTAGGAACTAAGTCGTTAAAAACAAGGGGTTAAAGGGGAGATGTAGAGTGAAGAGCAAGGCTTACGTACGAATGTATAAAATAAAGGAGACGGAGGCTAAGAGAGGAAGACATAGGAAGAGAAGATGAGAAGGTTAAAGCTTGAAGTTGAGGGAGTTGAGGATTGGAGACAGAAGCAGCGAATGAAAGGGCTGTTTTCCTTGAAACAAGACAACATGAGCAAAAGTTCAGGTTCAGGAAGACTGACTTAAAACCACAACAAAAGAGGAGACGAAAAAAAAACAAACTGAACAAAAAACAAAAAGAAAATTAAAAAATAACAGAATTAAAACAAGGAAAAACAAGAAAAAAGGTTATCTTCGGCACGCCGAAGATTAAATACCCTTGCAGCCTAAAAAATAATATTAGAAAATTCGTTGAGTTGGATCGGTATTTACTTATACCTTATACCTGGTCGTAAATTTTAAAAATAGTCATCCCTCCAATATTTTTATTGGCTAAATATACAAAGTCTATTAATGCATGAATATGGAATTATATCATATATCATGTTATATCAAATATGTTTAATAGATTTAAGTTTGTTTAATTAACTGAAAAAAATTATTTATACTAAATAAAATAAAAAATATATGATATAGTAGTCCGTTTAAAATCGATCAACAGACAGAAAATATTCATACTAAGTATTTCAACTGATTGTTCCTATGGCAGCTATATGATATAGTGTTGCGATCTGGATAAAATTTGGTCAGCTGATGGAAAATGCTAAAGAATGCATATTGCGATTTGGTTCAAATCGTTCAAGAGACACTGAACATTTTCATACTAAGCATTTTCAGCATTTGGTCCGATGATATAGTGATCCGATCTTGCCGATTTTAACATAAGAACTGCGTGCAGAGAGAATACACATGTGTACCAAGTTTCATCACGATAGCTTTAAAACTGAGAGACTAGTTCGCATAGAAACAGACGGACAGACGGACATGGCTATATCGACTCGGCTGTTGATGCTGATCAAGAATATATATACTTAATGGGGTCGGAAACGCCTCCTTTATACGTTACAAATCGTAACAAAAACAATATACCATCTGGGGACAGATCTTTTGTGAGGCACGAGTACGTGTGCTCAACTTTTCATTGTGAAGTGACACACATGCCAGTTTTTCTGTCTGTTTGTTCCACTGAGCATAGGTGTGTGTGCGTGTGTGTGTGTGAGCTTACAGATAATAATGGCGCATACAATTTACGAGCAAAAGCCAAGAAATCAAACAAAAAGCCTCGACCTTAAGCAAAAATCTCAGACAGGCAAAAGATTTGAGATTATGGATTACGAAATGACAGATAAGGTGAAATGAGAGACAAAAGTGACGTCTATATTGGTACATATGTATGTACGAGTATATAAAATTATTTATTATTACATGCCTGACAGCTGATTTCTTAATATTGCTAAAACTATAAATAATAAGGTAACTTTAAAGATGTATCTGCAAGTTAAGATATCTGTATCTATAAGATACACACAAATTATTTGCCAGCCTTGGCCAGTAAATCTGGATTTGCCGTAGGATTTGAGTTCAAAATCGTCTCCAGTTGAACAACAGGAACACCACAAATCTTCTGACATATTCTCTGGCGCATCCGGATCAAGACATAGAGACTCCAGAGGGCAGTAAGAAGCTGCAAGACCATCAGTATGGGTTGCAGCACCGGCATTGCCTTTGCATTGATGCGCATCATAACCAACACATAGTTCGGCAAGTCTCCCATTTCCTAGAGGAATACGCACAGGGAGTGAGGAAAGTGTAGAAGGGATAGACGGGACCGTACTTACAAATTCATACCAAAAAGTGGGCACGATCATATGACTGATCTTCTGGAGTTGACGACTGTAACCATTCATACTTGGCATTGGTGTGTTCGACTGAAAGCGATACTTTTCATTTATGGGTATGCCTGACGTGGGCTCCAGCAGAATAAAGCCCTCGTGCTCCTCCGCATTGGGATTAAGACCTTCAAAGTGTTCACTCCAGTCGTAGTTGCTGCCATAGAAATGTGGTGCCGAAAAGGCTGCAGGAGCATTATCTGCAGAAGAGCAAGACAAACCATCGCAGACCAGGTATTGGGGCAATGAGTACAACATACTTATCACACATTTCGAGACATCGAACATGCCTGAGGGTAGCTTGACCCCGTTGGTGCTGGCCAAACATGCCGGGGCAGATTCATTGGCCTGCAGAAGTGTATAACGGTAGCCCTCTAGACCCTCATGTTCCTCATTCCGCTGATAATGCAGCGGAAGAATGCGACACGATTCACTGGCCATGATGTTGAGTGGCGTATCCTTTTGTATAAAGGGTGGGAAGAGTGAATTGTCCAGAGTGCCACGGACATCAATTGGACAAGATTCAAGGCTGCCACTTCGTTGCTTCAGTTGCTCCTGGATCAAGTTTTCGTGGTTTAGGGACTGAATGCGAAAGAAGTTCTCCACGCCGTGATTGGTGCCAATGTTGACCGTGAATACCTCCTCCTTCTCCTTAAGGGCCTGTCGAATGAAGCGCGCAAGAGATTATTTTTGAATGCATAATCACAAGGAGAAATCCTGATTACTATTTACATTGTGTAGCGTACCACAATTCGTGGCCAGTGGCAACCATTTGCCAAAAGATTCCAGAGTGGGGCGCGTAAATTCCCAGAGGAAATAGTAGACACTGCCCGGCAGAAATAATGGCTCTCCGAGAGTTAGTGGATTAAAGCCCATCCAGGCGAAGGGAATTTGTGCTGCCTTAGCAGAGGCTCCAATCAGAATTGAATTGAATTGAATAACCGTTTTGTTGAGTATATCGGGAGAAACGCTCTCATCCGGCAAAAACTCGATGTGGCGATAGCGATGCTTGCGAAAGGTAACACTGTCTTCGGTGCGATTCAAGATATCGTTATAGCCCACAATATTGTAGACAATGGGTCCGATCTGTTCCAGCCGTACCTTCTTGTCACGCCCACTTAGAAATTTCTCCGCATTGGTCACATTGAAGATGTAGCTCTTGAGCTTACCAAATGGAGAATTAATCCAGCTGTCCATTGTTGGCATCGATTCACTAAATTTCACGTGCACCTTGGCCAGTTCATATTGGTAGCTAATTCCGAAGGATATTGCAAAGAGTGCAACATTTACGACGCAAATCAATGAAAGCGAAACAATTTTAATCCAGAAACAACAGTTGGCCATAATAATAATTAAATTAATAGTATACACATCTGTAGATCTGTGCAGATCAGTAAATACGAAAAAATTCTAAGCTGCGACGACCGCGTTGTTGAGATCACGCGATCCGTTTGATTTCAGTAAACTAATCTTTAGCTTCAGAATTTCCATAGTAATTTTAAAAATAATACTGTCTTATATTGACTTATCTCGAGGTCTCTTCATCTTAATTTTATAAAATGAAATGAATAAATCTGAGTCTAATAAAAGCTGAGCAAAGTAATTAACTGCTGGGCTAACAAAAACACCCTGTATCGGGAATTTAATAGAAACACTATATTTTCAGTATCTGCAGATATATTTATATTATGTGTAATTAGCTTAGTATGTGCTAATCAGATTTTATGAGAGTCTAAATGAATATTTAAACTCCAAATCAAAAATGCATATGTTTTTGTAGTAAAAAGTTAATTTCTAATCGCTAAGCCAGCTCACCGTCGAAAACTTCCTGCTGCTTTATCGTGCTCTACAGGGTATCAAAATAGCAGAAAGGCTATCAGTTTATAGAGGGCAATCACGCTATGTCCACTGCGCAACGCTAGCGATTGCCATAAGGTCAAACTCTGACCTAAAGCATTGAATTTACGCAAATCGTCATAATAATTTATGCCTAAAGATTAAGTTTGACGACCCCGTCTTGGGGATATTTGCACGCTGAGAAATGCACCTGGACAGTCCTATAATTGGCTCTTTCATTTGATGTGATAACGTTCATAAATTTCAACACAGGCGCTTTATTAATTCGTATCTATTTTTGTGCTATCGGAGTGCTGGATCACACGATTTTCGAATAGAATGAAAATAAATAAAACTCGATGAGATTATGAATTTCCCAATTTAGAGCCTTCTTATCGTTACTGAAATCCGTCTTATCAGCGACAGACACTCGAGTATACTATCAGCAAGGCAAGTAGTCTGTCTAGCCGATCTTCTGAATTGCACATTTAATGCAGATCCGGTCTGGCAACGATTTTGTGGACCCGTCGAGACGCTTACTTACAGCCTAGTACCTTTCGTATCACTCGAACATGAACTGCTAGTGACGAAGGCAGATCTTAAATATTAACATACTTTTGCGCGACTTTACGATCAATTTATTTGTTGCAGCAGCTGAGATACCCAGTAGTAAGTACACAGACATCCGTGCTAGTTTAGGTCGTATGAATAATTTTGAGTGTATAATTATAACTAACTTATAACAAATGAAATAAGAAATCCCACTTAAATTTTAGCAATAATGTATAATAGCTTTCAATATGCGCTTTAATCAAAATTTTACGACAAATGAAAAAATTGCAAGGTTATTGAATATATGGTACAAAACAACAAAGTTTATCGATCGATTTGTTTTTATTTCTGTCAATACACTGACAGCTAACGATCTGCAGTGTCTGCGAAACAAATAAATAATTATCGTCATTGTCAAAAAACAAATCGAAAACTCTTAAAACTCTTAAAAAAGCTACACTGAGAGAATAGCATTCCGAATTAAAACATGCAAATTCCAAACAATAATAAACACTTTGTTTAAAATTAAAAGCTCATTTTAAATATTTGACACTATAATTAAGTATGAATTTAGTAAAATTTATTGAAGTAAACCTAGACTTAATAAGTTTGTCAGAAGCGAAATGTGCGTAACAGGCTGAAGCAAGCGTTTCCGAGACGGTATAGCAATTTCAGTCCGTGCGTCCGTCTGTTCGTATAAACACCTGGATCTTCTAAGCTACAAGACCTAGAGCCACACACTTTGGAATAAAAGTCCGTCTATATGCCAGACAGATCAAGTTTATTTCAAATTTTCGCCACGCCCCCTACCGCCCACAAAAACTCGAAAACTATTAGAGCTATTCTGATGAAATTTACACATTATATGTATGTCACCATAATAACTATCCCCATCATCTTTGATTCTGATCAGAAAACTATGGCCTTTAGCTCCCATAGGACAAATCGGTCAAAAATTAGTGATTTGTGTGAAAAAATTCAGTTTTAAATTACCGGATAAATTATCATGGATCTTTGGTTTAGATCGGAAAACTATATCGTGAAGCTCCAATGTGATAAATATGTCAAAAATTGGTGACTTGTATAGAGTAACTCAAATAGTACAGGGTCTTTTACAGTCAGCTGTGTGTCTATAGCCTTTCTTATTTGTTCTTATTCCGTTTGTGGAAAGTATATATAAAAGTATAAAGTATATATTCCTGATTAGCATCACAAGCCGAGTCAAAATAGCCATGTCCGTCTGTATTATCAAAAGGATCTCAGCAACTATAAGAGCTAGAAAGACCCAAGAGGTCGCAAATGAAAGATAAAATGCCCAAGCAGTACAGGTTTTTTATTGTTATTGGACACGCCCACTTTAGGGCGTTCTATGTTCATATAAATGTAAAAGCTGGTAAAAATAGCATAGTATAGAAAACTTTTTTGTTAGTTACGTTATCCGAACCAATCACATAAGATGTTCATATCTATGGCGTTCATAAGCTGACCAAGTTTGATCCAAATCGGACTACTATATTGTATAGCTCCCATGGGAACAATCGGTCGAAAATATGCTCTAATCATAAATTTGTATGAACATTTTCTGTGTTTTCCAAGCTATCTTGGCCATCCCCACTATTGCACTAATTTTATTATCATTACCCATTGTTAATTACATATTGAAACTGAGTAACGGGTATCCTAAAGTCGCAAGGCGACTATAGCATTCTTTCTTGTATTTTTTGTTTTTTATGTATGTTGTATATAAGCCAGATGAATACTAGGTGAGCCCAAAGTCGCTTTTCAAGGTCTTTGCAGTAAACAATGTGCATAACTTTTTGCGTTACTTATGAAAATTTAATTTTGTGCCGCCTTTGCTTCGACTAGATTTTCTAGCTGTAAATTTTAGTTTTCTTGTTGTTTGGTAAACCCTGTTCAATGCTTGATTGAAAATCATGTTGTCATAACGAGTACTACAATTTATTTTTCGTTTTTAGACCCTGTACTCTTAAAAAGAGTATAGGGGTCTATTAGGTTTGTCAGAAGGCAAATGTGCGTAACAGGCAGAAGGAAGCTTTTCCGACCCCATAAAGTATATATATTCTTGATCAGCATCAACAGCCGAGTCGATATACCCATGTCCGTCTGTCCGTCCGTCCGTCCGGATCTTTTAAACTACAAGAGCTAGAACCACCAAATTTGTAATAAAAATTCAGTAACTTTTGCAAGCAGATCAAGTTTATTTCAAATCAGTGCCACGCCCCCTACCGCCCCCGCAATAAGCAAAAAACCAAAGTCACCTCGAAAAAAATTGATGTTTCCCGCAAATATCTCTGTAACTATGGCGCTTACGACCACCAATTGGGTACGCAGGTTCCTAGGGACAGCATAAATGCAGTGCCATTAAAATTTTTTTTGCTGCCATGCGCCCTTTTTTCACAAAAAAAAAATAAAATTTTCATTTTCGATGCCGTTTTTAAGTCATTTGTCCTCATCGTACAGCGTTGTAATTTAAGATTCGTTTAAAGACAAATCATATCAAACTACCCTGAAAGTTGCATAAAAATCCAACTATAAACAACTGAGCAATTAGGTAACAAAGTGTCCCTTGAAGCGCATTGTCAATGCACGTGGTTGAAAGAAAAGAGATAACTGTATGTTTATATGTTTATTAGCCGCAGTAATTTGCAAAGAGAGCGTGGTCCGGGTGGACCAGAAATTAAAGTTTTTATACTCTCTGCAAGAGTATATTGGGTTTGTGCAAATGTATGTAACAGGCAGAAGGTGGCGTGGCAGACCCCATAAAGTATATATATTCTTGATCAGCGTCACAAGCCGAGTCGATATAGCCATGTCCGTCTGTCCGTCTCTCCGTCTGTCTGTCTGTCTGTCTGTCTGTCTGTCTGTCCGTCTGTCCGTATGAACACACAGATTTCAGAGATATTAAGAGCTACAAATTCGAGTTTGGTCTCAATCGACTCGATATTTAGTCAGTCAATACAAGAATCTCTTTTTTTTTTTTGATGCCACGCTCCATTTGCCCACAATGAGCAAAAAACTGAACATACCTCGGAAAAAATAGATGTTTAAAGCGAATATCTCAGTAACTATGGCACTTAGGAACACCAATTTTGGTATGCAGGTTCCTAGAGACAGTATAAATGCATTGCCATTTAAAATTTTTGGCGGCCACGCCCCCTTTTTCCGTAGGAAAAAAATTTCTTATTGTACAGTTTCTTCTTATTGTACAGTATTGTTATTTATAATTCCCTTGAAGACAAATCAGATCAAACTATCCTGAAAGTTGCATAAAAATCCAACAATAAACAACAGAGCTACCGATTATAAAGTTAATATTTAAGTCAATGCATGAGTGCGAGCGCGACAGAAACATACAAGCATATACTCGAACTCTTTTGATGCATGTGTGGCGGCAATAGTATACATGTGCATACAGACAAACATATGTATGTTCGATTATAAATTATCTTTTTTGTTGTAACGTGTTCTAATACAAGAACTATCTATTATAATATCCGGATACCGATTTAAGCATTATAATTGGGAATAAAAGCAGAGAGTATTATACGGTCGGGCGTGTTCGACTGTACTTTTCTTTCTTGTTTTTTTTTTTCTTTTTTTTAATTTTTAATTTAGCACTATTATATCTTAATGAAAATAATCGGAGTCGTCTCACAAGGAGGTGGTGGTGCAATTAGTAGTGCTGTGGCGTGTTTTGCAAGTTGAGTATAAGTTCGCAGGTTGAATTCCCGAGAGTGAAATTTTCTAATATACTTTTTTAAATTTTAAAAAAAATGTAAATATAAAATATTAACTAGTGCAACAGGGTTGGGTTGTGGTTGATGCCGAGTGTATGGAGTGGCGCAACTAGTAGGGTTGCTGCATGTTCTGGAACGTGATTCTGATAGCGCGGGTTCGATTCCCATCAGTGACTTGATATAAATTTTTTTTTTAAATTTAATTTTAAAACTTAACTTTGAAATTACAGTCGTATTCAAATATTAATTTCGAATACAAGGAGAGTACGGAGTTTTTTACAGTCGGCGCGCTCGACTGTAGCCTTTCTTACTTGTTTTTTATGGTTTATGGTTTATATATATACATATATATATATATACATATATATGCGCATGTAGATAATGAATTTCTATAAGGTGATTTAAACATTATAAGTTCCCCAAAAGGAAAGGAATGCTTTTTAAGTTTTTAAGTGCCTAATTAAAATAATAGCGTAATTTATTGTACACATTTATGTCATATACAATGTACAGATATAGATACAATATACATTAGATTAACATATACATTTATTTTTTATTATTATATTATTGAAATATATATATTATTGATTGATCGATTTTAGTTCGGGAAGTTTGCCAGTCCATATTCGTAAATAATCCATTTAAAATAGGTCTAATCGAGCACATTCATATGCAGAGACTGAACTTCAAATATAACTTTTGTGACTCATTTGGATTATATCGTATTATGTGTACGATTTTCGCATTTTTGTGTTTTCAGTTGAGTTTTGTTTTTAATTGTATTTTTTTTTTATTTTGTTTTTGAGACTTATATCACGACCGTTGGATACTATTAGATAATTAACTTTGAAAGTTCAGTAATGATTAAAGTTAAGTACTTAATGATGAGGTTCTACCAAACGTAAACAATATACATTAAGTACATAAACGTATACATGTAAGTCTTCCCAGCTCCATATTGTTCTAGATTAACAACGTACATGCATCCACATATCCGCACATCCGCGCACCCGCAGTCGCATCCGCATTTGCGTAACTAGCTTAAATTTTTGTATTTAAAACTAAAAGTGCCTCAGTCCCCAAGAAAAAAAAAACCAAGGAGTACCGCTGATCCTCATGCCATTGATCAAAGATCAGCGGTCTCAGTTCTCAGATCAATACCGTGAATTGCTGGGACCGGCATCCTTGTTCTGTTTCTTGTTTATATCCACCTGAGCAGTCGCCAGATAATTGGAGCCCTCCAGGTGTAGGGTGCTTTGTCTGTGCGAATTACGTATTAAACAGAAGGTGGAAAGGATCAACAATACCACGCCCAGGGCGGTAAGTCCGACAATTAGACCAACACGGATTTTGGGAGGAATCGTTTCAGCGAAACGCATAAGATTTGTGACCTCATCGGGTAGACTATCGATGCCCTCCTCGAACCACAAAATCGGGAAAATGATGTCAGGAAAATTGGCCACTTGTTTAATATCAAACACCTGGCTAACAGCCAAATTAATCTGAACGCGAGCACGTACACTTAAGGTAGTACCCATTTTCTGTAGGAAATATATTTAAAAATCATTTTTAATCACTTCAGAATTCAGTTGGATTAGTCGCTTACAGGCTGCACGTCGAAATAGAACTGATGGTCCTCCTTGTTTGGTGGAGAAATGCCCTCGACTTGAGTCCTCAAACTATCATCTGCGAGATAGAAATGTGGGAAGCTCATCATGATGGGTGAATCTATAAAATATATAGTTAAAAAAAATATTAGTTTATAATATGAAGTTTAATAAATATTAACAACAATATGGCAGAGTTAAAAATAAGTACTAAAATAAGTTTGAAAGTAAAAACAAAAGCTTAGATTTTTTTATTTGATTAAGTTCATTAAAATATAAATTAGTCTGAATAATTTAAGACAGAATTTAAGATTTTTAAATAAATTATCAAGACTTTAGCATACATTTTAACTACAAATTTTAAATGTGTTCTGAATTAGGGATTAATAAATCCTATCAAATTTTTTCATCAATCTTCAATGCACAGCTTAAATTTGTATAAAAGAATTTGGGTGGAACTGAAAGTTCTAAGAAGGAATTTGGTAAATTTCTTAATTTAAGACGAATAAATAAAATTAAAATAAATGTAATTCTAAACCAAATATAAATATCTTTCAACATTTGTTGTACTTTTTGAATATTCGCCAGGATGTGCTGCAAACCTAGATTTTTGCTTTATATTGCTTACCGTATTGACAAAGGGACACATTGAAGAGTCCGTTCGGAGAGCAGGATGGTTTGCCAGCCGGACAGTAACACATGTTATCGGGATGTTTATCGACATCGGCGAACACCCACTTAGGTGGTGTAAATCGATAGCCGGGCACTTGGTTAGATGTCATGACCTCCTGTTCGAATTCCAAGGGCAGCAGACGGCACAGATCCTTGTCGTATACCTCTAGAATGCGATCCTTGGTAATATGTGGAGGGAAAATGGAGCCATCGGTGCCATCGATACGATTGCAGTTATCGGTGGTCCAGTGCGGCAAGTGTGTCTTTCCATTGAATTTATCGATGATGCCATAGTGCTTGATATCATTGACACCCGTGAAGACCGTCACACGATCCGACGAAGTACCGTTTTTTCCATAAAGTAGACCAAATTCCTCGTAAGGCAGCTTCTGTTCCTTGGGCACGACATCCTTTGCCAGCTTCAGAAGTGGATCCTCATAGCCCCATAGCAGTTGGCCGACAGAAACTTGTACAAACGGCTTAATCTTCAGTATGTCCATGATGCTGGCCATGGCCAAACGGAGGAATCTGTAGAGAATTGAATTCCATGCTCAAGTTCAAGTTTAGCTTAGATTACATGCGTTATCTTACCTGGCTGCATGTTTACTCTGTGAGGTAGCACTCAGCATGGGAATGTTAGGCACAATAACCACATCGTCTTCGGGACCAACGGACAGATCTTCACGGAATCTGTATATCTTGCGCAGATTGTAGCTCAGCGTTCCATTGTCATTCTCCACAATGTTCACCTTTTCCCATGCCTCACTGTACGAAAATTGCAGCATTTATTTTCGGTTAGTCGGAGGAAGAGAGGGGGGATTGTCTTACCTGTAAACATAGGGTCCCACCTCATCCACAATGGCCTTGGAGCCGTTGCTTAAAAAGTCGTCGGCGTTTGTCACATTGTACACATACAAACTAATACGGGGCTCCACGGGGGGTTTTGCCCACCATCCGAAGGTCTTGGTTCCCACACGTAGTGCTATCATCCGATCAACGACCGCATTTATCAACGCCGTAAACTGGCAGGCGACCAGAACTCCACCGATTATTAAAATAGCACCAATGGCAATGGTAATCCCTGTGAATTTCAGACACAATTCTAGTACAATTTTATCAAAATTAAGAATGATTATTTTGTCGATTAAATTTTCTTTGAGAGTTTGTTTAATCGATTAAGGGCAATCGATAACTCCTTCGACCATTTTGTGTGTTATCCTTATAAATAAGGTTTTTCTAATTATTAGATACTATTTAATATGATCACTGGTTTTACCAATTACTACATAACCTTTTAGTGAACAGTTGTAATTATAAGTTAACTTAAGTATAAATTCATTAAACTAAGCGGTGATCAATCAGTTAAGAAATTACTTATTCCATCAGTGCATACAATATTTCAGACATATAATAGAACAGTGCTCTTAATCATCGGTTATGAAATCGTAAAATAACTATCCATAGACTAAGTATTATATTTTTTGTTTTCTGGAGCTAAGTCAATCAATAAGTAAAGTTGCTAACTATACACTGATTTATGATTTATTTATTTATTTATGACATAGATCCCATATGACGTGACCCTGTGACTCAATTTGTCCAGAAAAACCAGAACTACTAATGGTCCATACAATCCATACAATAATTGAGTTTAATTCTAAAGTCTGAGGGGCAATGGGGCCACAAAAAGGGTTACTACAAATCTGTAGTTTTAGCTTTGAATTTTAGTGTGAAATAATGTGCGATAGCTTGATCTTTTAGCCTCTAATAAGTGCAATCAAGTCTATTTATAAAATAAATCCATTGAAAACAAGCAGCAAATAGCTATTATTCATATGATTCAATAATTGCATAAATTAAGAAAATGTTTTTGCTTGATTTATGCTTAAAGTCGGCTTCATTCTGACTACAAAATATCTAAGCTCATGAAGTTCAGGTCATCAGAATCATTCCAGCCATTAGAATTTATATATAAATATAAATATATATTAAAATAAATTTATATGTATATATATATATACATTCATTGAATTGTGTGAATATTCAGATCGCAATAGCCTTCCCTTTCAAGTTGGCTTTGAGTCACGCTGGGAATGTGTGAAAACAGTCGTCCAAAAGGCAAGTAAACAACGTTACGGCTCACTAGTTGAATGAATTGTATGGAGTTTTGTGTAAACACCTTGATCGAGCAATGACAATGTCAGAGCAGAGCTCGGTTTATAAATATTCTCTCATAATATGTGTAAAATATCAAGCGTGAAATCAATTGGAATTCTAAATTGGAATACTTGTATAACCAGTCATTCCAAATATACAGCTAATAGTTTCTGACTAGCCAGTCTAGCTTCACAATAATTCAATTTAATTCAATACAATACGGAAATCTTTAGGATTCTTAGAAATATAACATCTGTATATGAAGTTAATGGATAGTGAAATTTCAACTGGTCTCACTTAGAGTAACTCAAATTGCTACAAATAGCTAAATCAAATAATTGTTTAGTTGGCTGCAACTAAGCAACAGTAAAGGAAGCGTTAAATGGGCTAGTAATCAAAGGAGTGCTTTCTTTTCTGTATAAGTTGCACATCATCTTAATCTTCGTCTTTTAAATTGTATATATTACTTACACCATTTTCGCAGATAAGTGCTGGATAATTTAGTGCAGAGTTTATGTTTAGGTCCGTTCATGTTGTCAACGCGTAAATCTCCTTTGGATTCTCAACTAAAAATGTATAAAAATAAATGTATATAAGGAATATCAGTAAAAGAAACTTGATTGCTGCATTCCTGACTTAATCATAAACCAGTCATTTTATATGCTTATTATATGATATTATAATGTCTCGTTTTACACTTTTATTGCCGGCCAAAGTTATAGAATTCTAAACAAAAATGATGATGACAGTAGTAATGATAATTACAAATATTTTAAATATAATTATAATTGTTTTTTTTTAATTATTATTGTTATAAGGGCTTTTGATTTGATAAAAAACAAATCAAAAGTGAAGCGACCGCAAACGACAAGTTTAAACTTGTTAAGAAAAAAACGCCAGTGACCGAAAACCCCTAAGACACGTTTCTGGGCGTGTTAACCTTGTATTGTCTCTGCAGCTTGGCCTGCTGCTGTTGTTATTGTTGCTTCTTTCGTTAACTGATTTATCAGAGGCAACGCTTTTTGAAAGACTCTCTTCGTGATTTTGTGTCTTGCGTCTTGTGTATTTTTAATGTCTGTCTTTTTAGACAAAGAGATAAACAATCTTTTGTTAAGCTATATAATTGTTATTGTTATTGTTATTGTTTACTTTATTGTCATTCTGCATAACAACCTTGACAAGTCAGCACACACTTGTTCAAAATTTAGAATTTTACTCAAGCTTTATTCTACAAATTATTGGTTTTTGAGTGTCCTATGTGTTTTAATTTGGTTTTGCTCTTTAGGCCTCTTTAATGATTGTTCAGTTAAAAGGCAATTACATTTAACATTAATGTTGACGACAAGCTTACTAAAAGAGCACAGATTAAACTTACTAGATACTAAGTAAGCTCGCTTCACCTCAGACTTTGACTCAACCTGAACTACAGCTAAAACTTGATTCCGGCTCAAAGTCCCCAAAGTCAAGCAATTAAAATGTATACCAAAACGTCGTATTCGGAAGCGTTTATTATTGGCCCGGCTCAGACATACGTTTTTTTTTAAATGCAGAAGAAAAAAATTTGTATATTTTATATTTTTGGCAAACACCTTGACCGAGGCCAGGGCTAAATTAGGCCGTATTAATTCGATAAAGCGAGTTGAATGTTACCTGCCTGCTTGTTAACTGCTATGTTATTGACAATTGCAGGCACAAACTAAAAAAAAAACAGCAAAAAAGGGGCAGTATAAACATTAAAAGCATTCAAACAGTCAAAAATTTAACTCATTCGTTAGCCATTTGCAAGCGCCGCACGAAACAATGAAAAAAATCAACGAAAAATATAACTTAAAGATTTAATTGTCAATGCGTCAGTTTGACAGTCCATCAATTTATTTGTCTAGTTTTGGCTAACAATTGTTATCAAGCTAAAAATCGGGAGACTTGTTGCATGATCTTTTTGGCCAGCCTCTCTCTTAATTCCACGTCAAAGTATATAGACGTTATGAAGCATCTAGATATATATCTATGTATATCTGTATCAGTTAATGCTGACTTTGTTTATGACCAAGTAAAGTGCATTTCAATTTGGTTTATAGGCACGTTTGAGGTACGTTTTGGTAACGCATATCTTCGTGTTTATTTGCGGTTAAACATCACTTGACCATGTCACGGAAACCAGCCATAACTTTTACATTTTTTTTCTTTTTCTTGCTTTGTTTTCATTTGTTTTTACACCTCAGACATAAGGTATGTCTAAGTAAACTAAAAGCTGACTTAAAGCGAGTTTGTTTGATAATGAGACGGCAAGCTGGATTTTCTAGAGAATTCGATGGGGTAAAGGTCAGTTATGACTGTAAAAGTAAAGGATATTTGATAGTCTTGCACTCGTTTTAAGAGTCAAAATAATTCTTAAAGGGCATCTGTTCGTCTATACTTGATAATCTTGAGCACTGTACTTTGAGCTTTTAGATACACAGACGCACACTGAGTTGTATATTTCGCAGAGCTTAGTGCGCTCTGAAGGTCGCTGCTGCTAAGCTACAGATATAGATACCAAAATGCACAGATACAGATACAAAGTGCTCGACGCATACAGTTAGTGACGACAAAAGGCCAGTTTGGGCCACGTCCATGTCCACGCGTATTGAATAGTAATTATCTAATAATTATTTATATATATATCTTTTTTTCTTCTTCGTTTTTTATTTCGCTTTGTTTTTGACGACATTCTGACCATAACCATTGTGCCCATCATTAAGCAGTTTCGTATGAGCCACAAATTAAGCAGCAAGTCGCTTTGGTTGTTGAATTCCAATTTGACTTGGACCCTGTACGCTCAATACGTATGTATATCGTATATTGAACGAATGGAATTTCGTACTGTGGATTTGATTTGAAACTTGGCTTGAAACTTGAAGAGTTGATTATATTAAAGTGTTGCTTGCTTTGTTGCCTCGGTTTTTGTCGATTAGCCGGACTCAACCAGGCGTAACAACATCGATTTCGATGGAACTGCGCCACAAACTGTTTATACAAAATTATCGGAGGAAATTCTTGGTGAATGTTACAAAACAGCTTAACAACTGGTACGACCTGTTTCGCTAACAAATTGCACTTGTCTCAATAATGCATAAAGATTACACGTTTCTCAAGCTGTTCATTATCAACAGCTAAATTTACTATATGTCAAATGATTACAAAGCAGTTGCTCACCAAAGACTGCGCCTCAAATTATGCTATTCTTGTGTCATTCTTTGCGCGAAGAACACAGATTTTACCAGAATTTTTCGCGCTTAAATAGATAGCATACTTGTATTTGCTAGAAATTGCTTAGAAATTTATTAAAAAAAAATCTGAAAGAGAAACAATATTTTTATGGAAGCTACTATATTTCCATAACAATAATAATTTGTCATATAACACAGAAAATCTTAGGTTTATACCAGTAAATACAATTATACCTTACAAGACTTTATAGCAACTTTCTAGCTTTGCCAATATAAAGTGAATGAAAAAGTTGCAAAAATCGCATGTAGTATCTGTTTCAATTAAGTTATTTTCCAGTCAATTGTCAACGGTTATGCATAATTTGTGGCGTTTTCGTTGCATTTTTCCAGTAAGTTTTTCTTGCTGTGTATTTTGTATTGTATCTGCCGTTTAATTAACAACTGTTGTTGGCTCTCAATATTAGCGTGAAATTTACTTTGCGCTTAAGCAGAACTCAACTTCAATAGAAACTTACTTTCTACTAATGTTAATAAATGCTGCGTTGCCAAAGTCTTTCGAACGAATAGTGAATTGTGTGAGAGAACTGCTCTAAAGAAAAAAAAATGTGGAAAACAGAGTCCAATGTTGAGGCAAGATCCGTCATTGCCAAGCTGATCAAGAAACCCACCAAAGCAGAGCTGTTTGTTAACTTGCAGCAATTGGTGGCGCCGCATAATTTCACCGCAGTTAAAAGTTGCACAAACACAGCAACAACAACAACTAAAGTGGCAGTAGCAGTATTAATAGCAGTAGCAAAAGCTACTTAGTGTAAACAATTACCCTGACCCAATTTTTAAGCAGCATTGTTGCTGACACTGGCCGGGCCAAAAAGTGAATGACGAGCCAACAAAGCTAACAGCTTCTGCAACAACAATCAAGCTGTTGACAATTTTTGTTTAATTAAACTTTTTATTTTTGGCCCGCATGCCTGCCAGGTATTGCGGAGACACAGCTACCACTTGTGCCATTGCTTTGGTTGCATTTGATAATACAATTAGGTGATTTACATTATTTTTCCCTCCTTACTACACACCGATCCGCCCTCCTCTGTTCAAAGATAGCGTCAATGGCATGCCTTAGTGACAATTTCAATTCTATCATCTCACAGTAGGTCAGTTTTGTCTTCTCTTACTTAAATTGTTAATGTATCCATTGCGAAAGCAAGCGAATGAAGTGAAAATAAGAGAGAAGAGCGCAGGCGGTAACATACAAGAGTGACAATTGTCTCACCACACGCAACATTAAAATGATTCATTTTAACGGTACATTCACCAAATTGCACGCTCTTTGAAGGGCTTTTACTAAAACTAACCGAATCACTCTCCCTCTCTCTCTCTCTCTCTCTCTCTCTCTCTCTCTCCATCTCTCTCTCTCTCTCTCTCTCTCTCTCTCGCTTCTTCTCACTTATGCACGCGTCTGCTCGCTTCCACAGCTTCGCTGCACTGTCTCCTTTCCTTAAAATTATAAGACGGACAACTCGAAGCTCTGCAAGTGTGTGCATGAAATATGTAAGTGTGCGTGCGGTTGTTTGTCTGTGATTGTGTTATGTGGTACGTTATGTGGTCAGCGATTTGACAGTTCATGTATTTATTTATTTCATTTCATTTCATTGCATTTAAAGCGAATGTTATGCGCGCTTCACTTTGATTTTGATGTTTAGCTTTTAGTTCGTTTTGAGTGGCTGCTTCTTCATGGCGTCAACAGTAAAATTTCACTTTTTCCACATAAGTAATCATAAAAAACTTGTGCACGTAAAAACACTCATACCTACACTGCTGTACATACATATCGTATATACATGAATACATCAAGCTACGCTTTTGTATGTACAATATACAAAGATACACTTGTAGCTTATGATTTTCCGCTTTAGAGCGTAGTTCTTTAATAAGCATGCTCAGTCTAGTTACATTTGGCTGACTGGCAAGGTCTTGCGCTAGTCTTAAAAACATTTCTACATACAGATACATAAATGTACCTAAGGTTTATATATATATATATATATATATATATATATATATATATATATATATAGCAATATATATGTATGTGTATGTATTTACATACACATACATATATATTGCTTTGATGTGACTTTCTTGGCAACATTATCATCGTCCAGTTCGCACATTTACTGCAATAATGGCTTGGAATGCAACTACACTGCACACCGTGCAAGTCTTTCTATTTGTGTTTGTGACTACAAACATAAAAACACTTGTTGCCTCGTTGCCTGTTGATTTTTTTAAAGATACCAGCGAAGCAATAGCATAAGCAGAAGAAAAAAGAAAAAGAGGGATTGTGAGAGAGAGAGTGAGCGACAATACACGAGCAAAACCAGCCAGGCTACCGCAGGCATTTCAAAATAGTTAAATTAACACATAGATGCACATAGATACACATACACATATACACTCACACAGGCACAAGTCGGCTTAACAATGATGTACGCAATCAAAATTCTTGGCTTTCAAAGTAACGCACCCGGCAACAGGTTCACGTCTTTACGGCTAAAGACGAACGACTTGAACGGCAGTAAAGCCGCTGAGAAACTGAAGACTTGAAATGCGCGCACAATGAAGAGATGTGTAGCCAGCGCAACACTGATCGCGTCTGTGAAGTCACTCACCGTCGCAGTCGCATTGGCAGCAGTAAAAGCTCAAGCTCAAGCTCAGATTGAGTTGCGACAAAAACACAAAAGCAAATATAAAACAACAAACCAGATAAACTGGTAAAAAAAAAAAAGGTAAACGGTCTGCGACGTATCTGCGCAACGTTTAATTCTCCGTCGACGTCGCAGTCAACGTCAGCGCCAAAAGCGAGAGTAAGCTTCACTGCTAAGTGCTAAGCATGCTCAGCATTTATTATTGTACTTCGGACCAGCTCTCTTTCTCTCTCTCTCTTTATTACTGGTTCTCTTACATAGGTACGGAGTGCAGCATGAAAGCTTTTTGCACACTGCCTTGCAGTGGAAGTGATAAAAGCTCTGTTGAATTTGCTTTGATTATAGTAGCTTTGGTCCATTGTGCCGCTATGTGAGAGTGATTGTATGAGTATATGTTAGAGTACCTGTTTTTGTGTGCTGATAATAACAAGTTTGTTGCTTACATTGAAGTCTTTCGTTTCGTGTCGTTTCATTTAATGCTATCGATGCCCAAACGTGCAGCGACAATAACAACAAACATTGGAACTATGATTTCCACATTCAAATGATTATGACCAAAACCAGTAAATGACTCACATTTGTTATTGTTTGCGAAACACCCAGTATAAATTACTATGGCAGCACAAGAATTTATGCAGCATATTTACATGTTGTTGTTGTTGTTTTTGACTTAAGCTCTAGTCTTGTTGCGTAAAGTTTTTGATATTCTCGCTGTTCTTGTTAGACCACGTACTCTAAAAAAGAGTAGAGGGGTTTAGTAAGTTTGTCAGGAGCGAAATTTGCGTAACAGGCAGAAGGAAGTATATACATATATTCTTGATCAACAATAAAAGCCGAGTTTATATAGCGATGTCCGTATGAACACCTGAATCTTCTAAACTACAAGAGCTAGAGCCACCAAATTTAAATTGAAAGTCCGTCCTTATGTCAAGCAGATCAAGTTTATATAAAATTGTTGCCACGGGCCTGAACTCCCCGCAGTGAGCAAAAAACCATACACACCTCGGAAAGATCGATGTTTTTAACGAATATCTCAGTAACTATGGCACTAAGGAATACCAATATTTGTACACAGGTTACTAGAGACAGCATAAATGCAATGTCATAAAAAATGTTTAGCTCCTGCGACCTCTTTTCTCATACAAACTAAAAAACTTTTCAAAAATGAATGCCGTATTTAAGGAATTTATTCTTATCGTACAATATCGTAATATGAAATTCGTTTAAAGGCAAATTATAATCAAACTATCCTAAAAGTTTTATTAAATCGCCTATAATCAAACGCAAACTGTGCAGATCAATAGTATACATACACACATATATACATATGTATCTGCATACATATAATGTCAAGCGAAGTGGTATGTGCATACAGACAAACAGATTGATCGTGACCAAATTCACACATTATGGTACCATTATGCCTATAGTCACCAAGTTTGGTCGGGATCCGACAACTATAGCCTACAGCCCCTATAGGGCAAATCTGTCGAAAATTAATGATTTGTATGAAAATAGTGCTCTACAATGAATACGGGGTCATTTACATTTGGTTTGCTCGACTGTAGCCATTTTTATATTTGTACAAGAAGAAACACAGAATAATGAAACATTTTTGTTATGTTCGGATATACTTAGCAAACTTTGAGCATATGCTTATATGTTTCTGTCTCGCTTGCGTACATGCATAAACATTGCGGACAAATGTAAACTTTGTTACGTGTTTTCTTTCTTGATTATTGATTATCTTGAAACTAATTTCAAATAACAATACTGTACGATAAGGACAAATACCTTAAAAAGTGCATGCAATTTTGAAAAGTTTTAAGTTTTTAAAAGCAGGAGCCCACAATTTTTAATGACATTGCATTTATTCTGACGATTGGATCCTGGTATTCCTAAGTGTTACTGAGATATTCGACAAGAACAAAGTTTTTCTTATATGTGTCTAGTTTTTAGCTTATTGTGAGCGAATGGGGCTTTGCATCAAACAAAAAAAAATATTCTTGTATTGACTGATTAAATTAATAAATTTGAGCTATAGCTCTTACTATCTCTGACATCTGTTTGTTCGTTCGGACAGACATTCTTTATGGGGTTGGAATCACTTTCCTCTGATTGATACGCACATTTCGGTGATAACAAACCCAATAGACCCTTGTACTCTTTTTGAGTACGTCTCAAAGTTGAAAACGGAAAATGGAAAATGAATAACGCAAGCCGGTAAAATCTATGCAAATTTGCTGTGCCAATAACACCCATTTGAAGTTGCATTTGCATTCACCATGAAATAAAAACAACTTGTTGTATTTGCATTGCACAGTTGGATTGAAAACGATTATAGGAAATACATATGAATATATAGCGACTGACAGGGTATAAGGCTCATAAGAAGATGACTAAGTTGATCCCCAAACGAACCTGTAAGAAACTGCCTCCGCTTGGTACGACGAAGTTTATAACGACGAACTGATTTAAGCGACGTAATTTTAGCAAAATTTTGAAATATATCTAAAACCGACCGCATAGAGCTACGTAGAAATTCGTAGCAATCAGGATAAATTAACGTCAGTACCTAGAAGTAATTAACCGATTTATTGTTTCTCGCTTCGGTGAGGAGAGTTTGTATAGCTTCATATTACGCTGACGAGTTTATTTAAGTGATCTCGTGGGATTTTCGCAACAAAATTAGTAATAATTTGTATGTGCTTAAATGTATTTACTAAAAAGTTTTCCTACAAAAAGTTGGCAAAAATTTTTATTTTGTCCACAAACAAATTATGTAAGCTCCCTTGGAACAACCTTGAACAACTTAAACGCTGGCCCAGACATCAGTTAATACACCCGACCATTTCGAATGTCTAACTTTAGTAGTATAACAACTTTGTACGCCAATAAGGCTAACCAGGTTGCATGCGACCTTTGTGTTTACGACTCTGTAAGCTGACATACAAAATGGCGCATTTGTGTTAATGATCCCATTTAAAATTTAACAAAAAAAATCAACAAGCTAAAAAAACTATCATAATTTAGAGGCGAATACTCGACACAGTAGTAAATAAAATTACGAAAGATAAACTTCATTCAATCCACCAAAACATAAATTAAAATCAGCGATGACAAAATTACAGATTAATGGCTATACGGCAAATAATATCCTCGACTATCTTGTAAAGAAAAGTATGTGAATTGGGATGAAAATACACTAAATTGGTATCCACCTAGTAACAAAAAATGAATGAATAAAAATTAAAATCAACACCGCTTTTGTCACTAATAGGTCACAAGTTGGCAAAGTATCTTTAGGGTTAAAAATTATGTATCCTTTCAGAATCAATGCTTCAGATTGTGTTAATATAATGGACTTGCATGCTATCAATTGCCCAGGAGAGCACAATTACATTTAACTTACTATACAGAAGATTGTCTATTTGCATTGTGAATCAGAAGCATACCAACGAGATTTTTTCTATATTCACTAGAATTTGGAATTTCTGAGTTGTGGAACAAAAAAGTGAAAATGTATATATATTTTTAAGCACTTGAAATCTATTTTTGGCACAACTCGCCTAGCTATCTGTGTTGGGATACGGGGTTGCGAATATTTATGAAAGCTATACAAATTTTTAGGGACTCGACAAAGAGGTATTAAGTGTAATCACTGATAAGGTACAGACTTGTTATTGTAAAAGACAACATAGGAAACGAATACTACAGCGATAACACTTAGCGATTGACGTGAGCAGCAACAGTGATAAGAGCTTAAAGATCCATTTTCAGGTACACCTGCCTAAGTCCACTCTCCCTAAACTTGAATTAAAACTCCGCAAATAAGACAATCTAGTCACTAACATAAGCTTAAATTATTTTATAATCTTAAATTAATCTCGAAGCTTTTTTGAATTATAGCAAAGCAATATTAAGTGCATGGAAAACAATTCCATACTAACTTAGTTGCATATAGTATTACTATATATAGTCGTCGTCAACTTAATCACATCAGTTATGTGAACAAAGTTCAAAGAGGCTATCATTTGTTTGGATGATGTTGCTATATGAAAAATAGAAATTATACTGACATACTGCCAATTACCCAGCATTGGCATGTACTCGTGACAAAGGAAGTGCCCAAAAATCAAACGTTTGAATCATTTCTTTTAAGCCAGTTACATCACTTATTTCCCTCTATGGAAACGAGGAACCCTTCTGTACTGACAGGACAGAGTAGAATTGTGTGACTAAAATAGCTAGCTAGACGAAAGCAGAATCCAAAAAAGAGCAAAAAGCACATATTTTTATTACTTTTTAATTCCTAACCACCTTTATTGAAACAATATACCCATTATCAGTTATAGAACAAAGTAAAATTTAATCACGCACATTGAGTGACTAAAATAAATAGCAAGCTTTCAAGCTCTGCTAACTGTGCAGGAGGTAATATAATATATACCGTATACTTACTATATAATATGTATAAATGTATGCATATGTGGTTACGAGTTCATGTGTGTCTGTTTGTTTGTATGTGGAACGGCAAGATTATTTCAAAACTCTTGACTAAACTGATAAATGAAAAGCACACACATATGATCAGGGTTCAATAACTCGGCTCTCTCCCGTTTATCAGCTTGTTTTACAGCCTAGGATAGTATGAAAGGCCCCACACTGAGTATAGGGGTCCAGAATAACTCGTTTAATATTAGTACGTGAGCAATCAGATTATAAGTATAGATATATACATTTGTACATATATATATATAGCTTAAAGCGAGGTGCGGACTCGAATTCATTTAATAATGTATATATCACACTTAACCAAGGAAACTAGGAGACAAAGATCGATTTAAACAAGTAAGAAAGGCTACAGTCGAGCGCGCCGACTGTAAAAGACCCCGTACTCTCCTTGTATTCGAAATTAGTATTTGAATACGGCTGTAATTTAAAATTTAAGTTATAAAATTAAATTTAAAAAAAACCTGAATCAGTCACTGATGGGATTCGAACCCGCGCTTACTGACGCAAGTTCCATACCATGCTGCAACCCTACTAGTTACACCACACCATTCATTTGGCAGAAATTAGATTATTTTCATTTATATATAATAATGTAGTTATTTAAAAAATAAAAAAATAATTAAATTTCTGGGTCTGTGCCGTGTTCGAACCGCAGACCATTGGCTGTTGCACCAGTTAAAATTCTTTATTTACATTTTTGTTTGAAATTTAAAAAAGTATATTAATAAACTCCACTGTCAGGAATTGAACCTACGAACTTATACGCAAGATGCATAACGCGCCTCAGTCGCACCACGCCCCACATTAGACAGGGATCCGATTGTTTTCATTTACATATAATAATGTTATTATATAAGAAGCACTAAAAAAAAAAATTTAATTTCTGAGTCTGTGCCGGGTTCGAACCGCAGACCATTGGTTTAGAAACAAACGACTAACCACAACCCATCCCTGTTGCACCAGTTAATATTGTACATTTACATTTTTTTTTTTAATTTAAAAAAGTATATTAGAAAATTGCAATGTCGGGAATTGAACTTGCGAACTTATACTCAACTTGCAGAACACGCTGCAACACTACTAATTGCACCACCACCTCCTTGTGAAACGGCTCCGATTATTTTCATTAAGATATAATAGTGCTAAATTAAAAACTAAAAAAAAAAAAAAAAAAAAAAAAAACGTTTTAATTTCAGAGTCTGTGCCGGGGTTCGAACCGCAGGTCTTGTGTTTACAAACAAGTGCGTGGCCCACCCGGACCACGCTCCCTTTGCAAAGTGCTGCGGCTAATGTATAAATAAACATAGTGTTATTCCTTGTCTTTCAACCACGGGCATTCACAACGCGCTTCAATTGATAATTTGTTACCTAATTGCTCAGTTGTTTATAGTTGGATTTTTATGCAACTTTCAGGGTAGTTTAATATGATTTGTCTTCAAACAAATTTTGAATTACAATACTGTACTATATTAGCAAATGCTTTAAAAAAGACATGAAAGTTTTGAAAAGTTTTTTAGTTCGTGTGGGAAAAGGGGGCGTGGCAGACCAAAATTTTTAATGACGTTGCATTTCTGCTGTTGCTAGGTACCTTCGTACCAGAATTGGTGTTCCTAAGTGCTATAGTTACTGAGATATTCGCCGAAAACATCAATTTTTTCCGAGGTGTGTCTAGTTTTTTGCTTATTGCAGAGGCGGTGGGGGGCGTGGCGCAGATTTGAAATAAACTTGATCTGCTCGCGAAAGTTACTGAATTTTTATTACAAATTTGGTGGTTCTAGCTCTTGTAGTTTAAAAGATCCAGGTGTTCATACAGACGGACGGACAGACGGACATTGCTAAATCGACTCGGCTGTTGATGCTGATCAAGAATATATATACTTTATGGGGTCGGAAAAGCTTCATTCTGCCCATTTGGCTTCTGACAAACCTAACAGATCCCTATACTCTTTTTAAGAGTACGGGGTCTAAAAAGAGGCAACAACTTGGAACACAGCACCTTGAGTACACAAAGAGAAATTTATGTTAATTGTTACTCAAAACTGTGAAGCTTTGTTGTAAGTAGCATTAACTGAAGGTAGTCAGACGCATTTTCACTTTTGCACGAAATCAAACATTCTATGACCCTAATTAACTAAGTAATGTCAATTCTAAATTTACAACCAAATTAAGATTTTTAATTCAAGTGATTTACATTTGGTTAAAAGCTTAATACAAAAACTTCAGCTGGGCAAAAAACAAAGGTTGATATTAAAACAGCTCAACAGAGAAGTACTTTGAGAAAGTAAAGTATAAAACACCTGTATAGCTATGCCTTACCTGTTTTTAATCAATTCCGTTAAACAAACAAGAAAGAAAAGTACAGTCGAACACGCCCGACCGTATAATACTCTCTGCTTTTATTCCCAATTATAATGCTTAAATCGGTATCCGGATATTACAATAGATAGTTCTTGTATTAGAAAACGTTACAACAAAAAAGATAATTTATAATCGAACATACATATGTTTGTCTGTATGCACATACAAATTCGTTTGACGTTATATGCATGCACAATGTGCATATATGTATATGTGTGTATGTATACTATTGCCGCCACACAGGCATCAAAAGAGTTCGAGTATATGCTTGTATGTTTCTGTCGCGCTCGCACTCATGCATTGACTTAAATATTAACTTTACAATCGGTAGCTCTGTTGTTTATTGTTGGATTTTTATTCAACTTTCAGGATAGTTTGATCTGATTTGTCTTCAAGGGAATCATAAATAACAATACTGTACAATAAGAAGAAACGGCATGCAAGTTTAAAAAAATTTTTTTTTCCTTCGGAAAAAGGGGGCGTGGCAGCCAAAAATTTTAAATGGCAATGCATTTATACTGTCTCTAGGAACCTGCATACCAAAATTGGTGCTCCTAAGTGCCGTAGTTACTGAGATATTCGCTTAAAACATCTATTTTTTCCGAGGTATGTTCAGTTTTTTGCTCATTGTGGGCAAATGGGGCGTGGCATCAAAAAAAAAGAAGAGATTCTTGTATTGACTGACTAAATATCGAGTCGATTGAGACCAAACTCGAATTTGTAGCTCTTAACATCTCTGAAATCTGTGCGTTCATACGGACAGACGGACAGACAGACAGACAGACAGACAGACAGACAGACGGACAGACGGACATGGCTATATCGACTCGGCTTGTGACGCTGATCAAGAATATATATACTTTATGGGGTCTGCCACGCCTCCTTCTGCCTGTTACATACATTTGCACAAACCCAATATACTCTTGCAGAGAGTATAAAAAGAGTAGAGGGGTCTGTTAGGTTTGTCAGAAGCGAACTGTGCGTAATAGGCAGAAGGAAGCTTTCCGGCCCTATAAAGTATATATATTCTTGAACAGCATAAACAGCCGAGTCGATATAGCAATGTCCGTCTGTCTGTATATCCGTATGAACCCCTGTATTTTCTAAACTACAAGATCTAGAGTAACCAAATTCAGAATGAAAGTCCGTCAATAGTGTACGCAGACCAAGTTTATTTCAAATTTTTGCCACGCCTTCAACCGCCCCGCAATAAGCAAAAAACCAAAGACATCTTGGAAAAATTTATGTTTTCCGCGTATATCTCCGTAACTATGGCACTTAGGACCACCAATTTGGGTACGCAGGATCCTAGGGACAGCATAAATGCAATGTCATTAAAACTTTAGGGCTGCCACCCACCTTTTTTCACAAGAAACAAATTAATTTTTTATTTTCGATGCCGATTTTAAGGCAATTTTAAGGCATTTGTTCTTATTGTACAGTGTTGTAATTTAAGATTCGTTTAGTGACAAATCATATCAAACTATCCTGAAGTTGCAACTGTGCTATAAGGTAACAAAGTCTCCGTTGAAGCGCATCGTCAATGCACGTGGTTGAAAAAAAATAAAGAGATAACTGTATGTTTATATAAACATTAGCCGCAGTACTTTGCGAAAAAAGCGTGGCACAAGTAGTAGAGATGCCTGTTGTTATTTCTCTTGTATGTAAACACAAGACCTGCGGTTCGAACCGCGGCACACTTTGAAATAGAGTTTTTTTCTTTTTTTTTTTTTTTTTTGTATTTGTTTTATAAAAACATTATTATATGTTAATGAAAATAATAGGATTTCTGTTGAATGTAGAGCTACTGATACAGTTGCGGCGTGTTTTGCAAGTTGCGTATAAGTTCACAGGATCAATTCCCAACAGTGAAATTTATTAATATACTTTTTTAAATTTCAAACAAAAATGTAAATAAAGATTTTTAACTGCTGCAACAGGGTAGGATTGCGGTTAGTCACTTGGCGTATAAATGTAAATAAATAAATGGTCTGCGGTTCAAACCCGGCACAGACTCAGAAATTTAATTTTATTTTATTTTTAATATAACAACATTATTATATGTAAATGGAAGTAATCAAGTTTGTGTCAAATGTATGCCGTGGTGCATCTAGTTGGGTTGCAGCATGTTATGGAATCTGCGTCTGAGAGCGCGGCTTCGAATCCGATCAGTGACTTGATTTAAAATTGTTTTTTAAATTTAATTTTAAAACATAAACTTTAAATTACAGTCGTATTCAAATATTAATTTCGAATACAAGGAGAGTACGGGGTCTTTTACAGTCGGCGCGCTCGACTGTAGCCTTTCTTGTTTTTTTTTTTTTTTGTTTTCCCGGACTGTTTACACGTGAGTTAGTTAGTCTGGAAAACTCAACAATTTAAACTAGACACTAAAACAACTGTATTAAATAAAATTCTTCAAAATTTCTTAATTTAGCTATATATGGCGTAAAATTAAAAAAAAAAGTCTTGACGGGGGTTAATATTGTGAATATCCAACATTATTCAAAAAAGATTTGTTAATCCTGAGTCTTATAGACGTTGAAGTACTTCAGTGCTCCACAGGAATGCTGTTCAAAGTTTAATGTTTTATTTAAAGTTTTTTATTATAACTAAACTTTGTTGTGTGAAAAAAAAATCGCGCGATTTAAAAAAAAAAATGTTTGTCTTCGGCTGAATTGCATGTTCACAAACCTCGTTAAAATGCACTTCTCTAACATCTTTTTCGTTTCCTCATATAAATATAATCGGCATCGAAATGTTATTTTGTCATTATCATAGGAAATTGAGCACTTATTGTTGCATTTTTTCAAAAGCTTACTAGATTCAAAGCGTTTTCTCATAATTTTAAAAGGTAACTAGATTAAAAAAATGTTTTTTTTTCAGGAACCGCGTTCGTCTGCAAAAATCGGATGATTTTTTTTTCATAATTTTTGGGGTTAAGGCCCTTATATTAGACAGTTACCTAAAGAACCATTATAATTATCCATACCACCTTGGCCTGGTTCGGGCAACTATGTTCTATAACTTTCATAGGCAAAATCGGCCGAAAACAGATTATTTGTACGCAGCATGTGCAAGCGAGACAGAGAGTGCTTCCTCTTGCTTAGCAGCTTTTTTTTTTGATTCGTATATCGTTCCAGTTCTTTATTTTATTTGAGTGATACATTTTCGATAAATTTATAATAAGTTAAAGCTACTATACTAAATAATCGATTAGTGACACCTAACAAAGTTTCTATTTGAGCACAATGTCAATGCATAAGTGCAAGCGAGACAAAAACATATCGATTTTAACATTATAATCGAGAATAAAAGCAGAGTTAACTATACGATCGGGCGCGCTCGACTGTAGTTTTCATTCTTGTCCAATATTAAAACTGATAAAAAATTATTTTATAATTGTGCTAGAATATAAAGGAGAAATTTTAGAAAAACTTATGTCAGCTTAAAATGATTTAATGAATCAGTTTGCCAAAAAAAAAACCAAGGAGAGTGTACATTTAGTTTGAATTGCTTGTATAAATTTTAGAAAAAGGAATAGATACATAACAAACATTTTTGTTATTTTCTGTAGTCTTTATTGTTATCCTGAATAAAAGATTTATTGAACATAATATAAGAATTATGTCCTAATTAAAAACTCTATACAGTGAAAGCTCCTTTGGCCGAACAGCCACGGTTGAAGTATTGTTGTCCGCCCAAGGGAGATGTCCGCCCAAAGGAGATGGCCGCCTACGGATCGGATTTCGTATGAAATTTATACAATTCGTCAATCTAAGAGAGCTGTCCGCCTGAGGGACCTGTCCGCGAGTAGAGCTTTCACTGTATATATTTTACGTGTTATGTCTATTTTAATTATTTTTACCTGTTTTAATTTCAACCGTCACAAATGTGATAATAATAATTACACTGAAACGACTAATTCTGTTGAGTTGCCGAAGTGTCAGCTCTCATCCGAGCAGTCGGGAGATGGGATAAACCATCTACATATAGAACAAGATTTCTCAAAAAAAGATGTGGATGAATGTCTTTGTTGTTGTGATTAAATTTGCACTTTGTCTCGTTGTTCACAAACGTAAATAATATGCAGGCAAATAAATATATTAATATGTGCACACAAACACACACAGACTCACACACACATGCACTGTGCAGTTGCTACGTAAGAAAAAGAAAGAAAAGACATTTCGATACGTAAACAACAACGAAGATGAGTAGCAATCATATATAGCTGAACAGCAAACTTGCTGCTGCCGGTCGTCTTTGCCTTATCAGCATTTGTGTAGCGACAGTGAAAGAGCAGTGTAGGAGCAGAGCACCAAGGCAGAAGCAGCGGCAGCAGTTGGCGTCAGTGAATGCGCTCCGTGCGACGTAGTAATAACTTGTTTCCTGGGCAGAACGGAACACGCTGCGTTCCAACTTATAACGTACCCCAATTTCGGAGAACAGCAACAACTGGAACAACAAAATCGAAACAATCTAATCGGGTCGTACGCACTGCGCGCTTATCGTAATCGCAAGCGTATTGATTTTGCGTGGTCCGTTAATCTTAATCCATTAGGAACAGTGAGCCAAAAGGGCAAGTCGAATATGTAGAAAAAATTTTTGTGTTCTTTTGCCACTGTGCCAAGTTGGCAGACAATCGGGCAATTAATTACTGATTAGCCGAAGCTAATGGAAAGCTATAAAGAGTGGAAAGTCAAAGCTGACAGTAAACTCCATTGCAAAATACAAAAACAACAATAATTGCATTGAATTTGTAAAACCAAGTCAATTGAAAAACCAGCTTCTTGTCCGTCTGTAAATAAAAACAATAACAAGAAACTCAACAACAAAAAAACACGAACAGCGATCAGCAGGCAGCAAGCAACGAGCAGTAAACAGAGATCTGAAACGGAATAACGACGAAAACAAAGAATCAAATGGGAAACAAAGAACACGAGCACAAGGCAACAAAAGAGAGCAGAAAGCAAAGACTTGGAGCACCAATAATAACAACAATAACAAGAGACTGACAGTGCGAGTATTCACAGCAACAAGTAACAAAACCAGAACGCACAAGTATCTATCAGCTACATGCGACAACAACTCCTTTGTGAAGCAGCGTGTCGTGTCGCAGTGGAAATATTAAAAATAATAATAATTTTAAATGAACACGATTAATATCAAAAACGGCCATAATAAGCCAACATTTTGACAACATTTTTTTGTGCCCATTCGGCGTGAACAGCGACAAATTATTAATTAAGACGCCAAATGTGTCTTCTGTCTCCGAAAGTGCAAGCCAGAGTGAGACCATCAAATTTACAGCGGCAAAGCAGTGACAGTGAGTACAAGAGAGAGCGAGAAAGTAGAAGCATCAGAGAGAACGGAGAAAAAGACAGAGTCAAATTTGTTTGAGAGCGCTCGCGAGTCCCGACTGCAATTCAATAGTGCGTGTTTCATTTCCATTTCATAGTGCTCTACGTAAACAGCTGGGCTGTTTAGCTGCGACATTGACGTCGACGGCGACGTCGAACCGCTGTTTCTGCATGATAAGCTCTTTATATTGCTTTCGTATTTCGGATATTTTCAAGTGCATGCTATCAACTCGATCTTTGAATTTTGTCTCTTAATCACCCTCTCCCCTCTAAGCTCTGTGACGCCGGCGCATGCTCGCTCAAATTGTGAAAAAAGCATCTTCCGCAGGTCGTGTCATTGTGTTATCAGTCAATGGCATTGAACACAGCAAATTGCAAAATCTTTGCAACGGCAACTAATTTTATGGCAATCAGACGATTGTCTGACAAAAACAACAACAGCAACAGCTAGTGCATTGAAGTAACCTTCAAAGGCATCCAACGCTTGTCTGCAGCTCTCTAACGTAAGTATGAATGTACGTGTGTGTGTATGGGAGCAGTGGTGGGTGCATTCATCTCCTTAACAATTCCGGTTAAGAACGGGTTTTAATTTGGGAATATTGAAATATGCTTATACTAAAGTGTTTAAAACAGCAAATTTGCGCATTATCTCACTATCATATATTGACAACAGACCTATGCCTGTGTCTGCGTGAGTATTTACAGTATAGAGTCAAGGAAATATAAGGTTATGTAGATATTAATATAAACTTTCAAACTAAAATTCAATATTCTGTTTTTAAAATGTAACTAAAATGCTTGATTAAAGTAAAATAATCTTGATCTTAAAAAATGTAGGTATTTAAATCAATTTTTTAACTCCACAAACATTCACGATTACGCTACAATCGAGTTATTTGGAATATACATACCTGAAAATCTCAGCTTTTCTTCCCATGTAGTTTACAGATCATGTTGGAAATTTTATATATACATACATATGTATATTTGAAACGCAGAGCTTTCGCTTATCAAATGCCGTTGACCCGTTTTTTTTTTTTTTTTTTTTTTTTTCTAACAAAACTAGGCAAATATATATAATACTTATGTATACATAGGTACAAAATAATAAATATCTCTGGACTAAACTATTAATGCTTACTAAAAAATGTGCAATATGTGCTATAATCACTGAACATTTTCTTTATGAATCGTAGCCTTCTGGTGTTTGTATTAAGTACGTATTTGCCGCTCTGGTCTTATCAGTGTTTTCTATATAACAATATAGTATGTACTAGTGCTATATAAGTATATGGATTAACATTGTTGTACTTTGATTTAAGCAGCACGCGTAGCTTGTGAAAATATATGAAACCCAGATTAGTTGGTACACATTCTGTTGAACGATCGGCGGGTTAAGAGCTGCTTAAGCGGCAGTTTCAACTGGGAAATATAAAGCTCTTAATACACCACTATATTGGTAAATATAATGAAACTGAGAGAGAGAAAGCAGGAAAGGGGTTAAAACGGTGGGCACTGCAACTTTGTAGGCATTTAAGAAGTTGCGAGTCAAGTTAAAGTAGCAAGTTTTTTTTTTCCACTATATGTTCAATGAACTCAACGCTTAAAATCGATGAGGCATCATTTTTATGATAAGAGGCCTTCACCACGTGCGCTTGAATTCCGCGAGATAACCCTAACATCATCGACTGTCACACGTGGACGATAAAGCTAAGTCTAATTTGAGTTCTAACTACTTTCATTTTAATCTGTTCCCCAGTGCAATACTCAGTAACAAAAGGCAATATAGATAGTTTATAGAAAGAGATAATGTCGCATGCCACAAGCCATGATGTGGCACAGCAGTTGCCCCATCAGGAGGATCTAAGTGTACAAAACAAATCAAAGTCCAACACTCTGAACTCTCAGCATAATGGCACTACAGTGGGCCTTGGATACGGCGTCAACAGCAGTCCCGAGAAGTTGACGGTGCTGGACATGATACTGGACTCGCTGGGACTACGTAATCTAACGTCCAAGGATATTGGAGTGCTGATAAGTAAGTTGGGTACTCTTTAACCCATTTAACGACTTTCGTCATTTTGAATTTCGACCTTCGATAGTGTTGGGCTTCATGTTTTTGCTGTTTGTGATAAGCGTAACGGGATTTTTTGTAATGTGGTTCACCGAATACTATAACAATACCATGCTACAGGTGAATATCCAAAAATCATATTCGATTTATTATCTTCTCCATTTCACTTAATACTCTTTATCCGTAGAAAATTATCCTCGCTGAGAATTCGGAGCGAGCTAAAAGTTGGCTTAACCCAGATCACGATACCGATACCTTGCTTAAAGCCCACATTTTCAACTACACAAACATTGAGGACTATTTGGAAGGTAGGGCGGACAAGATGAATGTTGTGGATCTGGGACCACTCACCTATCAGGAGCACACGGTTAAAGATCAAGTGTCCTTCAACAAAAATCACACAGTTACCTTCAGAGTACGTGCTGATCACTGGGCATCTAAAATAGTTTCTTTGTAAAGCTTTATTTCTACTTTTCCAGGATCGCAAATCGTACAAACTGTTGGCAGCAAAGTCCACTCTGCAGGAGGATGATGTGGTGCTAGTGCCCAATGTACCACTTCTCTCTGCCGCAGTACACGTCAAACGTTTTGTCGCCTTCAAGCGTCTGGGCGTCAGCAGCATCATTGGACTGTTCAGAGAACCGCTCTTCAAGCGTCTGACTGCACACGAGTATCTGTGGGGTTATCGGGATAAGATAATCAGCCTTGAATCCCTCGGCGGTGGCAAAACCCATTTTGGTCTTCTCAGAACGGTAAGAACCTATTGCCGTTCTCTCTGTCTGTATATGCTCATACAAGCTTTGCTCCTTCGAATCAGCGTAATGGCACTAGTGTTGACTCGGTGCAGTTGAATACTGGTGAGGATGACATTACCAAGTTCAGCATCATCACCCAGTTCAATGGAAAACCGCAGCTGGATTTCTGGGAGGGGGATGAATGCAATCGCATCGATGGCAGTGAGCCATCTATGTTCTCACCCAGCCTATTGCAGGATCGGAGGACTGTCCATGTCTTTCTGCAAGTGTTGTGCCGTAAAATACCGCTGCACTTTGAGAAGGAGGAGACCATCTTCAATGACATCGATGTGCTGCGATATCGCACGCCCTTGGATGTGTTTGCTCATCCTTCGGAGAATCCAGCCAATGAGTGCTACTGCCGGAATACCGATCGATGTCTACCCAGTGGGGTTATCAATGCGACTAGGTGCTACGATGACTCACCCATCTTCCCCTCATTTCCACACTTCTTCTCGGGCGATCCCGTGCTGTACAAAGACTTCGAGGGCATCAAACCGGACGCCGACCTTCACCAAACTTATGCCGATATCCATCCACGTTTCGGGTTCCCTATCAGCGGTGCGTCCCGCGTACAAATCAACATAATGCTGGACAAGACGCCGCTACTAAGAAGTAAGTTGGCAACGAGTGACTCTTCTGTCCCGCCTTAGCTTATCCATATAAGCCATATTTACAGATCAAGCGAATCGTCTTGAGAATGGTACCATCTTGCCACTAATTTGGATTGAGATAACCGCTGGTGACTTCAATGACGATCTGTTACACACGCTCTACATCAGCACATTTGGCTTAGATGCTCTACAGTTGACACTTAAGTATGGTACTCTATTAGTCTCGGTGACCATGTTCAGTTTGATCGTCGCCAGCGTTTACTACCTGAACAGCAAGCGGGAGGAGCAGCAGTTGAAGCACAGCAAATCCACGGCGGAACTTGAGGCACTTAATGCAGGAGTAGGACCACCTGTTGGATCTGGGCACAGCAATGGCATCGTTGTGGTGCAAGTCCATATCCCGCAAAATGTGGTCCAGTCGCACCGAGGTGATCAGTAATGCCATTAGTAATTAGTCAACACCGCATGCGCGTTGGGGTTGGGGGACGAGTTTAGGTGTGTGCGTATACTTCGCGCTCATATTGAGTAATGCGTTAGAGTGCCTAAAACAAAAAAACTAAAAACCGCTAAAAAGAATTTGTCGAATTTTTACGATGTAGTTTAGTATACATTTAGTCTAAGACAAACAACAATAGTGTTAACCAACTTGTATATATGTATAAACTGTATAAAAATCCAACAAATGTTCAATATGTCATAAGTACCTAAAAAATAAATAAAAAAATATGAAAAACAATCTACGCAACAGTCCAATTAAAAAAGTAAAATAGCATACAGACAAAAGCTGACAATCACACAATTTACCTCATATTTTCGATATGCAATACCGCGCGTGCCTATCGATTACAAGCACACTGGCAGTGTTGCCAGTTTTCTGCAATTGCACGCAACGAACACTAGAGAATAAAATTGGAAAATCTTTAATTTGTTATATCAAATATTTATTGTTTCTAAACAAAACGAAATTCGTATATTAGTTGCTTGTTCAACATTTGATTGTTTTATAAACCTTTAGTTATTAAATGCATGTATTTATTAATGTACTTTAATTATTTAAATCGCTTGTGTTTATTGCTGCTATTTGCGGGAAATGTATAAAACTTTTTATGTTGGAATTGGAAAAGTTAATACACGTATGTATTGTAGTTCTTTCCTTTTTTTTTCAATATATGTATAATTATTATTTTATTTTGCGTTTGTTTGTTTTTAAGTTTGTAATTAAGTATAATAGTGTATATAAAAAATAACAGAGAAATTATATAAAAGAAACATTAAAATATAATCGTTTAATTTGGTTTTTTTTTTCATTGTTGTTTTTTAGTGTTTTTTTTTTTTACGCGTCAATTGCCTGAATCCTCGCCGTCTAATGATTCATCCTGCACCGATGAGCTGTCGTCTCCGCCACCGCCGCCGCCTCCACGCTTGGATGATGGAGTGCCCCCCGTGAGCCGGCTGGAGCTGAGACCCATGCCGCCGGTGCGTCTAAAAGAAAAACAGAGTGAAGCTGAATTAATACAGGGTGAATGAAACTATAGAGGGACAGCGAGAGAAAGGGAGGTAAACGTGCAGGTCAAGAATCTAAACATAAAACCAAACTAGATCGGGTAAGCAAACACACTCGGTTATAATCAAAGATTCTATCGGTTTGGGAATTGTTCGAACATTAGAAACACAATTAGATCGCATGAAATTCATGAATATGGTTCGTGTGTATGATTGTGTGTCTGTGTGTGTGTATGTGTCTCTGTGTGTGTGTATGTGTCTCTGTGTGTGTGTGTATGTGTGTGTGCGTGTGTGCGTGCGTGTGTGTGCGTGTGTGCGTGTGTGTGTGTGTGTGTGTATGTGTGTATGTGTGTGTGGGTGTAGACAACATGCATTAACTGGTCAGGTTTGCATTCTCTGGATGAACATGATGATGATGATGGCCAGCACTTACAGCCCACTAAATGTGGAAGCGAAGCGAAACGATACCTAATGCAGACCCTCACAATTCATAATGAGTGCAGCATCCTTTTTGGGCGAATATGCTTTGGCCTTTTCGGTGTCGGCCACCTGTATTGATCTATGGAGGACACAACCATCAAATAAAGAGTCAATAGAAAATAACAAAAAATATACAAAGTGTATAAAGACGACTATTGATGCCTGCTTCTGCCCACTTTCACCATTTCATTCTTCCTTCCTTTCTTGCTTATTATCATTAGAGTAGTCGTACTTACCTTAATTTCGTTTTAAGTGAATTTATCTCACGGTTCATGGCCTCCTGTGATTCGATCATGTCCTCGCATTCGCGTTGATATTTACGCTTTTGAGTCTTTTCCTTCTGCAACTCTTCCTCGGTCTCATCCAGATTGCGCTTGAGCAGCTTAATGCGACTATTCAGCTGTAGACCCAAAAGATCAAAGACATTATTAATGAATCAATCATAAGAGTTTAAAGATGTATACATACTTTATCCATTTGCTCCTTATGCTGATCAACGTGTCTTCTCTCATCCTCAATGTTCATGGTTAGCTCCTTGATCTTCTTGTCCATCTTGCGATTCGCTTTTTGTTGCACCAGACGCTCCTTGCCCTCGTTCTCCAGCTGCTCTTCCAGATTGGCTATCTTCGCCTCAAGCGTGGCAATTGTGGCCTTCACCTTGGTGCGTTGCGCCGTCTCAATCTCAGCCAGCTTGGCCTTCAGCTCCTTGTTCTGTCGTTCTAGCAGGGCGCGCCCATTCTCATTCTTCTGTGAATTTGACTTCTCATTGGCCAGTTCTGTAGTGAGCTGTTCAATTTGCAGCTGAGCCTTACGGCTGCGATCGAGCAGCACCTCTGAATTCGATTGCTCCTCCTCGAGCTCCTCCTCCAGCGTAGCAATGCGTGCCTCGAGACGACGCTTCTCGTCGATCATGAGGGATCCCTTGCTGGCATTATTCGCAATCTCCTCGGCGAGTTCGTCGCGATCTGTTTCGGCGAGACGGCGTGCACGTTCCGAGCTGGCCAAATCCTCGGTGAGTTGTAATACTTCGGCTTCCAAGGCCTTAACCTTACGATCGGCCTCCTTGCTTTGGGCCTGCAGTTCCTCCTTGGCAGCCTTGGCTTCCTCGGCATCGCGCAATGCATCCTTGACTTGTACTTGCAATTTCTTGGCATGCTTAAGTGCATCCTCCTTCACCTTATTGTGCATCTCCATGGTTGTTTCGATCTCCTTGAGGTCACCCTCGAGTTTCTTCTTGGCTGCTACAGCGGCGGTGCGCTGCTTTCGCTCCTCATCCAGCTCGGCTTCAAGATCACGCAATTGCTTGACCAGACCACGTCGCTTCTCCTCCGCGCCCTCCTCCTTTGCCTGCAGGTCTCGTTCGAATTGGGAGCGCAGCGCCTGCATGTTGACCTCCAAACGCAGTTTGGCATCCTCGGTCAGTTGCAGATCATCCTCGAGCTCTTCGTTTTGTGCTTTTAGCTCGGCCAGCTGCGATTCCAAGGCACGTTTTGCCTTCTCAAGCTCATGGACATTCTTATCGGCAGTGCCCTGGCTGTTGGCCAGATCATCGAGTTCGTTTTGCAACTGCTTGCGCTTTGTCTCCAGATCTTCGATCTTATCAAAGGCCTCATCCAGTTCGCGGGACACCGACAGCACCTTGGTCTCCTTTTCACGCGCCTCACGCTCGGCTGTGTCCCGCTCCTGGGCGATCTGCTCTGATATGGCTTTCTCTTCTGCCAGAATTTTGTCGAAATTCTTCTGTTTCTTCTCCAACTCGAGCACCTGCAACAATCAAAGGTCAATTAATTTCTAATCTGTGTCCATTGATACATTGATACTACCTTGGTGCGTTGAGCCTCCAGTTCAATAGTAGCATCCTCTAGCTCCGACTGAATCTTCTTTTTGCTCTTGTCCAGACGATCGTTCTGTGACATCAGCTCCTTGACCTGTCGCTCCAGAGCTTCAATATCCTTGTTAAGTCGTTTCTTGCCCTCCTCGAGTTCCTTAGCCAAATCGGCATCCTCCTCGGCCTTCTTTTTGATCTCCTGCATTTGGACCGTGACTTCGGCCAATTTTCGTTCAAAATTGCGCTTGGTCTCCTCATCCTCCTCGAGCTGTTCCTGCAGCGCCTCCTTTTCTGATTCGATTTGACGCAACTTAGAGCTCAGGCCCAATTTCTGGCGGGTTTCCTCCTCTAGCAGCTGTTGTGCTTCTGTCAGTTGGGATTCCATATTGCTTGCAGACTTGACGGCCGCAGAAGCCTTCAGTTCGGCTTCTTCCAACTGATTAGTTATATTCTCCGCCTCCTGCTGCAATTTTGTGCACTTCTCCTGCAGCTCAGAGCGGGCTCGCTCAATCTCAGCTAGCTTAACCTGCAGCTCAGAAATTTGGGATTCGGCTTGCTTACGACGGCGATCATTCTCCTGCCTTGAGCTGTTCACACTGCGCAATTCCGTTGCCAGATCTGCGTTCTCTGCCTCAAGGGTGCCCTTGGCCTTTTCGAGCACGGACTTCGCTTTGCGCAAATTCTCAAGCTGATCGTTGATACTGTTCAGCTCCTGAGAATGCTTATGACGCATCTCGGCAAGCACACCCTCATGATTAACGCCCTCCTCCTCCAGTGACTTCTTAAGCATGGCCAGCTCCTGCTCGCGCTTGGAACGCAATTCTTGTTGGGCTGTAAAATAAACAAATAATTTAATAACTTATTGCTTCATTAGCTACTCCTAAGACTAACCAGCTGTGGTGTCCAGTGAGTCGAGAAGCTCGTTCTTCAGTGCTTCCAGTTCCTCGCTAAGATCGCGACGTAGCTTCTCCGCCTTACTGCGTGCCACCTTCTCCGCTTCCAGATCCTCCTGAATCTCGGCAAGCTGAGACTCCAGTTCGCGTTGAGCTTTTTGGGCTGTCGCCTTCGAGGCGGATTCCTCGTCGATGCGCATCAGGGTTTGAGTGAGTTCCTCTTCACGTTTGGCCAACTGGGTCTGCATCTCTTCGACCTGGACACGGCGCTCGTTTAGCTGCTCTTTAAGATCAGCTACCTCGGTTTCGATTTTACGCTTGGTGCGATCCGATTCCTGACGCTGCTGCTGATCCTTGTGCAAACGTTCTTCCAGCTCGGCGATAGTGGCCTCATGCTTGGCCTTTAATTTTGCCAGATGCTTGGCTTTCTCCTCCTCCTCGGCGAGAGTTTGAGACAAATCATTGGCACGCTCTTCATGCAGCTTTTTTTCTTTGAGGAGCTTTTGGTTCTGGTCATCGGTTTGTGCCAGATCTTCCTCGTGCTTTTTGATCTTAGCATCCAATTGAACTTTTTCAAGCTGAAGTTTTTGACGTGCAGCCTCCTCTTCCTCCAGCTGCTCCTCCAGGTCCTGAACATGCAATTCCAGCTTCTTCTTCTCACTACCCAAAGCAAGAACACGTTCCTCTTCTTCCTCGATACGTGTCTCTAGCTCCTGCATCATGTCCTCCAGCTCCTGTTTTCGTGCCATTAAACGAGAACGTGACTCCTCCGCCTCGGCACAGAGCTCAATCTCGGCCTGCAATTGCTCGGCGAGCGTGGTTTTCTCCACCAGTGCCTGTTGATATTTCCTTTCATACTCCTGGGTATTTTTAGCCAGCGTGTCGAGCTTCTCCCGCACCTGCTTCAGTTCATCCTCCTTTTGGACAAGCTTCTCCTCTTGCTTGGTGACCTCAAGCAAGGGCTTTACCTTGGTGTATAGACGCCACCACTGCCAGTTTCTTAGCTTGAGATAAGCAGCACAATTGCGCTGAATAATTCGTATGGCATTGAGCTGCTGAAGGCGCTTCTGGTAGTTGCGACGGGCGAGGAATCCTCGGCAGAACGCCTGGAAATTGACAATCAAATCGGAGATCTTGAAATCGCGCTCCTCCTCGAGATGTGCCAGCACACCGGCGCGGAAGAAGATCTTCGATTGCCCCACACGGTACAGATTCGAGTCGAGTTCGAGGGCTTGGATCATCTTTTCGCAAGCTTTTTTGCCATCCATGAATCCCTTCGGTATCACATTCGGTGTGAGCAGTTCATAGCGTTGCCTGAACTCCTGGAAGGGTATGCGATTGGGGAAGCCCTGGCGACAGATGCGTATACCCTCGAGGACACCATTGCAACGCAATTGGTCCAGCACCAGGGGCGCGTCGATCTTGCCAGCCCGCTTCTCATGATTCGGTATGATACAGCGCACAAAATTGGGATTCGTGTTGCGCAACGTGTCCATAAGTTTTGCCAGCTGCTCCTTATACAAATGGGACACGGTGCGGAACATACCCTTGCGCGTACGCGCACCAAATTGGGTATCGGTTAGCGCCTGCTGTGCCATGCCGACAATTTCCGCATCCTTCCAGATGTTCACGACAAACGGATCCTGCGATGCCTGTAACAGTGACACAATATTCTCATTCAATGGATCCATATTCTTCATCAGCCACTTCGCTGCCGAATAATCCACTCGTCCAGCATAATGAACAATGGCAAAATCGGCAACTCCACGGAAGTCCGTCTTCATAAACTTTGGATGCATTGAATGCGCCGACACAAGTTTATCCACAAATGTCTTGTCCGTTGCCTTGGGGAACCAGCACTCCTCATCGAGCAGTGCCATAATGCCACCAGGTTTATCAATCAGATCAATAGTGGGCTGCAGATCAAGTCCAAAATCAATAAACTTCCATTCGATGCCCTCCCGTTGGTATTCCTCCTGCTCCAAAATGAACATAGTGTGATTGAAGAGCTGTTGCAGCTTCTCGTTTGTATAATTAATGCACAGCTGCTCGAATGAGTTTAATTCAAAGATTTCAAAGCCAGCCATATCGAGAATTCCAATAAACGAGGCACCTTGACGCTTTGTGCGATCCAAGGAACGATTGATGCGATTCACCAGCCATTTGAACATGCGCTCATAGCACGCTTTGGCAATGGCCTCCACGGCAAATTCAACTTGTTCCTTGGTCTGGGCCTTAGTTACAAAATCACGACCCACTTTAATGCGGGGTGTGAGAAAGGCGCGCGTCATGTCCGTAATGCTCAAACCCAACAAATGAGCAATCTTCTGGGCCACCGTATTGTCGGGTAGTGTGGCCTGATCGTTATTACGTTCCTGACGGAACTTCATACTGCCAAAAAGCAAAACAGCGCTCACAATACGGAATATCGAATTGAAATCCTCCGATGTCATGCCCATAATGTTCATTGATTTAACAGTTGCCTGAAATTCGGCAAAATCATCAACGCCGGGAACAGGGAGCGTGCCATTGGATAGGAATGGATACGATTTGATGTCATCGAGTATGAATTTCTCACGCTGCTCGGGAGAAGCACCCGCCAGCAGCTGATAGAATATGTGGAATGTACGTTCGTCCTTCGCTTGACGAATGGCACGTGACTTCTCCAGCAGATATGTCTCGATATTGGCTCCCGATATAAAGCCCGATGCATCAAAATTAATTCTGATGAATTTACCCTAAAAACGAGAAATTTTTATTGTATTTAACATATACAAATATATATTTCCATATTCACTTACGAAACGCGATGAATTATCGTTCTTGACCGTCTTGGCATTACCAAAGGCTTCCAATATGGGATTGGCTTGCAGCAGTTGTTGCTCCAGTTCACCCTGCGAATAAACAGTCGATTAAATAAATTTCTTTACGGGATTACGTTCTTGGGACGTTGAACAAATTAAGTATCTACGACTTATAAGCAACGATTAAAACTACAGTTACATTTATCATCTATGCGGATTAAGCTAACAACAAATATATTACATGCGTTAAATACGATACATATAAGACATTAAATAAATACGCAAATTGGACGCCGGACAGTTTCCCAGGATTAGTGTAGTGCAATCGACTTGATATTAAGCAAAAAGATCGACTAATTTTGAACAAGATCATATCATGGTTTAATACAACAAGATTTATATATTTTACACGAATAAAGTAAGATCTTCAGTTTGAAATAACCACACATTTGACTTTTATTGAATTAGAGATTCAGTTTTAAATATAATTTTATTTATGTAAATTAATAAAATTAAGTTAGTAAATATTATGATTATAATTAAAAGTTTTGTGCGAAAATGATCGAGAATGAAGAATTTTTAAGCTACGATCTTCCTGCAAGACCTTAACTAAGAAGTCCAAATAACGATCAAAGATGGACTGTAGTTAATTATTAGAGTACCAACTTGAGATTTCAAGCGATAACAAATATAAAGTATTTACGACGATCATGTTGCTAAAACTAAAATCAATTGGCAACAACTCTTGTTTGGCCATAGTATCATTAATGACTTTATTATTGTGTTCTGAATATCTTGGCGACCTTTGATCGCACTACGCTATGTTTAATATCTTCATTATGTTATCCACTTTTTGTGGCTTTACCTCCGCCTCTAGCATATCAATAACAACAGATTGAAAATCTTGATCAGCAGTTTCATCCATGTGGCACAAATTGGTCAGTTGCCTTATCGTTGTTGAGGTAGCACCGACACCGTTCATTGATTCGATTGTTGTTTTCTTACCATGCACTACATTACCACACTTATTATTTACATTACACTTGACTTTAATGTACTTATTTGTGTTGACCGAAAAGTTCTGGAATAATGCGAGGATGTGCTTATGTTAAAGGATCAATAACTGAACAGGGCAGAGTTATAAGAAAATTTTCATAAATATTCATGTTACAATATAAGAAACTTCAAAAACTGATAAAGTTAAAAGCAAAGTCTACTTTAATTGATAATTCGGATTTTGTTTAAGAAATGTTACAAAAGTCGATAAGATTCCTTTTAAATGGAACATACTTTACCGCAAATGTTTCTTGATGACTACTCTAAAAAGGCGTAGCGTTAGACGCAGGCCGTGATTTGGTTAGCATAAGGAAGTATTAAGTACAGCACATAATTGTGATTAGAATTTAAAATATCTTTTTTTTTTAGTTGCAATATGATTTAATAACAAAAAATTTACGACAATGAATCAAATGAAACGATTTTAGACAAGATGTTTATAAACCAAGAGAAAAGAAAAAGTACTAACTACGACACGGCCGAAGTTACAGATATATAAACTTGCAATAATATTTTATTTATAGCTATGGAAATCTTAATATTAATTAGTACGACTAAAATTACCGAGTTTAACTTAGAGAAGCAAAATTTAAATGTCTGCAAGTTTATACATTTTTTATGGAAAAAACCAATTGTCAATTAAGTTTTTAAGTTAATTTGCTTGTAGGTATTTCTTTATATTTGCTTCTATTGCATACTTACAATGAGCACAGCAGGATTCGGCACCTGTGCGTATACGTTGTATTTAGATTCATTTGGTTGTTGGTTGTGGTAGGTGGTTCGGATTGTTGGGGTGTTTTGATTCAATTTTTTGTGGATTGCGTGTGGATTTAGTGGCAGAATAATAGTTGACAAAATTTTATATATACAAATTAAAATTTAAATACATTATATTTTGTACAACAATTTACAAAAGTATAACCGAATAATGTATGAAACATCAGCCCATCAATTGTACAACAACAATAGCCGAGTGTATGTGTGTGTTTGTTTGTGTAAAGTAGAGTGTGTGGTGTTGTTGAAAAATGTCACATGAAAATAAAAAATTATAATTAATAATAAAGATAAAGAATTCAACTATTGATTTATTTAATTATTATTTTAAGTGATTAACCTTAGTATTTAGAACGAGGATATAAAACACAGTACACAGTGTTTGAAAACATAATATAATCGACCCTTTGTGCTTCTTTTCACTAATCGATCAAAATTTATGCCCTGAAGTTCAACAACTTTGAAAGAACGACGGTGTGATAATACTTTTTGTGCTTAAATCATCATATTAAATTCATTATAAGCAAATTCAATAAAGATAAGGAAATTCACTTAAAGGCACAATACTAGCGGCACGTCGGAATTCTTGTGAGTCTATTTACAAATCGGTCCAAATATATGTCTTCAAGATTGAAACATATTAATAAAGCCCTTTTTATAGAGCAAGAAAGTAAACAAATTTTTATTGAAGTGTTAGAAAATAAAATGAAACCAACAAATAACAGCGCACTACGCTTGTAGTTTCTACGAGCCAACGGAAAAATGTATCATTCTAAAACAATTTTTGTGTACTTTTCGAATCTGTATCTGTTTTTTCCCTCTTCATTTCGTTTACCACACTTATCGGATAACTATCATAGTGTCTGGTTCCTAGTCTTTCTAATAAAATTTTTTCAAGTCTCATATAGAATTTCAGGTAATTTGTAGTTACTTCAGTGGCTCGGTTGTTTTTGCTGATGATGATTCAATTTTTGCGTTCACACGATATCAGCTTCTATTTATGGCAAATATAATCATAATTAATAGCAGCAACAAAACAGTTACAATAATAACAACAAATAAATGGTTATCGCTAGTAGCTTTCAACAACTAAAAACTAATCGCACTTAATTTTCCAAGCTAAAACTCAAACTTAGTCTAAATCTAAAAAGCAGCCTTTTTAAGTTTATTTGCAGCTTTTATTAGCTAGTTTTTTTTCTTCTGTTTTTTGACTAAGTCGAATGAAGCTCTCATATAAGGCAGTAAAATAACATTAACAAGAACAGCAGTAGCACAGTGAAAAAAACTTGTTTTAGCGCTTCACGCCTTAAAGGAGTCCACGCCTCAGTTTTGACCTGGTCGAAGCCAATTATGGAAACAGCTACTAAAAATTATGAAACAAATTTGACACCGTTTTCCAAGGGTTTCTCTGAATTAATCATCTCCATAGCAACTGTTTAGCTCTGGGCCGTAAAAACATATGGATCCCATTCCAAAATGTATGGCCTATCATTGACAATTAAATTTAATATTGGTGTTTATTTCATAGTTGTAAATTACAAAACAGCAGACAAAAGTCAGCGAAAAAACCAAGCTTAGATACCCTGTAAAATTTAGTATAGACCTAATACAGACATATAATCTGTAAGTCATCTCAAGTTTTTTCTCCTGCTTTTATTTTGTTTTCAGTCAAATGACTGAAGTAAACCATCATCAGCAGCCCTCAAAAAACTTAGGGAACAAAACACAGACTGAATGGTGAAGTGTGCCACAAGTGTGTGTTTGAGAGAGAGACACAGAGAGAAAGAGAGTGAAATATAGATAAAATGAACTTTATATCTGATTCTGTTTATATGAGAAATACTCATTCTTGCAGGATTTTTCGCGATATACGTTGCTAAGTGCAACAATTGTATTGTATATGTGTGTCTATGTATGTGAGTTTCTACCTAGTTGCAATTGCTGATCAGGTCTCATAATTGGAAACGGACAACAGCTGGAAAAACGTTTCCATAGAAATATTGTACCGCTAGTGTTCCAGCAACTGACGATACCCTGTAGTTGGTTTCAAAAAGATTCGATTGTATATTTTAAATTTATATAAATAGAAAAAAAATTTTTTTTAACCTCTTTGAACTATGGTGGAAACCCTTTAGTGTTTCTGCATTATTTCCAGGGTTTTAAAGGCACCCACAAAGCTTGAAATTGTTTCGGGTGTATTAAAGCCGCAGCCAATTCGCCGACACATTCATAATTTTATTTGGATCTATTAATAAAGTCGTCTGTTTTAATAGATTAATAACAAAAACAACCATAACTACAAAAATAGTTTAAATATTCCATAAAAAATATTAATAAGGAGCTATTTATGTGTTATAAATGCGACTTATACTTAAGGGCTTATACCCAGTTAACACATTTAAAAAATCGATTTTTTTACTGGCTTAAAAAATACTACGAACCCTTTAGAATAGGGTACAATAGGTGTTATGGCCGAAAACAGACTTTTCCATTTAAGTTTTGATTATTTACCAAAGCGGTTTCCCTTGTGTTCTTATGGGATGGCAAAACGTTAAACGCGTTTTTCTCGAAACACGATGTTGGAAGTCGGTGTACACGATAACTCAAAAATGGCTGTTCATTAGTGTAACATTTTGACACAACCTTGTTAAATATACTATCTATGAGTTAATCGTTAATTTTTTTGATCCGATGCTTATTATACCCTTGCAGAGGGTATAATGTTTTTGTTACGATGTTTGTAACGCATTGAAGGAGGCGAATCCGACCCCATAAAGTATATATATTCTTGATCAGCATCAACAGCCTAGTCGATATAGCCGTGTCCGTCTGTCCTTCTGTCCGTCTGTTTCTATGCGAACTAGTCTCTCAACTTGGTACACACGTGTATTCTCTCTGCACGCAGTTCATATGTTAAAATCGGCCAGATCGGATCACTATATCATATAGCTCCCATAGGAACGATCAGTTCAAAAAAAAATTTTTTTTTGAGCTAGCTCCACCAAATTTATCCTATATACATTTAGTACTAAATCCCACGTTCAAACCAAATTTCATCCAGATCGGACCACTATATCATAGCTGTCATACAATGTTAAAAATGCTGAAAATGCTTAGTATGAAAATTTTCTGTGTCTCTTAAACGATTTAAAGCAAATTTTCGCAATATGCTTTTTCTACTATTTTCCACCAGCTGACCAAATTTTATCCAGATCGGACCACTATATTATATAGCTGCCATAGGAACAATCGGTTGAAATGCTTAGTATGAAAATTTTCTATGTCTACTGAGCGATTTCATCCAAATTCACGCAATGTGCATTTATTATCATTTCCTATATGCTCACAAAATTTCATTCAAATCGGACAACTATTAACGCAATATGCGTGTCTGCAAGGGTATTTAATCTTCGGCTAGATAACTTTTTTTTTTTTTTTTTTTTTTTTTTTTTTTTTGAGAAGCTGCCATTTTGTCAATTCAATTTCAATATTTTTCACAAACCGCACGATTAATCTATAGATTATTCAATTTATTAACGATATGTTTTTGATTTTTTGAATTTTAGATAGCCCAATCTCAAGTTACGATGTACATCTTAAAGTTCCTTTTTTTAGGAGGTTTGGAAAATCGCATGCAGCATGAAAAAAAATAAATTTGTTACGAACGGATATCTAATAAATTTATAAATCTCTTTAGGATAAATCTTTGAAAACCCGTCTAATTTCGACCTCATAACTGCGAATAAGCCCTTAAGATGAACAACCCACACAAATCGATTAAGAGAGCAATAGCAAAGAATCAAGTGAGTGGTGTCTCTAGACTTGAAGACATTGACCAGTCAAAGATTTTGGTAAATCTTAATAAGGACTTTATCTTTCTATTCGGCGAAAATCAATCTAACGAGAACTTTGTAAAGTATTTGTGAAATACGCGTACTTACCGCACCAGAGCCCTTGGGTTTAGAGGCCGCTACATAAGCCAAAAACTGTATGACCTTCTTGGTATTTTCCGTTTTGCCAGCACCCGATTCGCCAGTACACAAAATCGATTGGTCTTCGCGATCTGGTGAGAATAATCCAAATAAAAAGATAACGAATAAGAGAAATATGAATTAAAGAAAAGCTTAAGTACATGCTTAAGCTTAAGTAAATGCTGAAACAATAGTAAAGTTATGATAATACTTAAATGGGTCAAAAACACTCACACAATATGGCTGACAAAGATGTTGTTTTTACTTTTATTTTATTGCATTCTTTGGTTTCTTTTTGGGCTTTTGTTTAAGCAAAGCTCAGCTTGAAATTTCTGTTGACCCAAATTCAAGTGCGCAGAAATAAAAAAAAAAAAAAAATCCACAAATAAAGTCAAGAGTACGCAGAGTAGAGAGTACTCGACTGGCGAGTTGCCCTGTATTAAGTTTACTATTAGTTTATATAGCAACTTTTGTTATTAAATTATGATGATTAAGAAATGCTAATTTCTTAATTAAAAATTTAATAAAAATTGCCAAAATAGACTATGGAGCGTGATGCTGAGTATTAAACACAAATTGCTAGTGCATTGATTCTAGATAGCGTAGCAAAGGGTAGCAAAACCTAGTAGTACAAGTTACGTTTGAGCAGTAACGACAATTCTTAAAAAATTGTATAACATGAGAAATTATTCAACATATCTAAATAAAATGTAAAATTCTCAAAATTAGCTAATTAATCGGTCCTTTGGCTACAATTATATTTTAGGTATCATAGCCAAGCTCCATTTACATCTACGAAATACAGGGTTTAAATGTAGCAAGTAAGAGACGCACACTCAATTGAAAATCGTTTAAAAGTGTGCGCATCTCACAGATACACATAGAGTAAGGCGCAACTAGAGATACATAATAGACAATATTTGATAGAAACCTGTGGACTGAGGGCGTCTATCTGCCGATAGACCTGACAGTCTATATACATTATATAGACAGATAGAAGTTAGCCCAGTTAGCTCAGTTAATCTAGTTACACGATACACATTACAGTTTAAGCCACAGACTCAACGATATATCTGTTGGCATACATTTATTTTACTTTGGTTAACCAATATCAAAAACATAAAAAATGAAAAATCCATAAGTAACGACCCCGTAATTATAGCCGAGTCAGTATTATTTCCATATATGGACGCTGTATACGATAGATTTAAGCTTAAAATTTACTTATTAATGATTTTTTGTTGATTTTCGAGGTTTGAAACTTCGTCAAGACGGCGGCTCAGTCAGCGATTGCATAATAAATTGTCCACCGTCCTCTCGCTTTCCAAAATATCTCTCTAACCTAAAAAGATATAAATAAAAAAACCCCTCCCAGCTAAACGATCTTTCCAAGCGATTGTGGAGCCAACAATAACAAATAAAAAAAAACTATAAATCAAAAACCAGTAACAATAACTACTTCAACTACTCAAAGTTTATAGCGTAAAAATTGGCGCCACAAGTTTTTTATGGGGTTTTATTATTCCTATTATTTCAATTATAATGTATTATGACATTTGTTTCATCTCATCATCTTCTCATCTATTTTCAATTTCTTACTGTTCCTTTTATTGGTATTGCTATAGCTCTCAATTTAAACAAATTTCTAGAATTTGGAGCAAATATTGCTGAAGCGTGACAAAAAAAAATGAAAGACAGACAGAGGCAAACATCTACAGAATTTCAATATATTTTTAAATATATACTGAAACATACACACATATACGCCTTAAGGGCGTACCCACATAACTTTATGACATTGGCCAGCATTTTGACGCTCATTTTAACACAAAATTGCATTTGCCAGGAGGAAAGAAAAGAAAAAAGTTACCAATAAAGAAAAGACGAACTTGAATCTAAATGCGAGTATAATGTGTTTGTTGCGGTGCGTGTTTGTATGGAGTTAACATGGGATCAGTTGTATGAAAACTTCCAGAGAGCGAGAGACAAAGCATCACCTACTAAAGAATTTTTCGATGAATTTTTTTTTTTTTTGGACTTCAGCTAAAGTCAAAGCTCAAGTCGTTTTGGTTGTTATGGGTTTATATTTTTTTATAAGATAAAATGTGCATAAACAGAAATTGAATAAGCGGCAATTATAGTGACAATGTGTTTTAAATTTAAGCACCTATGCAGCTAGCCAGACTGTGAGCTCAATTCTAGGCCCAAAAATGGTAATGCCAAGTATTCGCAATATCACGAGGTAAAGCGATAGCGAGAGGGGTAAGAGTTAGTGAGGAGGGGAGGGCAAGAAAGGCAGGTGATTGGGACCGAGTTTATACACATGTTTTAGAGTTGTGGCTGAGTCATCTCCGTAAAACGTTACGCTTCAAACGGATTCAGTCCAGACCTTCTTCTGCAACAACACTAATAAGGGCAAAATGAAAACCAGTGTTAGTTTTCCAGTAGCCACATTAACTGATTAGAAATATGCGAAACCGCGCTCTCTCTTTCTCTCTAACACACACACTCTTTTTGCCCTTCCCTATGATTCATTCGTTTTTTAATGTCAGTTGCAATCAGCGTTGACGTCAAGGCCAAAAAATGCCATGAAGTGACAGCATTTAGGCCAACTGTATTGGTATCTTTATAAGTATTATGTTTAAAACACAGTCACGCAGTTCACAGAAAATTTAACAGAGACAATTAGCTTTATGATATCTTATCATGGTGTTTCGACTGTGCCTTATTCGGTTTCCGCTTTCTTTATTATGTGCTTCGTTTTTTGTTAATGTTGTTTTTAATAAATATTTTTTTGTTCTGGCATTTCACCGATAAAGACAACTGGTGTTTATCCAAGAAACTCACTCATATATAAGCACATTACGCATTACTTATATATTAAGAGACAAACATTATAAATGTACATTAACATGGTATATGGTTACTGCTATCTTCTGTTTCATACTTACCACCCAACATGTTTCTATAGGCACTATCCGTTATTGCAAATACATGCGGAGGCACTTCGTGTCGCTTTATTCCCTTATATCGCTCCATTATCTTTTCGGTATAGATTGGCAATTTCTTGTATGGATTAACCACAACGCAGAAAAGACCGGAATACGTCTGTAAACAAAAGTAAAAGAAAAACCAGAATATAATTAATATAGACACAAAAAAAGTAAATATGAATGTTATAAACTGTACAACATGGCACAATTTTAAAACTAATAAAAATTGTACTAACAAGTAAGAAAGGCTGTACTTCTTTTATTGGAGCTATAGACTATAGTTGGTGAGGATAGTTATAATGGTATCATACATTATGTGTATGTGAATTTTGTCTGTAATGGTAATGTAAAAATAGTATAACTTGATCTCCAAATTAGATGACTCTAGGTCTTATAGTTTCTGAAATTCAGTTGCTCATACGAACAGATGGACATTTCTATATCGACTCTGCTGTTGATCAACAATATATATTTATTATAGGGTCGGAAACGTGTTACTCGCATTGCGATTCTAACAAACCCAACAGACCTAGTCTAAAAATGTTTTGTTTAACGCATCTGCCCATGGAGGAGCAATTAAATACAAATAAACTATGGTACACTTGATAATTAATGGACAAATCTTGTTTAAGAGTTGACATTTAGCGACACCAGTAAACAAGGTGGACATCAATTGATAATTAATATGATTTATATGCATATGCATGAGCTTTGCAAATGAACTAAACATGGATGCATTGTAGTACAAAAAGCAAAACTTGTACAACAGCTGCGTATCATATTCGGACATAACCGAGAAAAAACTGTTTTAGCTCGTTTTAGATTGATTTTGGACTTGTAACATGATTGCAATAAATGAGGCAATGACAACTCGTTGGATGCTCAGTGGCCTAGTTAATGAACGTTTCTCAAACACACACACACACACACACACACACACACACACACACACACACACACACACACAAAAGTCTTAAAAGTTGAGCCGCCATAAACAGAAAACGCATGTTTCTGTATCTGCAAGTGAGTATCTGTGTCTGACGAGCAGGCAGTATAGCCCACATACACATAAACAGGCATATGTCTAGTATATAAAATCTGTATAACGAGTATATATGTGCTGTAAGTGGGCAGCGTGGGCACTAAGTATGCGACTCTTGAATGCTTTTCGTGTAGCATTTTTCAGATATTAAATAAACATTAAATGCGAAATTCACAGATACAGTTACAGATACAAATGCAAATAGAGAAACAAAGCGCAAACTCCAATTCAAATGCTGCCCCCACACAAATCAAATCGAATTGAAAAGAGAAATTGAAAGTTGTTAATTGCGAATTGAGAATTGTAAGTAGAGTGAGTTTTTTTTCTTTTTTAGGTAAATATAAAAACTGTTTTTGTTAATATTCAATGATGATTCGTTTTGGAGTCGTCATTTCACCGATGAATCACACCCAGGCTAAGGGGAAGGGGAAAACGTAACTGGGCTTACTAAAACTCCATACATGCCATTAAAAATCACGTCTTGGCAATCAACAATCAACAAAACCAACAACAAAAACCTTGTCAGTCACTCCAAAAATGGCATCTGAAAATTTGTTGCTGTTTTTGGCAATCGTTTTAGAAGTGACGACCATGACAAGCCCCTCCCCGATCAACTCCCTCTGTTTGTCCATTTTACTCTCTACACTAACCTCCTTCGTTATGCGTTCCCCTCCATTCCCTTTGCCACTCCCTGCTGATTCATTTGCTGACTGCCTTAAGTGATTTATACTCTTGTCTTGATTTCTCGTTCTCTCATTGAGTCGTTGTCCTGACCTGAGAGATAGAGAGAGAAAGAGAACGACTGATAAAATATCTCAAAACTGCGTTTATTTTAGATCTTTGTTCTCGGTCTCTCTGCCTCTTCCGACCGGCATTTAGCTTTTTACCAAATATGGCAAGAAAAGATCGCTCAAATGTGAAACGTGGCGACAACAACAATTTTTTTGTGCATAATAATAAGTCAATGCTTAGCGACTTGCTTGATGAAATTTATGCAAATCTGTCAAGAAAAAACAGCAGTCTAATTGAGGAGGTGTCTAAAGCTTAAAATATGCTTGTGATATAAATCAGTCAATAAAATCAATCAAAGGTCAGTCCCGAAGAAAAGAGGTGCATAGGTTCATTCAAATAATTACCCTAATTATAACCAAGATCTTATATACCCCTTGTTCAGTTTTGTTGTAGGGTATGACACAAGTAATTTATAGTGCGTGCGTCGCTTCATGCTCCTCTGACGCTCAGTGGACGTGTCAGGCCTTTCAATAAAGCTGTGATGAGCTTTAAAGCCAATTCATTTCGTTCTTCATGTTATAAACTTTCGGCATTACAAAATTATTACAGTTCCAAAGTGCAAAATGAACAAGAAGCACAGTACAGTCGGGCTCTCTCGACCGTAAGATACCCTGTGAGAAGTACGGTTCCGGTTTGCTATCATTTTTATCTTGTGATATAAAATCAGCCGATAACCAAACAATCAAATATAAAAGTGTTATAATTTTTATACTTTTACAATAATTAATAACTTAAATGAACTAAAGAACTGGTATCGATAGATAAATAAAAATAAAGCCCGACTAGCAAGAAGCACGTTCTGTCTCGCTTGCACATGCTTGGAACTGTCTTCAATACTTTAAAGTACAATTGTATGCCTGCTCTTAAAAGGAATCCCAAGTGTGGTCTTTCAAACTCACACCGTTTTTTCATACAAATTACCTATAATGGGAGCTGTAGGATATAGTTATTCAATCCGTACAAAGATGGTATGGATAGTTATAATAGTACTTTTTCGAGTTAACGCGTATTCAAAATTTTTTATACAATTTGGGAGTCGGTAGGTGAATGGCAAAAAATTAAAATTAAAGCAATATACCCTCCCAGGGTATAAAAATGTCGGCATGTTTAGCATTTTTACAAAATCCATTTTTTTTTTGGCTTAAAAAATACTTTGAACACTATAGAATAAGGTACAACTGATGTTTCTTTAAGTTTTAACCATTTACCGATCCCCATAGATCATGGGATGTTCTCAAAAAACGATTTAAAATATGTATTCTAGAAATTAATCGTTCCATTTGTCAATCTGACTATTATTTGTCATTGTATAAAGAATTAATGGAAAATGTTTACATACACATACATACTTTTTCTCGTAATTTTATTTTTTTATCTTTCATAACGATTTTATAAACATTTACTGAACTCGTAGCCTCTATTGGTTTCTTGGCCGGGGTTCATCTTTGGAGGTCATACGTGTTTTTAAATTCAGCAAACATTTGATGGATGAGAGTCGGGGTTACCTTTTTGCAACCATTCTTTGGTTTGTGCAAAATTTTTTCCCATCAAAAAACGGTGATTTATGAGCACTCAAAAGTCTTCCTTTTCCATTTTTTCCGTCTGAAGCTATGGTGTTGCAACTTAAAATTATAACTTTATATAGCGGGATTCTCGAACCTATCGATAAAAAATTAACTACTTTTTCAGAGTTGTCACTTCATGTAGTATAGTTGAATTTTTATGCAAATTTTTAATATGATTTTTCTACAAACGAATTTTAAATTACAATGCTGTAACGATAAGGGCAAATAGTTTTAAAAATTTTAATGGCATTTATACTATCTCTTGGAGTCGGTTTACTAAAATTTTTACTCCTAACACCCATAGCTACTGAGATATTCACCGTAAAAATGGATTTTTTTCGAGGTGTGTCTAGTTGTTTGCTCATTGTGGGCGAATGAGGCGTGGCATCGAAAAAAAAAAGATTCTTGTATTCACTAACTAAATAATATCGATACTGGCTTAATTCGAACTTGTAGCTCATACCATCTCTGAAATCTGTTTATTTATACGCACGAACACGCAGACACACGGACATGGCTCTATCGACTCGGCTTGTGATGCTGATCAAGCCTCCAAGCCTCCAAGCCTCCTTCTATCTGTGACATACCCAACACAAACCCAATATACTCTTGCGCAGAGTATATAGAATACAGTGGAATCCGGTTATAACGACACTCAAGGGACCGACGATTTTACGTCGTTATACCCGGTAGACGCTTTAACCATATGGAAAAAAAAAATAATTTTTTTTTAAATTGTTATGTTTGCAAATGATAAAAAAAAAAAACAATATACTTTTTTAATCAAAACAAAATATATATTAAATTTAGTTCAATAATAATACGCTCACCGGCTTCCAAGCGAAGAATTATTTGCATTTTCTGCTCATTTTCGTTTTGACGACATTGCCTAATTGACGAGTGTGTACTAAATGAGCACTTTTCGGCCTATTTTGCTCTATTTTTTACATTTTCAGCATTTACGCATTAAATTGGAAAAAGCAGAACAAACTATTTTTTCGGCACATCGCAATAGCCGGTTGAATTGTGAAAAATATCGTCGATATAAGCGGTTTGTCGATAAAAGTGGAGACCCACTAAGTGAAGGCTCTTTCATACAAGCTTGTATGGGGACCAAACAATTCATCGAATTTTCGTCGCAATGACCGGTCGGACGCTTTAAGCGGAGTCGTTGTAATCGGATTCTACTGTAACTAACAAATGATCGGTACATGGCGAAGCACTCAAGCTGTCAATAATTATATTACAGATGTTTAATATGTACGTAATATAATTTATGTGCCGAAACGTAGCCACTATTCGCATGCATCATAAATAAATAAATATGCCTATAATATATTTGGGATATATGGCTATGTATTTATTAAGTGTACGTATTCTATACATCTGCTAAAAGAAAGGAAAGACAAATTTTGGGATATTTGCATTCGCTCGTGTCGAATTGTAAATCTTGCAAAACAAATTAAGTGTCATCAGTAAGGGAGTGACAAAGGGAGGGGGAATGTGAAAGGTAAAGGTGTATTAATATAGTTAAAATGTTGCAAATGTCTTTTCTGTGTGAAATTTTAATTAGTGCACATCTCAAAGATAGTTAGAGGCGACTGCTCTGGGTTAAGTGGAAGGGGGTAGAGAAGGGAATGAATGGGTGCGGTCTTGGCTTTGGGTTTGGCGTCATTCTGTCGGATACTTCGAGGGTATTTATTTTTAGTTGCCAGCGCATTTAACGACGACAGCTAAGCAAGAGAGAAAAAAAACACTATGGAAATCCGTTTTGTATTGAATTATGTCGCAAATTTGCTTGTTGCTTGTTTTGTTAATTTGTTGTGAATTCAGCTGGTGAATTGCATAAAATTGGCTAAATATGAAGAAAACATAAAAAAATCGAAAAACGTCACATTCAATTAGTTTTTACATAGAGGCGCATCCAATTGGCATGAGACGCCACTGTAACTGACTTGCCGGACAAGCACTTGACGCCCATTCGATTGGACATGCATGCCAAACAAATGGCCGGTCGCCATACTTTTTGCTGCAGCTTTGCTAGGTGTTGACATTTGAATTTTAATTTCCATGTACTTTTATTCATGCATTTTTTTTTTTTTTTTTTTTTTTGAATTTGTTTCGAATTTGACGTGTAGAAATTATTAACAAGCAGCAGACAGCAGCTGCCACTCAAATTAATTTAATTGAAACTTAAAAATCAAATTAAATGTCAACAAATTACAATATTTATGCTGTTAAATGCAGCAGCCGACGCAAAATTTACAAAATGAAACAGGTAATAACGGAAGAGCAGAAACAGAGAGCGTAAGAGAATGCGCGTGCGCACTGTGCTTGTGTGTTAGTGTGTTAGTCTAAAAGCCCGAGTGCGCAGCAACGGCAAAGTAAAACGTGTGCGTCGGCGTTGTGTGCCCTGAAGCGTTGCACGTAAGCTGCAGTAGCTAAAAAAATATAAATAAATGTATATAAACAAATTCAATGCCCTACGCGCCCACATAAAAAACAACGGCTGAACCAAATGCGGCTGAATTTTAAAAGGCCGAAAAGAGTTTGCGCATTTAATTAGATTTAACAGTAACAGCCACTACTACTACCACTACCACAACATCAACATCGGCATTGTTGTTGTAAGCAGGCAGGCACATAAAATATTTATGTGTTAAAAAGCGCCGCATAATTTGTAAGTAAGAGGAAGCCTCATATGTATCACGCCAAAGTAAAAACCGACATCAAAGAGTGGGGTAGAGAGCGAAAAAAGAGAGAAAAGAGCGCAGCACACCCACAGCTTAAAAGCTCAGCAACAGCAACAACAGCTGGAAATATTAGTTTGCTCGCAACAAGTTGCTGTCTCTGTTCATTTTATTGGCTTAGTAAACAACTGAGAGGGAGAAAGAGAGACAAAAAAATGGTGGGCTCTGGGCTCCAGCTGAAACTAAAATGCCGACGCGTCGGCTGCTTAATCAATTCTCAATTTGTTGCTCATTTCGTTTTGGTTATTTATGTGTCAGAATAAATTTCTATTAATTGAAAATACAATTGGAGAATTGGAAGTAGCTGTGGCTACTGCTGTTCATTGATTTATATTTTAAGTCACATTTATGAGCTTTAAGAGTGAAATTTTTTATCTTCAAATTTCAAAATTAGATAAGTTTGTTCAGAGCATTAGCTTATTGTTTTCGCCAAATTGTCAAATGCTTTTCGCATAACAATAAGCAGCGGATATGTTAACGTTTTTAGAGGCAACATAATCTTGTTAAGACATTGACAAATGCCCTGGAAACGGGAGACGGTGACGGGTGACAGTCGATTGATGATCGATATTTGTGTTTACTGTATGTGTGTGATTGCAATGCACTAATGGCTTTTTATATCCACGTATTGGTATGTATGTATGGGTGTATAACTTGTTCAAATACTTACATAGATTAAGCCAGAGTAATATCTGTCTTTAATGTTGTGCAAAACGGATGCCTCATTGAGACACGTCAGCTCGGCCATATCCTCGACTTTGTCGAACTTTGGTGGATTCATCTTCTGTATATCATCGCGTAGGATCATGACACGTTTGCCGGTTTCGGCCAATTCCACCTCCACTTCGTCGCCATGTTCACGCTTAATACTAGCGGCAACAAAGCCCTGCAAAAAGAAACAAAAGTGCAAATTAATAAGAAGAAATCAAATGCAAAATAAGCTAATTTATACGAGAATTAGTCATGTTTGTTATTTTCATTTGTGTTGGTGTTGTTGTTGAGGTGACTCACAAGTCAACAGTCAATTAGCAGTCTAATACCGTTACTTCTGTTACATTTGGAAGAGCGTATTACAGTTAAAGCTTCTGCTGACTTTTAAGCAAAGTAATAAAAACAATACAACCGGCTCGTTCCTGCTCTCTCTCTTCTTGTTTCTATTCATTGAGTCTCGGGCCAAGTGCCTATATATGTGTGCAAGTGCATCTCTTAACGCAGCGCTGCATGAGTCAAGCGCCAATAACAACAAAGAAAAAAGAGAACAAAATAAAACAGAGATGCAGAAAAAGAAAAGAGGAAATACAGACGATGAAACTGACGCCCGTTGAAGTGCCAGTGCAGACAGCGTCGGTGGCAGTAGCCACAGCAGTTGCAGTGGCACAGACAGAGGCAAAGGCAACACAAAAAGCCAACGGAAGGGCAAAAACAACAGCAACAACAAGAGTAGCAGATAGAAGCTGTAACAGCTCCCATTCTGTTCTATCTGTCTCTGGCAAGTTCAAGGCTCTCTTTCTACTCTGCCTCTCACTCTCTGCACCTCCCCCTCCATTAGCACTCTGTTATTGTGCTACTTGGTTTTGCTTTTGTGTCTATGTTTTTAAGTATGTTGTCTAATTTGTTGTTCTGCTTGTTTTTGTTTTTAATTAACAATAATTAATTCCAACTGATTATTGCCTTTGTCTTCCGCAAACATCACGTCTTAGATTAACTGCAGAACGGAAAAAAATCTCATCTATAACTAATCTTCGGTATATTTTAAACAGAAACCAAGTGAAAACTAAAGCATTATTTTCCCCCACGCAGAGCATTCTGCATTGGTGTTTTGCCCATTTTTAATGGAATTTAATGTGGCAGAAATTAACGATTAATGTGGTATGCTATTAGAACTCAAGTGCACCTGCAACAACAATAACACACAGCATATTCACATATACGCGGAGCTCCACTTGGTAAAACATTATTTGGATTCCAAATTCATTTAAAGGGTGGAAAGCACAAGTACAGGGAAATGCATTAAACCAACTACCAGCAATCATCAAGAGGGCGGCATGGGGCACGCCTTAATGCACAGTTTCATTATAAACGCCTCAAATAAATTCCATTTTCATTCTCATCTTGTTTATCTATATCTATATAGAATATGTTTATGCTGTATGTGTGTTTATATGTTATGTTTTCACTTTTCCGGCAACAGAGATAAACAGAAATGAAAAAACAAAAGAAGGCAATTCATAAATTTCAGACGAATTATGAGTAAACTCCTAATTAAGGGCCAATTTTTTAATGTCTTTTTTTTTAATTATATACAATAGTAAGACCGAATTATCTGTTGGTTTATGTTTGTATCGCTTAGTTTCTCAAACCATTCAACAATTTTTTGGTAGTTTTATTTTATTTAAGAGTTCGACACATTTATATAAAAAAGTTTAAAATTGACCAACTTGCAATTCAGAACAAAATACATACTAATTCTACACAATACTTTAATTGTTTACAAACATTCGTTATGCATAAAAAAAAATGGTTAAAATTACTTTTGCGTCCACTTTCGACACCAATGAGATCATCAATCAGCTGAATTCCTCTGCAATTCCGCAGCACTCTTTGTCGACAAATGTGCCCCTTCACTTCACTCTACTCCCCGCTTTTCTACTCCAGCTGCCTCTTCCCTCTTTACTGTATTGCTTTTGCAATGTTTATAGATTTTTATCTACATACACGACACATTCCATTCCGAGCAATCAACGAAGCAGAACCAAGCAGTGAAAGAAAAACAAAAAAAGTAATAAAAATAATTATGCCCAAAAAACGAGTATCGACAACTTTAAGAACAAATTTCAAAAATATGTAAGACATCTAGCATGCCAATGTTCTTCAGCTAAAATTTTAGATTCTGGCAAACACAAAATAAAACAATAATAATCAATTCAAGAAAAAAACCTTGTACTTGAGAATGTTTACATAAAAATTAAATAAACTGCAACGAGCGTTTATTAATAATATATAATTTCCTTAGCTCTGAAACTTACATCCCAAGTAATACCCATGAATATATATATACATATATATACTTATATACATATGTTTACTATTTTTGGCAACTCCTTTTGTTTACTTTATGAGTAAAACACATTTATTTCATTCGCAAACAGCATTCCAGTCATTTTCTCTTTCGCATTTCGCTTTGATTCTCAGTCTCGCTTATGCTCGTTTAAGCGGTTGCGGCTGAGTGACCGGTAACGAAGATCGTGGTCTCAAGTTCTCTCAAAACAAAGCTCTCTCGCCGACCGGCCATAGCCATTTGTAAATTGTCTTTTGGTATTTTCTTCATTTCTTTTAATCGATCGACGCATATGCATATATTTATATTTATGTATATCTATATACACACATACTCATGTATCAGTAAGCGAGTGAGGGAGAGAGAGAAAGATATGTGAGCTTCAGGTTCGTTGACCGTACACCGGACGAGAGACAAATCCGAAACAAAAAAAGGTCTAGCTACGTTTGTCATTAGCGGTAAAGAAGAGACACTTTTGCAACAGTGTAGACGAAGAGAGAGACTTGGCCAAATTCTAATAAAACAAAAACTTTATCTACATCGGTCCCGAAAGGTTTAGTTTAAAGATAAGTGTATCGAAAGCGTTCATATTTAATTATTTAGCACGTATCCATAAGATACGACTTTATTTAGCTGTACATCAACTTCAATATTAACTTGTGCACACGCACAATGACACCCGTTGTTGATTTATTTACATACTCGAGTACTCGCACACGATGAGACACAAATAGGTTAGTGTGGTATATTATAAAGATACTTATTTTATGTTTTTTTTTTCCTTTTTACATTGCGCAAAGTTTGAACAGTTGTTGGATTGTTTGTTCGTTGGTAAAAAGTGAGTGCACAAAATGTGTTCACACAATTCCAAATACCCTTTTTTTCTACTCTTTGCCAAGAAATGAGTGTAACTGTAGACGCTGTGCAGCTGCCTATGTGTGTGTATATCTTTGTGAGCTTTTCGGACATTCCAGCAGCGCAACAGTTTGTGCCATATGCAAATTTCTTTACATTATCCGTCTGTTTGTCTGCTTGACAACTCATGACAATCGCCAGTACCAAGTCGTGCCGTTTCCCCGCTTTCCCCCTCATTTCATTTTGTTTCTTTATTGTTTATTTCTGGCATTATCTGTGTGCGCTTGAAATTCCTTTTGGGGTAACCAAATGGCTTTTGGTGTTTTATAAGCCAACGCGTAATTACTTAAAAATGCGACAGGTTGTTGTTGGTTAAACTCTTGTTATTATTATTATACCCTGTAGACATAGCATTTGCTATACGGCTTAAATCAGCTGACAAGGCAGTCACAGATAAAAATTAAAATTTTAGTGTCTTTTATTAAAATGTACGACCAATTTTATGTAAAATAAGTTCAAATTTCTATAGGTGGTATCGTAAGTAAGTCTAATCAAAATTTACAATATATCTACCCTAATGGCTACTTGGTCACTTTGTATTCTAGGACATTCAACTTAGTGCCTAATTTTAAAAAAAATCTCTTAAGCCTTTTGCATAACCATTCAAAAGGCAAAAAATTGTGGAAACCCGTTGTGTTTGCCATTGTTATCGTTATCGCACAACAACACACACACACAAACAAATGTATTTAATTCAGATTAAACTTGTTTTGTTGTCGTTTGCTACTGTCACAAACCTATTTCTCTCTGCCTCTGTCTCACGCTCACTCCCTCCCACACCCTTTTTTTCCAATAATAGCTGGATGACTCAGCGTGCATGCAAATCGAAAATTGAGCATTTATAACAGTTAACTGTTAAATGGAACAGTCAACAATCGACTTTGCAAATGAGCTCCACAAATTCTACATAAGTTTTGATTTTGAATGGTATGAAGGTATGAATGAATATATCTGTATCTGCATATACGTCTTAACATATGAGGGGATGATTGTTTAACTGTTTAATTTAATAAATAACAACAAAACTAAGATCAACTTAAGTTTGTGTGATTTCCTCGACGGATGTTTACTTAATTTTATCGCGCCGCGCAAAAAAGTAACGAGAAATTCAAAGAAATTGCCGTTTTGCGTGATTCATTCGATGAGTGCGCAGCCGAAATAAAAAAAGCTGATAACTGCACAAACTGCGAAAGAGTGGTCAAAGGAGAGACGACGAGAGAAATAGTCAATTGATTGCTCATCGAACTCCGTGCACAGAACTAGTTCCAGCTCAACTACTTATTTATATTCCTTAATCGGATTACAATATTTTCAATAAATTCAACGAGTACAAAAAAATGTTTGACGAATTCCAAATACACTTTATTATAGCAATCTTACAAAAATGTAACAAGGCAAAAAACTGGTCAAACTCGCGCAGAACAAAAAAAAAAAAAAAAAAAAAAACAGAGACAAGTACAAGAACAACGCCTGCGCAACACGACAAGCCGACTCTACAGGTTTTTCAGGTCGTTTGGAGACGACGGCAACAATAACAAGAATGACGACGGCTATGACTTCTGCGCGTCGACGCGGCGAGAGAAAGTCAGAATGAGAAGTAACAGGGAGAGGTACTAGAGTGCAAGGAGCATGACAGCGCCCAAATGAGAGAAGAAACAAGAAAAAAAGGTTATCTTCGGCTAGCCGAAGATTAAATACCCTTGCAGACACGCATATTTTATTTTAATCGCTAATTGTTCCAACAGTAGCTATATGATATAGTAGTCCGATTTGAATGAACTTTTTCGAGCATATAGGGAATGAACATTGTGCGAATTTGGTTAAAATCGGTCAATAGACATAGAAAATTTTCATACTAAGCATTTCAACCGATTGTTCCTATGGCAGCTATATGATATAGTGGTCCGATCTGGATGAAATTTGGTTTGCACGTGGGATTTAGTACTAAATGCATATAGGCTGAGTTTGGTGGAGCTAGCTCAAAAAAAAAATTTTTTTTTGAACCGATCGTTCCTATGGGAGCTATATGATATAGTGATCCGATCTTGCCGATTTTAACATATGAACTGCGTGCAGAGAGAATACACATGTGTACCAAGTTTCATCACGATAGCTTTAAAACTGAGAGACTAGTTCGCATAGAAACAGACGGACAGACGGACATGGCTATATCGACTCGGCTGTTGATGCTGATCAAGAATATATATACTTTATGGGGTCTGCCACGCCTGCTTCAATGCGTTACAAACATCGTGACAAAAACAATATACCCTCTGCAAGGGTATAAAAATAGAATACGTGTACGTAAACAAATAAGGAATGGAATGTGGAAGGTATGTGGAACGTAACAATGTCGCAGTGTTGATAAATTTTAAAATTCATATAAACACTCATACTCATACAACTAAGTTACTACTTGATACAAAAACAAATGTGTTATAACTTAATGTTAATTATGCCGGACAGTAAGAAACCGAAGCCTTTCAATAATAGCATTAAGTTGGTTTTCACCATCAGAGTCAATCCTGAAATACACAAAAGTGTTCTCAGAAACTCTTTGTCTAGTGAAATAACTTGTTGAACTTAACAATGATGTAGGTTTATTGCAAAAATCATAGGATAAATGTAAAAATTGCAGAATTCGTTCAGAAGACTTAATTATGCGAGCAGGTTTCTTTGGAGAGTGTCTCTAATTTTAAATCTTGTTGGAAATATAAATATACTAAATAATACAATTTTCACTACATTTAATCGACCTAATTATACGACTATAAGTATTGGAGTCTTTATTTTAATTGCATTTGCTTGTAGGCCATGATCCCTAATAGGTTACAACTCTCTTCTTACCTGATTCTCGTGGGGCACCCAAACAAGACGCTTCTGTGTCCATTCGGCCTGTGTGGCCGGATCGTTGAATTGATTGCGCTCCACCGAGAGATATTTTAACTCGGGGTCATTGCGGTCGACTTCTTCAGACATATTGATTTGTCGTTCTTTTCTTTATTGCGTTATGTTTCGTTTTCTTTATCTGTTTATCGTGTTTGTCGTAGCTGTTGAGGTTTAGCTTTTTATGCAGTTTTGAAGATTTTCAAATACTTTTCTGTTGGTTTATAATTTTTTATTTCTTTTTAGCACAAAATACACACTCACGCACAGTCATAGATGAAAACGCAAAGTGCCAAACGCATTGTAAACAAACAAATTCACACATACACACACCTACACCCTATTTTATACGCCAAGATACATTTTTTTGCGGCAAATTTATATCTTCAAGACGTGTACCCCGTTTTTTATATTTCCTTCATTCCTCCTTGCTTTTTGTATTTTATCTAAGAAATGCGGCAACAAAAGGCAGACGACGAGAAAGAAAACAGCAGCGCACAGCCAAGAACATAGTTTCAAAAGGGAACCGACAAGAAACAAATATGGCTATACAATATTTTCTTAAGCCAGAGACTCTCGCTCGCTCTCTATACCTCTGTGCACTCGCTGTCGCTATCGCTCTCACTCTCTTTCACAGCGACTGCGGCCGCAGCAGCAGACATATTCCAAACATGGTGTATGAGCAGATGAGCAGCGACGTCGTTGTTCAGCGGAAAATAGCGTTACGTAGCTGTTTGGCAATTAAAGTAACCAGTTTGCATTTTTTAAGCCGCAAAATTTGCCTTGATTTTCGGATATGGTTACTCCAATTGCTGAGCAGGTACGTAAGCAAAAAGCGGCGGTTGTCTCTGCGGCTGCTGCTTGCTTTCGCCGTAGTCGCGGCAATCGTTCCTTCCTTTTGTGTCGCTTGTTCTGCACACACACATGCACACATTCTCATGCACGGACACAGGCACACAAATAAAGCGCAGTTTTCGTTTCGATTTTGATTTTCTATTTCGTTATAAGTTCTTGTAAAGTTTCTCATATACATATTTAGGCGCCCGTTTCACTTTGCCAGAACTGCATTTTAGCATATTCCGCGAAATGTTCATTAAACGGATACATTAAAATTTTATTTGCTTTAACAAGCGGCTGCAGAGACCGCCGCGTTCACGGCGTCTGCTGGCCGGCCGTTTTGGGCGTTGCAATTATTTAACATGCATTTATGTTTTGATTTAAATATCGTGTTCCTTTACTGCTTAACACTACACAGTATCTGAATGCACCTGACAGTAGCTCGGTTGCAATTAGATTAATTTAGAGACTGTGACAATGCGGTTTTTTTTTGTTACAAGCGACAGCTGCACTTCTTAAAATTTAACACCAACACACACTCTTACACAATTTTTAACGCACCCAAAACGCGTCTTTCTCGCTCGCTGCTACCAGCACGAATGTTCGACTGACATTACGATGACGGCACTGTTACATTAACATTTTGCTAAACTGTTATTTAACAGAGTTCCATAATTCCAACATACCATTGTCAGTTTTAACTTATGAACAAAGCATTTCCGAGTTTGGATTGGACTAATAATTAAAACATTTAATTTAATAAATAGAATTTTCGTGCACAGATTTATTGATCGAAAAACATTAAAGCTCGATTTAAAAATAACGACTCCAAATCTTCGACACAACATAGCCATAACAGTGCCCTTTTACCACTTTTTTCAGTATTATGCAAAAGTTTAAATGACTAAGTATATACTAAAACTGATGTTCATTGAACAACAAAAAAAAATTTTTGCTCTTGTTTATTGTCGCCTTTTAGGTCTGGTGTCCCTAAAATCCGGATAGCTGGTAGATTTGACCGAAAATATAGGTGGCCATGATTATATCGGGAAAAAAATATGGCTAGCCACCATATACTGGGAAATGCATAAAAACGGTGTGCCCGGCTCTGTGATCGAAAAAAAAACACACTCATGATTGAAATATCTTACTATCGATTAGGTTCTGCTATACAGTGCTGAGTGTTGAAAGTGTTATGTCAATTGTGTAAATAGCGCGTCTGCAACTTGCTGGTCACATCGAATAGTAAGACTAATTAAATTTACTACAAGTCCAACGCAATACAGCGCGCAACGCAGCACATGATAGGAGCATACACAAAAAAGTAGTAACCGAGCTAAATGTAGTGTTGGCATACAAAAACAATACAAAAAGAACCACACAACGTTGCACGAGTGCATTGTTTGCATGGGTGTCATAGAACATTTGTTTGTGAAGTTTAAAAGAAGTGTGGTTTTGTGGAGGCGCAGTGTACATGAGCATAACAAAAATTTCGTTGGAGTTGGAGCGCCATCAGTAGCGGGAGTAGCAGCGTAGAAGCATAAAATCGATTCAAAGTGCATACATTATTGTACATGAATGTATGCATGTGTGCGTACGTGCGTGTGTGTATGCGAGTGTTTATTGCAAATGTAAGAAGCATGGGCTCACCTTGTAAAGGTTGAAAAATATTAATCGAATCACTAGAAAAAATGGTATACGCGTACATCTTCAAGCCTCACCAGTTGTTTCTAATCGAAGTGAGAAAAATTCAATGTAAAAAGATGTTTTATCTTGTGGCATATTGCTGACTTTGAAGACTGCTAGCTAGTTTAAATTCAGGTATGTAAACTGTCTCAATAAATAAGACTATTCGATTCTCGGGCCCCAACATTTATAAAAATGCGCGCCCTTTATTACTATATGCTAACGTATAAGCATACACGTATGTATGCGATTGTGTTGATTATTACCGTGTATGTGCTAGAAATACATTTATATTTGTGTACATAACCTCAATTCTTCAATTGATTACGCTGAGCGATTGTGAGCGTACTGAAAAAGCGTAGCAAACCAAGTAATATTTCCTACAAGTGTTATTCATAAATAAATTTATAACTACATACATTCTTTAAAGATGATTGCCTTTTCTTTGTCGACATACAAACAATTTCACAATTCGGCTGCATTTCCTGTGCACATACACGAATATATGTGTTCTATGAGTTTTTATATTGCAATTGTGAACGTAGACATTTGAAATTGCTACCGTTTATAAATTGATAAAAAAAAATGTAATAAATTTCTGTAAAAAGGAAGGTATTGAAAAAGCAAAAACAATGACGGATAATATTTACACAAACGCATGGCTTGAGTGTGTGTGTTTTGAGAAAGTGTTTATGGTTCTCCCATGTAGCGTTCTCTTTCGGTCTCTCTCTCACACACATTTTATAAAATACCAACCGAAAGGTACAATGCTGTCAGCAACTTAAATTAAAATTCCCAACCTTCACCTTTTTCAGAATTGTCGCATTTCTACTTAATGCAGGCTTTGACATAAGCTATCGTTTTGTTATTACTCAAAATAGTTAATTTAATTTATATATTTCAATCGGATTGTTAAACAATGTGACGAAATAATCCCTACAAATTTTTTTGGGTTTGCCGGGAAAAATATAAAATATAAACTTTTTTAATATTTACTTTCATTAATTGAATTTGTTTTAATTTCTAATTATCTATTTGATAATACCTTAATTTGTTGTTGATTCTGACTTCTGGTCAAAGTCTGGTTTTGGTTGTTGCTTTTTCACCTAACAATAAGACGTGAAGAAAACTGGAAAATCGAGTTATAGTTACATTCGATCGCCTTTCATTTCTAAATGCTTTTGCGTAGGGTATTTAGGTTCAGTGGCAAGACTTGTAACACAACATGACATATACAGCTAGAAGAAAATAAAAGAACATCTCCTTTTACCCGCTCACATATTTGGTAATAACAATTATTCTGATTTCATCCAAACCAAAAAAAAAAACAAGGAAGAAAAGTACAGTCGAACACGCCCGACCGTATAATACTCTCTGCTTTTATTCCCAATTATAATGCTTAAATCGGTATCCAGATATTACAATAGATAGTTCTTGTATTAGAACACGTTAAAACAAAAAAAGAAAGCTAAGCATAATCGAACATACATGTGTTTGTCTGTATGTACATACAAATTCGTTTGACGTTAAATGTATGCACATACATATTTGTGTATGAATACTATTGGTCGGCATGACTAGCGCTGTCTCTCTCGCACTCGTTGCTCTCGAGTAAAATCTTTGTTGCTTCATTTATTTCTTGTTTATGGTCGGATTCTTATAAAACTTTCAGGAGAGTTTGACATGATACGTCTTCAAACGAATCATAAATAACAACACTGTACGATAAGAATAAATGCTTTAAAAACGGGAGTCAAGTTTGAAATTTTCTTTTATTTCTTGCGGAAAAAGAGAGCGTGGCAGACCAAAACTTTTGATGTCATTGGATTTTAGCCGTCTCTAGGAACACGTGTACCAAAATTGGTATTCCTAGGTGCCATAGTTACTGAGATATTCGCCGAAAACATAGATTTTTTCCGAGGTGGGACGGGTTTTTTACTCATTGTGGGCGAATGGGGCGTGGCATCGAAAAAAAAAAAGATTCTTGTATTGACTGACTAAATATCGAGTCGATTGAGACCAAACTCGAACTTGTAGCTCTTACCATCTCTGAAATCTGTTTGTTCATACGGACAGACAGACAGACGGACAGACAGACAGACAGACAGACGGACGGACGGACAGACGGACATGGCTATATCGACTCGGCTCGTGACGCTGATCAAGAATATATATACTTTATGGGGTCTGCCACGCCTCCTTCTGCCTGTTACATACATTTGCACAAACCCAATATACTCTTGCAGAGAGTATAAAAAGATAGACAAGCAACATACCAAATTTTTTTAAACTAAATAGTCGGTCATTAACCTTCATTGTTAAAAAGCAAATAAGTTTAATGAATCTTAAAATGTCAACCAATCTTAATTCGGCATGACCCGATATGAACGAAAAAAAAAACATAATGTAATTCCTTTCCTTATTATTGATCATAAATCAGTAGTGAAGAATATTCACTACAGTTATCAGCTTTTTTGTGTTGTATATTCTATCCGTTCTTCAGTTAACTTAAGTGCCGTCAGTTTGTTTAAGAGAGTTTTTGAAATTAATAAATCTTTAGTTTAAAATTAAGCTTTTTTTTTTAACATTTCTATGAACATGAAAGATATTCTTTCATTGAAGCTATTAATTTGGGATCTCAAAACAACTTCCAGTAACATCTCATTGAACAGTTTTGGTTATCTTGAAAAATAGGTTAAATATTAAGATACTTAAAAGTAAGATATAACTATGTAGTCTGTTTTGATATCGAGTCGATATAGCCATGTCAGTCTGTACGTCTGTCCGCCTGTCTGTCCGCATGAACAAACAGATTTCAGATATGGTAAGAGTTAGAAGTTCGAATTTGGTCTCAATCGATTCGATAGTCAGTCAATATAGAAATCTTTTTTGTTTTTGTTGACAAAAACCCAACACACGTCGGAAAATATCTATGATTTCGGTGAATATCTCTGTAACTAGAAATACCAATTTTGGTACACAGGTTTCTAGAGACAGCATAAATGCAATGACAAATTTTAGGCTGCCACGTCACCTTTTTCCGTAAGAAATAAAACACTTTTCAATCCTGCATGCCGTTTTTAAGGAATTTGTTCTTATCGTACAGTATTGTTATATAAAAATCATTTAAAGATTAATTATATCAAACTATCCTGAAAGTTTCATAAGAATCCGACTTTAAACAAAAAAAAAAAAACAAAGCAACAAAGTTTATATTTAAGAGCAATGCCAATGCATGAGTGCAAGCGAGACAAAAATATAGAAACATGTTCAATTATGCTTTGTTTTCTGTTCCAACGTGTTTTTATGCAAGTACTATCCATTCTAATACCAGGATACCGATTTTAACGTTATGGTTATAAAATAAAATCAGAGAGTACAATGCTGTCGGCCGCGCTCGACTGAACTTTTCTTTCTTGTTTAATTCTATATTTTAGCTAACTTTGCATGTAATTTTAAACAATATTGTCTAAGCATCGGAAATTATGAAATGTATCAACGGAAAGGTAACACACACACAGCATTAAGTAAATACGTATTTATAATTTATTAAACAGTTGTAATTGATGTTGATTTTGTTATATTACATTAATGATTTTACTGCACATGCTATTGTGGTTACTATTATTGTTATTGTTGAATTGCTCATATATATATTTAATATACCCGTTACTCTTAGAGTAAAGGGTATACTGTAATCCTTGGAATGTATGTAATAGGGAGAAGGAGGCGTGGCAGACCCCATAAAATATATACATATATTCCTTATCAGCTTCAATAGCCAAGTCGATAAATCCATGTTCGTTTGTCCGTCCGTCTGTACAAACAAAAGGATCTCAGAGGCTATTACAGCAAGTGAAAGATGATATAGCCTTTTTTGTTAGCTAAGCTATCTGAAATTTACAGAGGATCTGCATGCCTATGGCGTACATAAACTGACCAAGTTTGATCTAAATCGGATTAAGGGATTTTTCCTCCATAATCGGAAAAACTTACTACCTAATGTATGTAAAAATTCTGAATTTACCAAACTGACACAGAAAACATTTATCAATATCGAACGACTATATCGTATAGCTGCCCTAGAATCAATCGGTCAAAAATATGCTCTAAATATGAACTTGAGTCTTGTGTATTCTAAAAGCCGCGAGCCGACTTATAGCTTTCTTTTCTGTTTTTTGTTTATTGTTGCGCAACAGCAATTGGCGAGGCTGTGATATGGGCCAGATGGAGGAAGAATCTGAAATAAGTGTACAGCAATTAGTAAATAGGCAAAACCACTTGAGAATACAATCACATACATATGTCAAACCATGATGAGTACCTGGAAAAGGCAAGCAAACTTCAGCAACAACAACAGACAGGCTGGCATTGCAGCGTTTATAGGAAATTGCAACACACGCACACATAGGCGCGCACTGTAGTTGTCCCTTTTGCACTTGTGCATTAGGGGGAGAAGGGATTTTTTTTATTGAATCTAATGCATTTCTGCGGACTGCCCACAGGCGTCTGCTCGTAAACTTTGGCCTTTAGTTGGTTGTCATATGTTGTATCTGCATTAAAGTTGGGTTCTTTCGATTTACATTATCTGCAGGTTAATGGTTATCGTAATTTAGTTGTTCTTCTGCTGGCAGGTGATAGTCTAATCCCTCTCTCACTATCTTTCTCAGCAGTTAATTTCGTTCGCTTCACGACTCTCACTGACGTCGTCGTTCTTTGCTCACGCATTGCAATGCAGTGAGAGCACGAAAAAGAAATCGATAACTGCAAGGTTTCCGTTTTCACCACTGTGAGCGCACGATAATTCGCAAGTATACAGATTTCGTTGGGTGCTGTGGCTGCAATCAACTGTCATTCAACGTTTAGATGCTTTTTCTTGCGAACGATCAAATTCCAACATGTGTTTGACCATTGCCTAAGAGCATAAAGGTCGACCAATGCGCTCTGGCTGGATGGTGTCGCGTATAAATGGTATTCTATGTCATCTTTGTACTTATATACATATACTTTAGTACGTTATATACGTATCCGCTCTTGCCATGGTGAAATGCCGTTGGCATCGGCGCAACTTGCACTCACATTGTTCATATTTTATTATTTTTTTACCCTGCGCTCGAAGTATCTCTGGTTGCTTTCAATGCTTTGGTGTCTTTGTGCGTCTTCTCGTTTCCGTCATGACAGCATAAAAACTACCATTTAACCACCACTTGCACAGAAAAGACATATATGTACATATATCTATGCACATGTATGTGTGTATGCGTGCGAATCAAGTGAAAAGTGAGGTGAGGCAAGTGGTACGACGATACGCAGTCGTCGCAAAGTGTAACCGTGGCAGTGTTGTAGCCAGTTACTCGTCTGTTTGGTTTCTGATTTTCATTTTTGTCGATTTCATTATGTACTGCAATATATCTGTCGCGTGAGCTCTTGAGTGCAGCCTATATCTTTAATTGCGTATGTATGTGTGAGTGTTTTGTCTCTCAGCGTGCTCTGTCTCTTTGCTCTCGCTTATTGCAGGGTGCTTCAACTCAATCCGAGACTATGTAATCGTCATATTTGATGACAATTATAACCAAATACCGAGACACCCTGTTAAAATTGATTCAGTCAGTCACGTTGTCTCTCTCACACAAAATATATAACTGTTGTACTTTTTGCACTTACGCCGGCCTTACGTATTTGTATTTATGAACCATTAAACTTTATTCTAATTTCCTTCTCTGATAGCAACTTTTAATGCCAACTTTAATTTAGTTTTTTATAGAAATAATTTCGCTTTCTTTTGCTCTGTGCACACCAAGAACGACAATTTGTGTCGATGACTCGACGTTGAAGTAAACAGTGTATCCATCGGCACTAGAATACTGCGTGTCATTTTTCCGCTCGCATCTTCGACTCGTCTGTTTGCTTAAAATGTTTTCGATACACAGAGTGCAATTTGAACGCACAGCAACAAGACTGTCTTACTTTTAAATACATGTGTATATCGTGTGTTCCTTGTACATAATCTTGTATTTACTTTGATACTCAAAGTAACATTTTCCCCATTTTTTTATGCTTGAAGAGGCTCGCTGTTGCGCTGTGTTTGCGTCCCTGTTTTATATTCTGCTTGTCCGTTGGCATTGTAGCAATAGCAACAACAGACACGAAAATTAAAATGATGAATTCCAAAGCAACACTGCGCGAGCGCATTTACTCTCTCTCTCTCTCTCTCTCTCTCTCTCTCCCATCCACCAGTTTCAATAAATGCTTGTTCTCTTTGTGACTGTCGCTCTTTCTGCCTGTTTCCCTGTTCGCATTTCGCGCTCTTTTGCTTCTTTGCTCACACTGGCTGTCGTTTAATCGAATATGTTTGCGGCGGCGTTAAGACGTACAGAAACGTTTCCTCGCCAACATTTTGTGAATATCTGTAAAAATTCACCAAAAGAAAAAATCTTAAAAAGTGATTGGAACTTAACTTGAGTAGTAAAAAATTTCGGATCCACATGCTAAAGCCGCGTTGCATATTTAAACAACTTATATCCACATAGAAAATTAAAAAAAAAAAAAATTTTCCAATACACACTAACATTTAATTCAATATCTACATATGTACAAAAAACAAAAAGGTGAAAAGTTGTACAGTGTGTGAAACAAATGCTAGTGCAAAATACTGCGTAAAACGTGAAAGTTTTCAATAACAAGCCAACGGCTTATAGTAAATACATCTACGTTTGTATAAGTGCATACATACACTTTTCAAATACATACATATATATGGACACTAAATCTGATGTAAGTTTCTATTCGCGGGGTGAAGAATGTGTAAGAATATCAACCGAAATACAACCTCAGTTTAACAAAGTAAAGCAGTTATATGATAATTTATACCATCTGCTTATTTGATCGCAGCAAAAACTTGTGAAAAATACAAAATTTTTAGGTTAGGTCAATTTCAATTGGTTTATACAGTGGTTCAGAGCTTATTTCAACCAGCACCTTAAAAAAAGTTTGTTGGGCTATAAAATCTAAACTCTTGGGGATATCAAACAAATTTAAACGCAGGTTGTTAGTGTGATGTTTAAACTAATACAAAATTAATTCATTTATTTTTTAAATATTTTTTTAATATTTAATAATGCTTTAAAACTAAAAAATGAGACCAAAACAGTTCCACTGCTAGTTTCAACCACTTAAGAAGTAACATATTTAAAGCTAAGTATTTTTTTAAATAAACAAAAATTAATACTTGGTGTGACCACCCTTTTGGTTGACTACCATTTTAAGTCTTTTTGGGATAGATTCCACCAACTTTTTGGTGACTTCTGGAGTAATTTTTCCCCATTCCTCAACCAATGCAGCTTTTAGGTCCGATTTGTTTGATATTTTGTGCTTTCGAATGTTTGTTTCCAAAATCGACCACAAATTTTCAATTACATTTAAGTCAGGTGACTGGGCTGGTGGTTTCATAACGTGTGGACAGTTCCAGATCAGCCAAGTCTGAACAATTCCGGAAGTGTGTTTCGGGTCGTTATCTTGGTAGAATCTAAAGTCCTCCTTTATGCCCAGCTTCTGAGCACTTTGGATCAAATTTGTCTTCAAAATATCAAGATATTTGATTTTATCCATCGTAGTCTCGATGAACTCCAAGTTCCCAACGCCCGCTGCTGACATACAGGCCCAAACCATAACGTTGCCTCCGCCATGCTTTACTGTAGCCCTCAAATTTTTTGCGTCAAGCTCTGTGTTAGGCTTACGCCACACATATGAGGGCCCATCCGACCCAAACAAATTAAATTTGGACTCATCACAAAATAAAACTGTGTTCCAGAATCCAATATCCTTGTGCAAGTGCTCCTGGGCAAATTTTAGGCGACACTTCTTGTTTTTGTCGCTTATAAATGGCTTCTTGCGTGGTACTCTGCCATTAAAGTCATGTTCCCGAAACACACGACGAATAGTTTCTGGGTGGCATGACTTGCCCAACTCCTCCTTAACATCATTGGCCACTTGTCGAGCCGATAGCCTTGGGTTATCCCGGATTTTTCTCACAATATAGCGCTCATCCGTGGGATTAAAAATTTTGTTTGGAGCATTTCTCCCTTTATCGTGGGTTCTATTTTCCCGCACAAATCGGTATATGATACTTTGAACTGTAGAATCACTTAATCCAACCATCTCCGCTATTTTTCTACGGGAATGGCCACTTTTAAAATGTTTGAGAACAAGTTCTCGCTGCTCAATAGTTGTGCGTGGTCCCATTTTACTAAATTCACTTTTCTGCAAGTTGAGCTCTCAAAATAAAGCACATGTTTATTTCATCACATAGCGAAAACAGTGAATAAAGCATAGAACAAAAATCTACCGTTGCATTGCAAAATAACGGATCTTTGATCAGCTGCAAAGTTTGTGGTTGAAACTAGCAGTGGAACTGTTTTGGTCTCATTTTTTAGTTTTAAAGCATTATTAAATATTAAAAAAATATTTAAAAAATAAATGAATTAATTTTGTATTAGTTTAAACATCACACTAACAACCTGCGTTTAAATTTGTTTGATATCCCCAATAGTTTAGATTTTATAGCCCAACAAACTTTTTTTAAGGTGCTGGTTGAAATAAGCTCTGAACCACTGTATACACGACGGCACACAATCACACACATGCATATTATACGTGTATATAAAACATGCACAAACGACATGCATATATATACATATAAAGCGTAGAGACAAAAAGTCGTCGACGGGCTGCTCGCACTCAGCACACATACAACCATGAACACGCGTATACACATGCACACAAGTTTTTAACATTGCTTTTGGTTTGCTTGTGAACTGACTGTATTTTTTCAACGTAGTGTCGTTTTATTTTCGTTCGTTCATTCGTTCGTTCGTCCGTCTGTTCTCAGTTCGTGCGCTTATCTCGAATTTTGCTTTGATGCGCCATTCGCATGTATGTCTGTATACATTTTTGTGCATATATATGTGCCTCGATTCAGTGAACGTGTGTGAGTGTGTGTGTTTGCGTGTGCATATACAAATATAAAATGGGTTTCCAGTACATAATAACTCGCTGGCAGCTGGCTTGGTCAGCGGCTCCAAGAGCAAGCGCCATCATATTTCTCTCTCGATTTATATGGTAGTGTGCAAGTCTCTTTCAATGAGAGCATCCCGCACTACATTAATCGACTACTTTGTCTATGAGCTTGAAGCTACCAGTCTACCTCTGCTTTGTTCTTGTTTAATTTTTTTTTTTACTAGTACATATGCACATTCACATTTTTTTTATATATTTTGAAATTTATTAATAGCGTATAGAAAAGTACTCAATTATAAGTGTGAGTGAGTGAAAAATCGGAGAAAATTACTAATATAAAGAGAGAAAATACTAAACAAAAAAAAAAAAAAAATTAGAAATAGCCGTCGATAATAAACATTTTTGCATATTGTCGTCTACGTTTATACTATTCTTTGCAATGTGTACATAGCAAAACAGATAAGATAATAGCCGTGTGCACGTAATACAGCTACAAAGAATTAAAATAAAATGGAGGGAACATTTTTGGCCACATGTCTCCCTGTGTGACACGCACGAGAACAACTACACGAACGCCCCAATTCTATGCAGAGCTCTGATAAGTCGCTCTCTGAGAGCGACAAAGCGATATATGTATACTCAAATAAAGTAGACGACATAAGTTATTTGACAAAATAAAAATGTTAAGCGAATATGTTCATGAATTTTTTTAATGACTATAAGAAAATAAAAAAAATATGTTCAGAGTGTTTAAAATCAGAAATTTTGTTCTTGCCTAATTTGCATACCATCGTCGAAAATATGCAAATCAGGTTAATCCAGAATATTTAATAAATTGCATTGTAATTATTATTGCATTATGGCATAGCGCTTGACCGTGAACGTAATGAACGTCAAAAGACTTATGTCCTCGACTGTGTTTCTGTGGAGTTGTGTGTGTATTTGTGTTTTGGCTGGTATGGCGGCCGCGAGCGCTCTCCAAAATCAGAAAGCAGCAACAGAGCAATAACAACAAAAGGCCACACATAGTACTCAAGAGATTGGGAGAGCGAGTGTGACGCGACAAGTTTCAACTTGTTTTTACATTTGGGCATAATACTTGAAGGATTATTTGCTGGGGAAGGTAAACTCTGTCAAAAGTGGTGTGTGGGCCCCGGTACAGTTTCCAAATGCAAATTTCTTTAATTTGTTGTTTAGAAACGCACACAATTTATGCTTGTAAATATATGCATCTTTATACACATAAATGTTTCGACTTCAAATATTGACCATATTTCAGAAATTTGCAAAAAAAAAAAAAAAAAAATTATGTATGAATTCAAAGAAGTGGTGCCGCTTTTTACTAAGAGTTCCATGGACTATCTTTGCCACTGGCTCCCGCTATCACTAACACATTTACTCTCAGTTGCATTCACAGAAGAACGTACACAGGCACACAATCGCTTCTAAGTTCAAGTTATATTTACACTTTTAACGTACTCGCTGGGGAGAACAAACGTTGCTTGGTTCTCGTTCTTCGTACATTCGTTGAATTTGTATTTGCTGTATTTGTAGTCGTAGTAGTTACCGCTGACTGAGCGCCCGCCAAATACTTGTTTATAAATGTTGCGCAAACGCTTAATAAAAAAAAAAAAATTTGTAAATTAAAAAATGCGGCCCTCAATCTTGCATTCGCACGTTCTCTGAGCGCGAGTTCGCTCTCTCTCTCTTTTTGGCTCTCTTGTTGCTGCATCAGAATGAAAGAACGAAGAAAATCAAGCAAGCAGAGAGTATCAGAGCCGTCTCACCACCACAGTTACCACCATTTTTTTTTTTTTTTTTTTTTTATACGTATGTACTAACTCATTGTTTTCCAGCCGCCGCTGCTGCACGGTTTCTCAGCAATACCTCTTTATAGTCCTAAAAGATGCAAGCACCCTGATGCATGTACTTCCTCACGTTTAACACAGAACTTTTAACTTCACCACTGTTTGTTGTTTTTTTTTGACAAATAATGATAAAATTTTTTAAAATTATATATTTCTCTTAAGCACATTCATTGAATAACTCGTTTAATTTGTTGAAATATATTTTAAGTTTAAAGTGTGGACTTTGAAAACAAAATGTATATATTTGTAATTACAAATATTTTATTTTCAAATTAATAGCAAAAAACAGTGGTGAAATTAAAAAAGTGTGCTACGCCAAAAATCTTATTCCTCAGTGTATGTGTACGGTTCTGATGTCGTCGGAAGGCTCGTAGTGAGTTATTTGGAGGTTGACGTCGTCACAGTGTCGTGTATGGGTCTTTAAAAGCTCTCTAGTCTGCCTCCAGTCCTCCCCAGCCAGTTTTTACTGTACCCGTTAAAAACAACAAAGCACTCGCGCCCAATTCCGGTTGTGCTTATTTACACATACATAAAGATATTTTGCATATGGATGACGATTCACTGATCTGACGCGCTCTCTGCTCTCTGCTTTCAGCCCTTCGTGTGTTTTGCTGCTGCTGTTGTTTGTGGTTGTTATTGGCTGTAGTATATGCAATTATACATATATATTTACACATGTGCATTTAGAAATTATAGTTTACTTTCTATTTGAATGTGATAAAGAATTTGTCGTCGGACAATTTAAAATTTAGTTGGAATATGTAAGAAAAGTAGAAAATAAATTGTTTCTGAAAGCTTTTCTAAGTATGAACATTGCAATGTAAAGTTATCGATTCACAAATATATATTCTTACTTACCAGCTAATTGTAATATATTTTCAATTTGTTTTTCACTATTATTAAATTCTATAATTTGTTCTCAATTTTTTACAGTGACTGGGACGTGGCAGAGATAAAAACTGCAGCAAAAGGTTTAAGTAAACAAATTGACAGAAGAGTTCGAACTTGTTTGTTGCCTGCCGCTTAAGCGGGCTGGCTTAGTCAACATCCAAATGCATAGGCAACAACAACAATATCGAAGACAAAAACAAGAGGGAGAAGAAGAAAAACAACAACATATGTTGCACACTCCGCACTTCAGATACAGTTATAGTTATCAGTTACGACCACAACCGTTACTTGCATATTACATACGCTCCTAGAGAGAAGCAGAAAAATCACGACTTTTAAGTAGATTCACACAATAACAAGAAGAGCACAACAAAACTAAAACAATAAAAAATAACAAGAAATATTAGAATAAAATTAAGGGACAGTGAAAGTAGACAGTGGACAGGGAAAAGAGAACGAGGGAAGAGACTAAATTAACTTCAAGCATGATGAAACGCACTCGTATCGATGAAGTCCAATTTGGCACACGCACCGGCCCTGGACCCGGAGGTGTCGGTGTGGGTGTAGGTGTAGGTGTAGGCGTAGGCGTTTCAAATGCAAATAGTGGTACAACAAGCGTGGGTGTTAATACAGCTGGTGGCGTTACCATTGGCACAGTGGTGCCAAATGCGCACAGTGCCACAATAAGCGGGATTGGATCAATACACCATCGCATACTAACACCACAACATGGTGGTGCGCAAACCATTGCCTATTTGCCATCCACAACGCCAACGGCAACGAATCTAAAAACGACATCCACCAGCATTGTCGATGGGCCCACAACAACTGGTGTCCAGACGAACAACGCCGTAGTGACCGTTGGCCCCAATCAAGGTCCTGCCGGTGGTGTTGTTGTCTCCACTGGCAGCGCAGCCACCCAAACCTTGCAGTTTACCACATGTGAGTAGATACTTTAATGTATACCATTCGATCTTTGTCTAAATGCTGTTTATATTTTAATAGCTTATAGCGTCGCTTCCATCCAAGCGGGTGGCACCCTAAAGGCCACCATAGCCGACAGCAGCAATGTGGTGCCCATACACGTTACTGGAGGCGGTGGTGCAGCGGCAACTGGAGGCGGAGGCGGATCCCAGACAGTATCAAGCAGCTGCCAGACAGGCACGATGCGGCAACGCACAATAAGTGGCACACAAACGAATGCCACAAGCGGTGGTATGACAACAACAACAGCTCAGCAAACACAACCAACACCGTCACAGTTAGCAGCACTGCAGACACCTCCAAACGGGCCAGTTGGTGGAGGAACAGCTGCTGGAAACAGCACACCACCGCAAGGTGGACAGTCAGCGGGTGGAGGAGGAGGCGGTGGCAGTAGTGCTGCGCCGCGTCTTAAAGTGGAGGATGCACTCAGCTATCTGGATCAAGTGAAATATCAGTATGCAGATCAACCACAGATCTACAATAACTTCCTGGACATCATGAAGGAGTTCAAGTCGCACTGCATCGACACGCCTGGCGTGATTGAGCGTGTCTCAACCTTATTCAAGGGTCACGCAGAGCTTATCTATGGCTTCAACATGTTTCTGCCACCTGGCTACAAGATTGAAATGCAGCACGACGCACTTGGCTTTTCGGTGCCAGTGGTATCGATGCCATCGCCACCGGGTGCACCTAGCAGCACGGGCACAGTCCATATGATAGCCGCATCCGGAAATAGTCCTTTATCGAGTCATACAACGCTCAAATCCTTAGCTCCACAAGCAAGCGGAGCAGTTGGTCCAGGTGGTGGTGCAGCTGCCGCCGCTGCAGCCGCTGTGGCACAAATACAAACGGGTGGAGCCGTCAATTTGATGACCCACGGTGTCGGCTCGCTCAGCCAGACGACAATACATGCACTGCAACCAGCTGCCCAGTCACCTGGTGGACATGTGCATGTCACAAGTAGCTCATCGACACCAGCAAGTGGAGCAGTCGGAGTCAGCGTCTCCGTCTCCGCGCATAATATGCCACAGAATTACTCCAGAGATCGCGGAGGTGGCGGAGCGGGTGAGCAACGGGCAACCATAACACCAACTGGTCCAGGTCAAGTGGTGGCTGCTGCAGTTGCGGTACCAGCGCCTGGCGGGGCCAGTATTGTAGTTGGAGGTGGTCCACCCACACCGAATTCCCTCAGTGAACTCAGTCCACATGCGGGACCAGCGGCTCAGCACAATTTGCATCACATTCAGCAAGCACATCAATCCCTGCTTCTCGGCGAGACGACGGGACAACAGAACCAGCCCGTGGAGTTTAACCACGCCATAACCTATGTGAATAAGATCAAGGTGAGTTAATGAATAAAGTTTATAGCAGCGCAAACTAATCCCAAATCTCTTTCCATTGGTAGAATCGTTTCCAAAGCCAACCGGCCAAGTACAAGAAGTTCCTGGAGATTCTGCATGCTTATCAGAAGGAACAGAAGGTTATGAAGGAGGGCAGCAGTGGGGCCGGTGGTGCCGGCAGTGGAGGAGGTGTTGGCGGGGTCGGGAGCACTTTGAATCAGGGTAAAATGCTTACCGAGCAGGAGGTCTACACACAAGTGGCCAAACTTTTTGGGCAGGATGAGGACTTGCTGCGTGAGTTTGGACAGTTTCTGCCCGATGCTACCAATCACCAATCCTCTGCAGCCGCTGCTGCTGCCGCACAATATATGTCCAAGTCGGCATTGCACAACGATCATCACAACAAGCAACAGCAGCAGCTTCAGCGCACTACCACAACAACAGCAACATTGAGCGGTGGTGCACACATAAGCATGTCATCTGCTTCACCATCGACGACCAGTGGCAATGTGGTCAACAGTGGATCACCTTTGCAGCTGAGCAGCGGGGCGACACTTTCGCAGATTGATGGTAATAGTGTCCAGGCTCATGCACACGCCACCGCCATTGGCAACTTGTCGGCGGTGAACACCAGTGTAAGCATAAAATCCTGCGGGTTACAGCAAAATCACATCATAAGCAGCAGCAGCAGTGGTGCCAGTGGCATCTTTGAGAAGGAGTACCATGGACTGGTACAACAACAGCAGCAACAGTTGCATCCACATTCACGTAGTTTGCCTCCACAGCATCATCTCGCCAGCGGTGGTGGCATTGCTCCTGTGAGTGGTCTACGTAGTACTGTTCTGGATCAACGAAATAATCACCATGCCCAGAAGTATGTGGCACAGCAAACGCATCCAAATATTACCCAAAAGAAGTCACCCAGTTATGGCGGCATCTCCACAACGAGCGCTAATCTGTCGCATCATCATCATCATCAGCAGCAGCATCAACAACAACACCATCCACATCATCATGGCGAAAACTCAATGGATCGCAATTCACCAAATATTGCCGGCTATGTGCAAGCAGGTCAGTTGCCAGCTAATCTTCAACACAATTTGGTACACCACAACTCCAGCAACAGTCGCCGGCAACAGGCGGTGGATGAGCTCACCGCAACTGCAGCTCTTGGTGGATCTGGTGGTAACCTTGTCTCTGGTGGTTGCGTCAGTGGTCCACCGCCAGCGAAACGACCCAAGCCATGTTGTCGGGATGTAAGCTTCTCGGAGGCATCTAAAAAATGTAGTATCTCGGATGCGGCATTCTTCGATAAAGTCCGAAAGGCGTTACGAAGTCCAGAAGTCTATGACAACTTCTTGCGCTGCTTAACACTCTTCAATCAAGAAATTGTCTCAAAAACCGAACTACTTGGTCTGGTCTCACCGTTTCTGGTCAAATTTCCGGATCTATTGCGCTGGTTCACTGACTTTCTGGGGCCGCCCATGTCCGGGCAAATTGGTGGCGCCTCCGGTGCCCTTATCGATGGCATGTCACATCCGGCGACTCAGCGCCAGGGCAGTAATAGCAGCTCTCACGATCGGCCTAGCAGTCATCAGAGCACTGATTATGTTCAAGATGTAGACTTATCGCTCTGCAAGCGTCTCGGCGCTTCCTATTGTGCTCTACCGCAATCCTCGGTGCCTAAGAAGTGCAGCGGGCGTACTGCTTTATGCCGGGAGGTGCTCAACGACAAGTGGGTCTCGTTCCCAACGTGGGCCAGTGAGGATTCCACTTTTGTCACTTCGCGGAAGACACAGTTTGAGGAGACCATCTACAGGTAAGATTTTTTGAACCAATCACCCTTACCTTTCTTCTTTTTGCAACTCTTGCAGAGGGTTTATAAAATATATATTGTATATAGTCTTTATCAACTTTAACAGAGAAGTCAAAATAACCATTTTCGTCTTTTTCCATGCAAAGTAGTCTCTTATTTTTAACTATTAATGTCTTTTATTAACAAATAGTTCATATTACTAAGAAAGACTACAGTCGAACGAGCTGACAGTTAAAGACCCCGTACTCATTTAATAATGTACAAATTTAGTCAAAATTGCTCTAGTAGTTTCCAAGTTATTATGATGTAATAATAGTTTTGTACAACTTGCGGAGGCGGTAGGGTGTTTTAAGTCTAATAGTCACTGAGATCGAGGTGTTCATACAGACGGTCGGACTCGTCTGTTATTGTTGATTACACACATTTCTCTTTAAACAAACCTAAAAGAACCCCCTATTTTTTTTTTTGAGTGCTATGTCTAACATAATTGTAACTAGGAGAAAAATAAGTTAAAGTTGGAGTTATTATGTTATCGTTGCATCTATATTTATCTTGATTTTTCCTGAATATTCTGAACAAATTTCGATTATCTTAACATTCTATTAACATTTCAAAAATCAGCATACGTATATTGTTAAATACAATACTACATATGGTATGCAATAAAAACGAATAAATGCATAGTATCTACAGTAGATATATAATCTGCAAGGATATTGAATCTTTGGCGTGCCAAAGATAATATTTCTCTTTCTTGTTTTTATTTCGTACGTTCTTCATTTTCCTTTTCCACACTCTGTTTCTGTCATCATTTTGTGTTCTTTGACTTTCGTTTATATTTTGATGAATTAACGAATCAACAAACGCTCTAAACAAAAGGAATATTCACAGAACGGAGGACGAGCGTTTCGAACTGGATCTGGTGATTGAGGTGAACAGTGCCACAATTCGAGTGCTTGAAAATGTCCAAAAGAAGATATCACGCATGTCACCAGAGGAATTGGCCAAATATCATTTGGATGACCATTTGGGTGGCACCTCGCAAACAATACACCAGCGTGCCATTCATCGCATTTACGGGGACAAATCTGGCGAAATAATTCAGGGCATGAAAAAGAATCCCGCCGTCGCTGTTCCCATTGTGCTCAAGCGCTTGAAGGTCAAGGAGGAGGAGTGGCGAGATGCCCAAAAGGTGTGCTTTTAATAATAAAAATATTCTCATTTACAATGCGTTACCATTCGATATAATTTAATTTTTTACAGAGTTTCAATAAACAGTGGCGCGAACAGAATGAGAAGTATTACCTAAAATCTCTGGATCATCAAGCTATCAACTTTAAACCCAACGACATGAAGGCTCTGCGCTCTAAGAGTCTCTTCAATGAGATTGAGACGCTATACGATGAGCGTCATGATCAGGAGGAGGATGCCATAGAGGCGGCCGGGCCGCACCTCATTTTGCCCTACAAGGATAAAACCATTTTGGACGATGCTGCCAATCTGCTCATACATCATGTTAAGCGTCAGACAGGTATCCAGAAGCAGGAGAAGCAGAAAATCAAACAAATTATCCGTCAATTTGTACCAGATCTTTTTTATGCGCCGCGACAACCGCTCAGCGATGATGAACGCGATGATGGTGAGTCCGACACCCAATCCTTCTCCAGTCAATTCAATCACTAATACTCTAACTCTTACAACATTCACAACAAGAATATGTTTTTTAATGAATTTTGTATTCACCAGTGATTTAGGAGTTGGCAGATACCCGTTTTAGGAGTTAGAAAAACGCTGGTCTGATAAAGAAAGCAAGCAATGTTTGTTTTATCAAGATCGTACACTTATTTTAAATAATTAACGTATTTTTGAAATAGTTACTTGTATTAAAAAATAAATACATTTAGGTATTTATTAGTGCTTGCTAGGTTAACAACATGTAATAATAGAAATCAAAGAAAAAAGAGGAAACAAATTTTTAGTTATTAAATGGTTTCGAAGTCATTTTAATGATAAGCATTTTTTAATTAATTTGAATTTTTTATTTTATTTGATTTATTTACACAAACTTAAAGTAAATTATTATGTATCTAAATGAAAAGCTAATGATTATATTAAAAATGAAATTAAAAAATTTTAATAAGCTGAAAGTATAAAAGAAATTAAATTAGTAGATGAACTAATTAATAACTTTGCCTAAGTTTTGGCTGTATAACTAATTAATTTCGTATTTTTTTGTTAATTGTTTAGAGTTTGTTGTAGCTCACTTACTTTAAATGTTTATCTATTTATGCCCTCTTCCTACTAAATTCATTAATTAACAACAACATGACAATTCATCAAACTCTAACCAGCGTTAAAATTATAATATTTAATCTATATATGTATATGGATACACCATTTTCCAGTATATTTTAACTTAGAGAATTTAATGTTTTTTCGTTTCGTTTTCTTTTCTTTTTTTTATTTTTTAATTCGAATCGAAATTGTGTGCGAATTGTTGAATTTTTTGCCATTTCGTTTCGTAATTGCAATTAATTTAATTTTGAAATTTAACAACTGTAATTTGACTTGCATAATTATGACTAACTCAAAAACAACAAATGGGGGACAACAATACACAACCGCACAATACAACTACAAATACTACCACCACACCGAACCCAAACAACGAAACCACCGATCATCGATCATACAATACCGAAACGATTCGATATCATACTCTATAGCCTTTCAATTTTTGACTATAGATGACACAAAAATGGATGTCGATTCGCCGCTCAGTCATGCCCCCAAAGGCAATGCCACGCCTGCCGAAGTTGCCTCACCAGCACGCAGCAATGCGAGCAGTAGCAGCAGTGGTGGTGTCGCCAACAATGCCAGCATTAGTGGTAGTGGGACGGGAACAGTTGTGACAGACATTAAAAAGGAATCGGAGGAATCCGCAAAAGCAACAGCAACAAAAACATCTGATGATGCAACACCGTCAACATCCTCAGCAACGGCGGCGTCAGCAACTTCCTCCGACACCAAGGACAAGTCCGAATCCGATGAGGCAACAACATTAACAAACAAAACAAACAACGATGCTTCATCTGTTGCAAGTCCCAGAAAAGCAGAGGAAGCAGTAGCAATAACAACAACAACAAGCTCTGGTAGCGAAGTTAATGTTAAGCAGGAGCAAGGAGGAGGTGCAGAATTTGCTAATCCCTCGCTGCTTCCATCGCATGCTCAAGGACAGCGTGAAGTGAGTGTGATAAGGATACAATTATATATTATGTTGTTGTTGATATTAATGAATTTATTTTTATTTTAGAACGAATCGTATTCGCTGTTCTTTGCCAACAACAATTGGTACCTGTTCCTACGCCTTCATGCCATCCTCTGTGATCGTCTGCACGTGATGTATGAAAGGGCGCGTATTCTGGCCATCGAGGAGGAGCGTTGTCGAGTGAATCGTCGTGAGAGCACAGCAACAGCCTTGAGACTGAAACCCAAACCGGATGTCCAAGTGGAAGACTATTATCCGACGTTCCTCGATATGCTCAAGAATGTGCTGGACGGCAATATGGATTCAAATAGCTTTGAGGACACCATGCGCGAGATGTTTGGCATCTATGCATATATATCCTTCACACTAGACAAGGTTAGCATTAAATATATTTCAACTCATAATTTTTAAACAAATCCGCTATAAATCATAAAGTTTTTTGTTAGTTTTCAGAGAATGTATTTTATTCTTTGTTGGAATTTCTCTAATCTTCCATCCACTCTCTTCCAGGTTGTCTCGAATGCTGTGCGACAACTGCAGAACTGCGTCACTGAGCGTGCAGCCCTAGACTGTGTGGAGCTCTTTGCGGGAGAGCAGCGACGTGGCAGCACTGGAGGATTCTGTCGAGATGCCCATAAGAGCTACGAACGGGAAATGGGCTATCAGCGAAAGGCCGAGAGCATACTGAATGAGGAAAATTGCTTCAAAGTGTATATTGTATGTGGATAAAACTTTAACGATTTAATTTTATTTAAAATCAGTGTGAACTAATAACTAATTATTTGTGTTTTTTTTTTCTGGTTTTTACAGTACAAGATTGATTGTCGAGTAACCATCGAATTGCTGGACTCGGAGCCCGAGGAGGTGGAGAAACCAGCAGCGTTAAAGGCTCAAAAGTTTAGCAAATATGTTGAACGACTGGCGAATCCAGTCTTGGGTGCGTGTGAAGGAGGAGGAGGTGGTACCAACAACAGGGCTGTCACAGTCATCGACAACATGATGGAAACAACGGACATCAAAACGGAGGAGGAAGAGGACAACGCCGAGGTAAGTGTCCAAAACAAACTAGAGGAAGGATAGAAACTACCAAAAATAAAAAAAGTATTAAAGCTAAATGCAGCAGCTTTATGTGTGCTTGAGAGAGTGGTTAACCATGTTGTTTGTGGATACTCTGTTCTCTGTTGTGTTTCCTTGTTTTTTTTTTTTTGTTGTTACGTTTTGTTTACAATTTCCATCTCAGTTACGAAAACTGGCAAAACAACGCACATGGTGATCTGATAATCAGTTACTATTTATTAAGTGTTTTTTACACACAAATTACGACCTTTTATACCAAGTGAGGGTATATTGCGTTCGTTCAAACAAACTTTGAACGTCTTTCCGTCCGTATACGCTGAGATTTTGGAGATGGCAAAAGCTAGAAACAAATTTGGTACATAAACTACTATAATGTGCAGATAGTTCAAGCTTAATTTATATTTTTTCCACTCTCCCTGCAGCCCCCGCAAATTGTAAAAAACGTTTTTTATACGTTTTAAACCCTAACGAAGCTATATATATTCATATATTATGGTTAAAGTACCTTTGTAACTATCCATACCAAGATCGGACAATTATATCCTATAGCTGCCATTGGCCAAATCGGGCGAAATCATATTATTTGTACGAAGCATGTGCAAGCGAGACAGGAGTGCTTCTTCTTGCTTTGCAGCTTTTTGTTTTAATATATCTATCGTTCCAGTTCTTTACAGTTCATTGGAATGATTCATTATCGATGAATTAATAATGAGCTAATACTAAATAATTGATTAGTGACTTTCATCAGCTGTTCAGCTGTATCGTTCGAGTTGCGTTTACGAAAATCAATTGGATATCTGATATATTTGATTTCTGTAATCTCATGTCGGGAACCGACTTCTCGCAGGTCGGTAGAGCCCGACTATGCTTTGATTCTTGTTAAAAATGTTTATAGTTGCATACATATTACGTTGCTTTATTTTGTATATACTATGTTTATGTTTTAATTGTTATTGTTTTATTTTCCATTCCTTTCTGAAATCATCCACAAAGTCAAAAAATTCTTGCTTTATGTTCCGAGTTAAATGATTTAGATATTTTTCGGATCCGTTGCGCTTTCGCACTATTTTCTATCTTTCTACAACTATCTTTTTATCGTTCTCTTTCCTTTCCGTTTCGTCTCTCATTTCAACATGCCGCCTACCAATCGCCCATATACCCGTATGCGAACCAAAAACCATTAAACAATATATATATAAAAAAAAAACCAAATCGAAAAAAAGAAAAAAGTTCACTAATTAATGCTTTTTCTGCATTTTTTCTCATTTTTTCCACTTTATTTTATGTACCAGGTCAATTCCAAGGCTTGAAATAACAAAATAGTTTTGATAATTTCATTGAATAAGAAGAAGAAAAAGTCGTATTGCAAAATGAAATAGTAATAAATGAATTTGTTTTTTGAGAATAACCAACAAATCCCGCATAAACAAAAAGAAAATCAATTTTCATCCATCCACTCTTCACCTTCAGCTGCACCACATAAACGTACAAACAAATATACTGACTAAAACACACGCACACACACACTAATGCAGCCATTCAACGCAGCCATTCAACACAGCCTCATACGCTACACATTCATACAGGCAACTTGTTAATGTAAAAAGTCGATTTCCATCATTAATACACAAGAAATACATTAATTTATAGGGTATAAAAATCCTTAACACAACAAACACATACACATAAGTAATATGCTTATGTATAATTATGTTCAACAATAGTTACTTAATATTTTCAATAGGCACGCATTTTTTCTTTTTTCGTTTTGCTTTGCGTTTGTTTGGCCTAAAGTCAAAAGCAAGAGTTACAATTACAAACACAAGCCTAAAAGAGCAAAAGCAAATAAAAAAAAAACGTAAGCGTTATAGAAAGAGACTGAGTAAAGAGTGAAGAGAAGTAGGTGATTGGGGAGTAATGGGTGCAATGTTGTTTTCAGTTTGTGTACGTGTGAATGTACGACTGCGTTGGAAAATGTACAAGATGATCGATTGTTGCATCGTTAATAGGATATGTTATTGTGAACTGTGTCCTACATATTTAAATAAAAGAAAAATGAACAGATGTAAATAATTTTTTGTATGTATGTATTGTATTCTATTATCTTGTAGTTTAAGCGTTCAGTGTAGCAAATTTTTATAAAATGACGACCGACAGAGATTAAGATTTTGAGAGTGAGATTGTGTGAGAGAAATAAAGATCGCGAGAGAGAAAAGAGATTAATTTTAATGAGAGAAGTGGGCGTGTTATATATATTTAACAATTTTTATAATTCTTATGCATACATCAAAAAAAAAAAAAAAAAAAACTTACAAACAAAACACTAATTAAAAACCCAATTGAAATATATATAAATTTAAAAGTAAATTTTGCTTAGGTCTATGAGTTACGTTGGGTTTGTTGATTTTTAACATTATGTTTTGGGGCTCAGTGCAGGTCTTCTGTCTGGTGCAGACATGAGAATACATTATGTACACCCACACATATGTATATATACATATATCTTTATCAATGTATACATATATGTAAAGTATATAGTGAATATGCTTTTAAGTTTAAAGCAAGGTAAGTTATGCCTTACATCCTAGAAATATTCATACCGTATTTATTTTGATTTGTTTCAATTAACGGTACTTTTTTCTATCTCATTTGCTCTCAGAGAGCATGTGTTTGGTTTTATTGTTGTTTTCGTTATCGTACAGTTGTCAATGTGTTTTTAATCGAAAAATGTCGATATATTTTTTGTATTTTGTTGTAAATGAGCGCGTGAATGTCTACGAGTGCAATGAATGTGACCTGGTACAAAGCACGGTCAAGTGTTCCCTTTGTTACTTTTAAATTTTCTTTAATTGTGTATTCGTCCGCCCTGTAAACGTTTGAACTAATTAATCAGTTGGTTTTCTCATTGTTAGTAATTTAATACACATATACACTACCTACACCACACACACAACACACACTCATATCTGAAAGCATTTAAGTAATTGATTTTAAACCGATTGTAAAGAGCATGTTGGAATTGCATTTAGCAAAATTTTCTGTTGTATCGCTTTTGTGTGTTGACAACTAATGAAAACAACTAATCCACTGTTTTTCTTTCATTCTCGTTGTCTGTACTTGCAGCTGGTGCGTGGGGCACGAAAGGCTCGCTTCCTATTGCGCAACAAGCGTCGATCGCAGCTGCACGAGGAGCAAGTGCGTCAACTCTTCGAGCAGAAGCGTCTCTGCGGTACTACAGGTCTTGTGGCAGCTGAGGCAAGTGCTGCTGGGGCTGCTGCTGCAACTGCGGCAACAAGTGATGCTTCACAGAGTGTCAACAACATTAATATCAACAACAATAATAACAACAACAACAGTTGGAACAACAAACGTGCCCCAGAGAGATTGGGTGCGCCACAATTGGGATTAGCGGAGCAGTATGCCTTCAATGATCGCGACGAGATCAGTACAAATGCCAGTAATGGACGGTGTTTTGTGACCAGCAAGAATCTCAATTTACTCAAATACGATGCAGTGCGTCGTGCCAAAAAGGTTAATCTACACTTGCAACCAGCGTTATTTAGTTATCTAAACCCTATTTATTTTGCAGAGTCATTGCCGTGTCACGCAGGCCAAGTACACGCGATTTCAGGGATATGTCAACAAGTGGCTACAGCAACACGTTAGCGAACAGTTGCAGCAACATTGTATTGATTGGCTTCTAGGCAAGACACCGGAGCAAATCAATGCCAGCGGTTGGGGTGCCTCCAGTAAGACCAAATTGTTGCAACAGAAGGATACGTCGAGGACGCCGTATCGGATCTACACGCGCTACAAAGTGCAACATGCTGGCAGCAACACTTTGGCCACCTCTGCAGTAACAGTTGCCACAACTGCTTCGATGTCAGCAACAGTCCCAGGGGCAGCAGCAGCAGCCATTGTATCATCAACACACTCATTTGCCGTCAATGCAACAAGTAACACCATTGGCAGTAGCAACAGCAGTGGGTTGTTGAATGCAGATACGACTACAGGGGCAACAAATGCTCCGCAGCAACATTGCAACAGCGCTGCTGCTGCTGCTACCGGTAGTAATACAGAGACCGGATTGCAGCAAGTTAGACCAATGGAAAGCTAACCGACACTCGATGCGGCCTGTTGAACATGGCCAAACTCAGTAATATAAAGTCAACCGATTTCACTGTTAGCAAAGTGAACCGAGTGGAGAAAGCGGATACTGAAATGGAATCGACAATGGTAATGGGAATGACAACATAAACCACAATTTGAATATATTCAAATCATTTTGCGATAACGCAGCTCTAATTCACTTTGTACAAAGTCATTTAACTTATAATAGACGTAGTATTTTTGCTTCTAATTGATAATTTTGATGGGCATACTTGCAGTATCTTAATATCGCCCAACATCTTAAGTATCATTTAGTGTTAATTCTTATTCTAATATGGCAGCGTTTCTAGCTAATAAGTGATTTATAAACACGTATATGTATGCAGGCAGTCCATTAAACCCTTGTGTTAGTTAAGCATTAAGATTTTATGAACATACACAAAGAAACTTTTTTAATTTTACAATCATTTAACGTATTTTTATACAAAATAAACCTTGTACAATTCCTTGTGAATAATATTGATTACATGCGTAGTTATAAGATACATATAAGTTGTAAAAAATCAAAGGAGCTAATTAAAACAACAAACAAAACTTATAAACCGTGAATTTATATTGAAGATGGGTTGTAAGTCACCAAGCGGAACTGTAGCTTTCTGCAGAATCTAAACACATTCGTTGTTTGTTGGATAGCCCTAATTACATGCTAAAGTGGTACATAATATTCCTAACTTATTTGTTTTCCTTAAAAATTAGAAAATTTATTTCCAGATTCGACAGACGTACAGTACAGTAGGATATATTGAGTAGGTTATAAGATATTGGTTGCAATTTTTGGTTAAATTGTAGGAAAGACCGGGGCTAATCCGGCACATCTACTTTCCAGAAAATAAAAAAAAAAAAAACAGAAGGAAAAGTACGGAATGCCGCCACCCATGCATTGGCATTGCGCTCAAAAATAAACTTTGTTGCGTGTTTTCTTTTTTGTTTATGGTCGAAATCTTATGAAACTTTCAGGATTGTTTTCTATAATTCGTCTTCAACGATTCATAAATATCAATTTTATACTATAAGAATAAATGTCCTAAAAAAGGCATTAAAGTTGGTTAATTATTTTATTCCCTGTGGGAAAAATGGGCGTGGCAGACCAAAATGGCAATGCATTTATGCTGTCTTTAGGAACCTGCATACCAAAATTGGTGTTCCTAAGTACCGTACTTACTGAGATATTCGCTTTAAACATCTATTTTTTCCGAGATAAGTCTAGTTTTTTGCTCATTGTGGGCGAATGGGGCGTGGCATCTAAAAAAAAAGATTCTTGTATTGACTGACTAAATATCGAATCGATAGAGACCAAATTCGAACTTGTAGCTCTTACCATCTCTGAAATATGTTTGTTTATACGGACAGACAGACGGACATGGCTATATCGACTCGGCTTGTGATGCTGATCAAACCCAATATACTCTTGCAGAGAGTATAAAAAAGAGACGGTAAACATTTTTTATAATTGAATCATTAATTTATTAATAGGCTTGCAAACATGTTTGATGGTTTAATTGTTTAAAGAACTCGACATTTACTAATTGAGACACTTGACTTTTATTTCTATCTTTAAATGTACCTATATTTTGGATATTGCGGCTGAAGTATTACCTAAAGACAGTAACGAAAAAGTTTAAGAACGAAACGCAAATGTGGCTTATGTAAATACACAGTCAGTTATTGAAACTTACGAAAATGTTAAAACGAATCAAATTTCTTGGTCAAGAAATAATTTTTGTGTTTTCCAATATTAGACATACACATGCACAAAACTGTATCATTAACCAAGGTGTGTTCGTGTTGTTATTCGAATATGCATAAAGATACAAATGAATATTGGTTATAGGCCACCCATTTGACGCTGATTAACAATTTGATCAGTGGAAAGAAAAACGATGTCTCAATTTCCTCTGTCTCTCTCAGTAAGATGGACATATTGATAGTCTTGACTAAAATTACTTGTAGATGAAATCGCGTCGGGTGATAATTCCGTTAATCCGATTCTCATTATTTATTACCAGCATGTGGCGCAGACCCAAGGCACGAAAGATATTGAAGATTTTGGGCACTGAATCATGCTAAAAAGAAGATTCAATTAAACATTAAGGCACAATATATTTAAAATGAGTATTTACCGTGTTGACGCGCACTGGCGATGGATTCATGAACATGGATAGGTCCACAGTGTAGTTGATTTTTCTGTCCAGAGGTCGTACTTTCTGTGGGAATTACAAAACATTTCAAATAATAATTGAGTTGTGAAATTAACTACAATGCAGAATAATTGCCTTGATAGATGGATATCGAGGATAAACATCCCGGAATGTTTGTATCGTCGTCTCTGGCAACCAAAAACGTTTATTTTCCACGTACAAGGACCTGAGCAGTATTACGATAAGTTGGGAGCGCAGTATAATGCCACAGACACGACCTTCGGAACGCTTATCCTGCACAGAAAACATTAATGAAAAGCTAGAAATTTCATATGATTTCTTTACATACATCCACGACGTTATCAACAACCGGGAATCCGTTGTGGTGGCATTTATGAAGCATTTCGTAGATGTAATGAGCACTATCGACGAGCTTGATGCAGACTACAGGTTTACTCAGTATTTCATTGGCGGTTAATCCCTTATATTGAGGTAATGGCTCCCATGGTAACATGGGCACGTGGTTCACCTCGATGACGGTGTCGTAGATGCCGTCATTGAAGTAATCGCCCACCCATTTGGCGCTGATTAAAGCTATGATCAGTGGAAAGAAAAACGATGTCTCAATGCCCGTTGTTTCCATCAGGATGACGGACAAACTGATGGTCATCCGCAGCACACCTCCCAGATTGGCAGCGGCTCCAATGAGTGCGTATTTGCCAGGATGCAAAAATTGCTGATTAATTTAAACAGATTATAACTAGGAATATTTAGATAAGGTCAACATACTGCGGCGGGAAAGAAATAAAACAACAGCATGGCAACAAGTCTTCCCCAGGCAGCACCCACCAAGGCTGTAGGTATGAAGACGCCTAGGGAGACGTTCAGACCAAAGGTGGCACAGGACAGTACATAGTACACCAATGTGAACATGGCAAGAGTCAGAATTTTATGGGAGCCTAAACGATAAGAGTGAATAGATATGTTGAACGAATGCAATCGTGCTCCGCTCACCTGGAGGATCGTGAAACAGGGCTCGCACCGTTGCCTCTGGAGTCTGAAACCAGAGAGCCGCAACAGCATTGTATTCGTTGTCCTCGCAAAAGAGCTGAACTGGATGAATGGTCGGATCGTTGCCCAGCGGACGGCAATCGTTGATGAAATAGATCATGGTGCATGCCATGGTGACACCCAAAATGGCCACCAAAACTGCTTCAGCCACTTTGCCCAATTTCCAGGGAATGAAGCGCTTGCGAAACTTGTTGATATGCGTATTCAAAGAGTTCCAAGCAGCGCCCAAGAGACCGCCCGTAATCCCCAGGAACATAAACAACGGCAGCTCAAAGTACTCAAAGGACAGTGGCTGATCAAACTTGCCCAAATTGAATAGACCCGTGAATGTAAAGTCCTGCAGTCCGTGATAGGCGGAAAGAACAATGTTCAGTGTAAACGAGCTAATGATGGAAGCAATTAGTGTGCGCCAGATAAGATTCTGATTCCAGAAACTAGCTGCCTCCTCCAGGGAGAAGAGCATGCCTCCAATAGGTGCACCGAAGGCAGCCGAAACACCAGCCGCTGCTCCGCCGAGGACAAAGTCACGCTTCTCGTGATCATCGCGAAAGGCTTTAAAGATGCGAAAGTCCTTGATGAACGTGGTGCTCTTGCCCTGGGATATGCCAGCGGCTACAACAGCGCCGGCATGAATCATTGGTCCCTCCTTGCCGCCCGCCAAACCGCCCACAACGGATGTGATGACACCAATCGCTTTCACCGCCAGCGTCTTGATGCGGACAATCCGCGGCACCTTGACGCCATTAAGATAGCTCTTCACCTGGGGTATGCCACTGCCGGCGGTAATTGGTTCGATATAGGTGACCATTGTAGCTCCAACTGCAACTGGGACAACGCTGAATAGAATCCACCAAAGATATGGCAACGCCAGATCACCAGGTCTGTCTGTCATGGGTACATTGTCGTCCACGGCTAGAAATGGGGAGGACACAAAGAGAGATGGAGCGAGAGAGGGTTTTTAGTTCCCACTAATAGAGATGGAGAACAAAAAAATGATTGATTACATTTCTTTAGAAACTTGTACTTCACGGCCGAAAGCTCCTCGATAATGATGTCAATGGTGCAGGCAATTAATGCGGTCAAGATGCCAATTAGTATAAAGATTATCCAGCGTATGATATGTATTCTGAGTGAAAAACGATCACTCAACCGCATACGCTGCTCATCCTGGAATAGCGTATTGTCGCACACATCATAGTCTAGACTCTGATCAGATACATATATATTGATAAGATTACAATCTGATAAATTTTTGTAAATTCCAGCAGGTAATTACCTCGTATTGAATGGGATTTTGTTGTGCTGCCGCAGTGCGTGATCGTACATGGAATACAGGCTCGGGATCATGGGGCTCCGAGATCTGCTGGGTAACACCCTGTATTGCATGTAAAATTTTGTTTTTAAAAGCGCAAATGAATTCCAGATGGGAAATGAATCATCGACGGCAATTTAGTATGCAAATGAACAAAGAACTTACATTGACTGTAGCTGGAGTAGCAACATTAAGGTCTAATAAGGGCGGAACATCTAAGGCATTATCAAAAGTCCCTCTTTCAAAAACTAGTTGGCTTTGGCTCGTGGACGCGTTTGGTTCTTTATATGCGTCTTCAACAGGTGAGCGGAGCGGGGGGATTTGCTGTTTGTTAGTAAATTCATCGTCGTCGTCACTTGAAGAAGCAGAGTCGTTGAGATTAATTAATTTGTTTTCGTCATCCATTTTAGAACCAACAAAATTACACCAATTACACGATAAAACACATATTTATGAACATGAATTAAAAGAACAAAATCGCAACTGTTTGCCGCAGTAATGAAGTATCGGCATATCGATAAACTATCGCAAAAAACCAATCACGTTCATACCGATAACAATATGCGATCTATTGATTGGTGTTTTATTTGAAATACAAAAATACCAAAAAATATACATGTTTATGTTAGTTAATGTAAGCAAATTTGTTTCGCAGAAACTTTCATTATCTTATTGTGTTGAGGGATCAAAGTTGAAATTGGGATTAAGAAACTTAAATTTGGCCATATCGAAGAGTAAACGATTGCGCTCGATTTGATTGCGCGTTTGAAGTTCGGACTTAATATCGCCCAAAGTGTTGTCAATGCGCATCAGAACATCCCGTGGGGAACCATTAATATATGAGAGTTCCTGTCCCCTGGAAAATTCCAACTGAGTACTGTGTACAGAACGACGGCTCACAACACTTTGGTCCACGTCATCACTCTGCAAGGATGTGCTTCTACTGAGGTCTATCGCCTCCGGTTGATCTAAAGATGACTGCTGTTGCTCCGGCTTAATGAGATTAGCGGGTAAAAGGCGTTTTATGCATATTAAAGCTGGCATACCATCATTTGTGGCAGTTGTATCGCTATCTGTTTGCTACAACCGAAATTATCAACAATATATAGATATTTCATGTTTTTTATTTACTTACATTGCTTGTGCCCTGTAAATTTTGTATATTATTCGCATTATTAGTGTTATTATTGTTGTCTTGTGTTGTCTTTGAAGAGAGTTTCTCGGAGCTCTGGCTATTGTTGTCCAATGATGACTCGCACAACGATATAGACTAAAACAATCGAAAACAAGGCAATTATTAACAATTTCGTTTAAAAGCACAATAATAAATGTGTTTCATTCACTCCTTTTCCACAGCAACAGATACAAGCAAACAAATATACAGTGACACTTATGCATGCTCACAGTTCGTAAGCGATGTGTACACGCGAATATGTTGGGCACTTATAACGGTGAATTTAAATGGCGCTCTCGCTCTCTCGAAAAACGCTTACTGCACATGCAGAGGGAAGAAGACAACAATATTATATTTTTGTTGTAGGAATTCTTACTGTTCTAATGGCTGCTGCTTTCTCCTGCTTGTGGTGCTCTTGTTTATGTCGCTGAAACACCGTTTTAATTTTTAACTCGTGCGCAGTTGGACTAAAAGTTGGAGATGAAGACGAAACAGAAACAGGCGCAGGTGAAGTTTCTTTCTTTCGACTTTTTGCAATGCGTCGGTTTTTCGTAATTCTATCGCGACGTTCTACCAAAGCTGCTACCTTCATCTCATGCAATTTACCCAGCAAAGATGCATGACGACGCTGTCAAAATTATAAATTAAAAATATTTCCTAAATTTAAGCATCTATTTCCATTTGTTATTGCCTACCTTAATGTGCATATGAAAGTTGCCAGTAGACCGAACACTGCCTCGATAAATACGATCCGGTGGACAGCTGCAGCACTTGACGGTCACATTGTCGCCAACTTGGCTTTCAATTCGATACAGTTCTCCGTTTAAAATATAAGGCACATGCTGGCGACGTACTGGATCCTCAGTTTTCAAATCAGATTGGTTTTCATTATTGTCATCGTCTAATTCATCTTTTTGCTCTTCCTTTGGCATAATTAAAAATATTGAATTTATTCTACCACTAAGAAACGATCCGTTCGCTGCCTTTGGACTGACTGACCGATTCTCGGTTAAAGTTTTCTATTCCAGTTGATGTTAATTTAATATACATATGTATGTGTGAGAGTGGCAATGCAAAAACTGCCGAAATATGTAGATACATACGCACATGAATCCGTGAGTACAAATTAACGCCAAAAAGGAATAGAAAATAACAGTTTTAAGTCAGTGATGTGTGCGAGAGAATGGTAAAAAAAAACTTAACAGGCATTCAATGTGTCAGAAAATATGGACGATAAACGTATCGATATTTATTAAAATTATTTTTTATTTTAAGCAAAAACACGGACTAAGCTGACAATTAAAAAATATTTTGAATTAATTCACGTGAAATGAGACAGTTAATTAAAGGTATGGACCTAAAAAAAAACGGTAATATTTTGAATTGACTGTCTCAAATTATAGATATTCGTTACGCGACCTTATCAGTTTATAAATTAATGGTTTAGTTTGCTTAAACGGAATTTATTTGCTTTAATGGAAATAAATTAATTAAAAAATTTTACATTATATACTATTGTTAAGAAACTGTATTTGAATTTAAAAGCGCGCCAAATATGCAAGAGTTGCCGGACATTGCAATCAAAGTGACAACGTTGAGTTACTCAAAATGGACTCTCTATTTTATCGATGCTCAGAATTTATAGTGCGTTGTAGCCCTGTCACATTCACGTTTTTCGTTTTCAACATAAACAAACAGTAACATGGCAGAGATAAGTTTACCAAATATTTTAATTACCGGTATGCATCTTGTTTAAACACAAATTTTCAACTTAACGTACCCAGTTGATTGTATTCAGGTACACCCGGTGCTGGAAAATCATACTTGTGTGAACGTTTGGCCGCACAGTTAAAGTTTAATTGGTTGGACTGCTCGAAAATAGCAAAAGAAAATAATTTCATCGAGGAATATGACAATGAATACGAATGCCCCATTCTCGACGAGGACAAGGTGGACATACAGGGGTTCAGTTATTCAATATTACTTTTAAACGAATTGGTTTCGTTTCAGCTAATGGATCATCTGGAACCACTGATGGCCAAAGGCGGCAACATCGTTGAATATCATGGCTGTGATTTCTTCCCAGAACGTTGGTTTCATGCAGTCTTCGTTGTCACCTGCCCCAATAATGTACTCTACGACAGACTCAAGAGTCGCAATTATAACGAGAAAAAGCTCAAGTCCAATATAGAATGCGAAATCTTTGGAACAATATTGGAGGAAGCACGGGAATCCTACAAATCGGATATTGTCTACGAATTGTCCGGAGAAACCAAATCTGATGCCGAAAAGAGTTTTAAAACAGTTAAAAACTGGTATAGCATGTGGAAACGAAAGTAAAACCAAATTTTTGTTAATACAGTGGCTCACAGCTTATTTCGTGCAGGGGTGCAACAAAACTTTAACAGCGTGTACCCGTTAAACTATTGAAGATATCAAAAAAATTTAAATGCAGTTTTATTTAGTAGTCATTTATAATATATTTAGGCACTTCATTGTTTTTCTTACTTATAAAATAGTTATTAAAACTAAAAAAAAGGAACATTAGTGGTTTTTCCATGCCACAGCTTATTTCGTGCACTGCACTTAACTCTAAAATTTATTTTAAACAAATTAAACTAATATTTGGTATGACCTCCCTTTTGTTTGATGACCTCTTTAATGCGTGTTTCCATTGAGGAAATCAATTTTTTGGTGACTTCAGGTGATATTTTTGCCCATGTTCATTTCACTTTAAATAGTAATTTGTTTAGATCTAAGTTTTCCTTAGCATTTTAGCCATATTCAATGCAAATTCTGTTGGCTATGTATAAAATGAATTCTCAATTTCTGGGTCATTTTCATATTTTCGATGGTTTAGTCTAAAGAGTATAGGGGTCTATTAGGTTTGTCAGAAGCAAAATGTGCGTAACAGGCAAAAGGAAGCTTTTCCGACCCCATAAAGTATATATATTCTTGATCAGCATCAACAGCCGAGTCGATTTAGCAATGTCCGTCTGTCCATCTGTCCGTCCGTCTGTATGAACACCTGATCTTTTTAACTACAAGAGCTAGAACCACCAAATTTGTAATAAAAATTCCGTAACTTTCGCGAGCAGATCAAGTTTATTTCAAATCTGCGCCACGCCCCCCACCGCCCCCACAATAAGCAAAAAACTAGACACACCTCGGAAAAAATTGATGTTTTCGGCGAATATCGCCGTAACTATAGCACTTAGGAACACCAATTCTGGTGCGCAGGTACCTAGAAACAGCAGAAATGCAACGTCATTAAAAATTTTGGTCTGCCACGCCCCCTTTTCCCACACGAACTAAAAAACTTTTCAAAACTTTCATGTCGTTTTTAAAGCATTTGCTAATATAGTACAGTATTGTAATTCAAAATTTGTTTAAAGACAAATCATATTAAACTACCCTGAAAGTTGCATAAAAATCCAACTATAAACAACTGAGCAATTAGGTAACAAATTATCAATTGAAGCGCGTTGTGAATGCACGTGGTTGAAAGAAAAGGAATAACACTATGTTTATCTATACATTAGCCGCAGTAGTTTGCAAAGAGAGTGTGGCCCGGGTGGGCCACGCACTTGTTTGTAAACACAAGACCTGCGGTTCGAACCCCGGCACAGACTCAGAAATTAAAGCTGTTTTTTTTTTTTTTTTAAATTTAGCACTATTATATCTTAATGAAAATAATCGGAGCCGTCTCTCAAGGAGGTGGTGGTGCAATTAGTAGTGTAAATATACAATATTAACTGGTGCAACAGGGTTGGGTTGCGGTCGGCGCGCTCGACTGTAGCCTTTCTTACTTGTTAAATCTGTGTTTGCTTAGTATTACAACTGGAGAATTTAAGTTAAAGTCGAGCTCTTAGACGAAAATTAATTCACGTACCTTACAGTCTCATTTTAATGAACTGAGCTATAATATTTTGATTACTTTTGATCCTAGAACGACTAACTCAGAATAATATTTTAGATGCTCCGCTCAAATTTTTCCCATATAGAGAATTCAAATTTATTTATTTTATGGATCGGATCGTGTATGAAATGTGCATACACATTCCCAATTTGACCAATTCGGGTAGATACACATTCGGTTATTTCTCGATTGAAAATTATATGACTATTTCAATATAATTTGTATTTTTTTTTCTCACTTTAGCTACTTTGGCAATACTGTCTATTTGAGCTGACTTCAATTTCTACAATATTCATTTTAAAATTGTGATATTTAAAGCAAGTTTTTTTTGGCTTTCAGCCAAGAGTTTGAAACAAAAAAGCTTAAATTGTTGTGTATAATAAGTATATAATTAACAATTTCTGAACACTAAGTCAATCAAATGCTTATACTAAGTAAAATCTACATTTGTTAACATAGTTTAAATACGCGTCATTTTGAAACGAAGCGGACCTTCAGGAGCGTACATGAAGGTAACGGCATAGTCCAGTGGCGGATGGTTGTATTCCAGTTTGTAGTTGCGGATCAACTTGGCGAGGAGTACCTGCATCTCCAAATCTGCAAATCGCCGACCCAGACACATGCGTGCACCGTAGCCGTAGGGCAGAGATGCGAACGGATGGAGCTTGCCCAGAGTACCACTGTTATTTGTCTTGAGCCAACGTTCGGGGCGGAATGTGGCTGCATCCGTTACATACTCCTCCATGTTTCCGGTTACAATCGTTGGGAATACAGCTTGCACGCCCTTGGGGACCTGGTAGCCGCAAATAACGGTATCCTCTTGCAATGTACGTCCATTGCCAATGACAGTGCTGTACATGCGGAATACCTCTCGAATAAAGGCCTTCAGGTGGTGCATTTGGTCAAGCAGTGAAATGGTAAGTGGTGTATTGGCTTCCGGTAATAGACGCTTTAGCTCCTCATGCACCTTCTGCTGCTCCACAGGTCTCGTGGCCAGTTGGTACAGAATGGAGCACACAGCCATAGAAATCTGTCTCATAAACCTTATTTTAAGTCGAATTTTCGAAGAGTTCTCGGTTAGGTCTTACCGTGTCAATGCCGACGAGTATCAAGTCCAATGCCATTATGGTGGCTATCTTCTCGTCTTTCTCGGACATGATGACCTTTTCCAAAAGCGATGGCTCATCTGGTCGCTGGCTGTTATCCTGTGTCCTCAGACGCTCCGTGGCACTTTGTATATATTTTAAACACACTCTGTGAGGGAGAAACACTTGGTTAGAGTATGTCGAATCATTCTTCAGTGGCTGTATTTACTTACTCCACAAAGAAGTTCATGTTCTTTACATAGCGTGTCCAGAGCGGTGTGGGAAAATAACGCCAATAAGGTGCTTTCAACTCTAATGTGGCCACATTACGCAAAGCATATTTGGCGGCATCAATAATTTGCTGTGGCTCTGAGTCCGACGACAGATTGTTCTCCAGACATCCCAGACGAGTGTCCAGAGCCACGCGACCAATGCCTGGCAGAGAAAGTAAAGGAACTTAAATAGTATGCTACCAAGATAAGGAGCAGATAGTGTTTACACTCCAAGGACCATTTGTGTATCTCGTTGTCAAAGTCATGGGGAAGTTCCTTATTGGCGTCTAGCAGACCTTCACAGCGCTTCAGAAAGTCTTCGGTAATCACCTCCAAAGGCTGCAGATAGCGTCTAATGGTGGATAACTGGAGCACTGGTTTCTGCACCCGTGAACGGAACTGACGCCAGGGCTCCCCGTGACTGTAAGTAAGTGTAAAATAATCACATGTTGTAGAAAGGTTACAGTCGAGTCGACAATTAAGGACATAAGATTCTAATTTAGTGTCTATAGTTTGTGCTTATAAAGTAAACCCATTTTACTGATAAAATACACGGTCCCATAAAATATTTTTAAATTTGATCTTAAACTGCTTACATAAATACAAATTAATTGTGTATTACACCCTCTAGCATAAAGCATTCATTACTAATTTAAACAATTAATTCTTATTTGAAAATTGAACTTGAATTTTGAATTTGATTAAAAATCATAAAATTTACTCACACGCCGACGACGCCGCCGAGTTCCCCGAAGAAATCCTTGCGTACGACGCTCTTGTACTTGACCAGACTGGGCATCGAGGGGCGGAAGGGGGTGGGGCCCTCGCTCCGGTAGCACTGATGGAGAAAGAAGAAGCAGGGAAGATTGCAGTGTTTACTATTTCTTTTTTATAAAATAATGACATTGATGTAATTTGATGCAGTTTTGCAACTTTTCGCGTCACATGTTGGTGTACTTGAGTGTAGAGTGCTGTGTGTACTGTGTGTGTTGAATGCTTTGTTGCCTTCCTCTTGTGTGCAGTCGAGCGTGTTGCAAGTGTGTGTTCCGCTTGGTGAATGCTAAGCTCATCCGGATATCAATTTGTGCTTACTCTGCTCACCTTTTCAATTTCATCGGCATCGTAGATGAACAACAGATCAGGTCTTCCGATTAGGCCAGAGAAGCGCACTATTCTGCCGTATCTCTCGTGCAGTAGCGATGAGATTTTAGCCACATCCGATATGGTGTATTGACCAATTATTGGCATCATGCTGTCAAGGTAAAACCGTTAAATTCGTGTCACAAAGTGTTACTGTTAAAAAATATTTAAAAAAAACTCTCCTATTCAACTCAAACAGTTAAAAAATTTATTTTAACTTGCATTTTTTACTGCTGTCTAGTTGGGAGTTTTTTAAGCTTTGGCTTTAATTGTAGCTGTGACTATTTTAAGATGTCAGCCAGCCAATCCCTTGTCTACTGCAGCGGGGCAGACGAGTTCACTCATAATATTGATTTGGGCTATGTGCCGTGACGCCATGACAAGTGACATAAAAAATTCCAGTGATGGCAAATATGAGTTACGAGTCTAAATAACAACTTAGTTATATGGAAATTCAATAGATGCTTAAATCATTTTCACAGGCGTTATAAATGTTAATTAGTGATAATTGATTGTTTTTAATTTATATTAATATTCGAGACATAAGTTTAACTTGTAATAATTTTATTTTGATATGTTGAAGTTATAAATAGAATTATTAATTTATTCGGAATTTTAATTTAAATTATCTATTAAATGAGAACTATAAATGTTTGATATTATTTTAATATCAAACCATTTGAATGAATAAAATTAATAAATTGAAAAGTATATTTATTTTTTGAATATATAATCCTGATGTCTCAAATTAGTTGCATTAATAGAATTATTAGTTAATCGATTTAAAACGTATCTTTTATATAAATTACAATGGCAATAATTCGGTGACGAGTGCAATATATATATAAACTATTATTTTTTTGGCAGAAATGAATTTTTTGTCACTCACATACACACTCACTGGCACTCATATTTTTTTTTGCATTTTGTATAAATAACATTCAAGCGTCAATTGTTTGCGTTTGTGTATTTTTTTTTTATTTGTCCACCTTGCACTAAAATTTCACACGTTATTGGCGACCTTGAAAACATCGCTAATTGAACGCTAATGACACAGAAGACTCTGGCAAGCAAGGGGCACCAGAGAGGCAGAATGAGACGGAGAGGTCGGTATGAAGATAAAGAGGTTATAATAAACGGCATTCGACGTATTTACGGCTAGCCAAAGAGGACGCTAACCAAATAAACGAGATGGTTATGCCACCAACGGAGTTTTCTTATTCCACAGATTTGGTGTAAATTAAGGTAAATCCATAAGAATGCACCAAATAATGCACAAATTCCGAGTATTTGATCTTTGAAGTTGAAGCTTAAGGCCTTTAATGGGAAACTGGAAAACCCGTTTGGTTATGGTCATTGAAATGATAAATTGAAAGAAAAAATTCAACAGGCAAACGAGATTATCATCGCCAATGACCGCACACATACACATACACACACGCATACTCACACACATACACACACACATACAAACATACATTGGCACGCACATAGAGTTACTGTGGTAATTGGGTCAAGAGAAGCAAGTGAAACACAAGAAATAAAAATCGTTTTCTCTGCGGATAGTGCAGTGCATTGCACTAATCATTGATTGTTGCATGGGAAAAAGTGAAAGTAAGTTTGTCGCCTAAGTCTTTTGATTTGTTTGGTAACTGTTTGTGTACAAACCGCCAAGTGTTGCCAAGTATGGGCAATGGCTTTGGACCCGGTATGTCTTTGTAGGCCAATGCATTCTGCCACTCCGCTGTCGCATGTACACGGGCTTCAGCTGTCTCCTGGTCATGCTGGAGTCCCAGATGGGGACACACTGTCGCTGTTGCTGTTGTTGCTTCGGTGGCACTTGCTGAATTCTTGCGACGTTGCAACAAATTTGCAGGTGAGGTCTTTGTAGCAGAAACCTTGGACACACTGCGTTTAAGCATAGGCTTGACTGTAGATGCGGTGCTTTTAGTGCGCCAAACACGCATTGGTAGTTGATTCATTGTGCAGACACAAATGGCTTATGTCTAATTTTAAAATTCAAATTAGGTTTCACTCGCTTTAGATTTTCAACTAATAAATGGTGACACACACGCACTCTTTAAACGGTTTTAAATGGGAATGCCAGAAAAACAACGGAATAGCTTTGATTTTGGGCTTGTCAACTGCCAGTTGCCAATTAACTATCGTTTTTCATGAACCGTTTCCGATGCTTATTCCACACTCGGCGGCTGCTCGTTGTAAACTGGTTAGCTGCAAATAACTGAGCTTCGGATTTGGCATCCGTTTTGGCCGCTGACCGCGCCAGCTGCTTTCTAATGAGCGAACTTAAACTTCGGCTTCGCATTCGTTCAGTGTATATATGTATCTTACGTGTTCGTCTTCGTGTATCTTTTTATACCCTTGCAAAGGGTATATTGTCTTTGTCACGATGTTTGTAATGCATTGCAGGAAGCGCTCATGACCCCATAAAGTATATATATTCTTTATCAGCATCAACAGCCGAGTCGATATAGCCATGTCCGTCTGTCCGTATGTTGCAATGAGAACTAGTCTCTCAGTTTTAAAGCTATCGTGATGAAACTTGACACATATGTGTATGCTTTCTGAACGCAGTTCATATGTTAAAATTGGCCAGATTAGATCACTATATCATATAGCTCCCATAGGAACAATCGGTTCAAAATAACTTTTTTTGAGCTATCTCCACCAAATTCATCCTATATTAGTTTAGTAGTAAATCTCACGTGCAAACCTAATTTCATCCATATCGGACTACTATATCATATAGCTGTCATAAGAACAATCGATTAAAAATTACTTTACCATTTACCATCAGCTGACCAAATTTAATCCAGATCTGACCACTATATCATATAGCTGCAATAGGAACAATCGGTTGAACTGCTCGGTATAAAAATTTTCACTGCTCACAAAATTTCATTCAAATCAGACTACTGTAGCTACTATCATATAGCTACCGCTGGAACAATTAGTGTCTGCAAGGGTATTTAATCTTCGGCTAGCCGAAGATAACCTTTTTTCATGTTTATACTTAATTTTGTTTAATACTGTGAAGAGATTACGATTAGTCTGTGATTTAAAACTTTGCATGTTTAAGATTTAATGGGAATCCCCTAAGTCTAGAGTATCATGTAAGTCCATTCTCTCCTGTACTTCCATTCGAAAGAAAAAACTAATCAAAAATTCATTACTGATAAACATATTTGCAAGTTAGATAAATTTCAAAATTGAATAGCAAGTACAAAACAATTTTCGATTGTGATGAGCCATAACGAATGGTTAACGACCATATTGATACACTAATCTAATTCAATAAGACACGTGTGACATTATCAAACCGGCTATGGACACGAAAACTCTGCGAGTCTTCGCTTTGGCAACAATTGTGTTCTTAACAATTGTCCATTGCAAGAAATCCGGTTCAAGGTTTACGAATCTTAAGTGTGAGTCCTACAACAGCAGTTTCGCAATGTTCGAGACGTGCAAGCTTAAAGTGATTGGAAGGGGAATAATCGGTATAAACATTCGAATAAGATTGTTCCAAATACCAATCCACATTGTGTCTGTTAGTAAATTGTGGTACGTAGATTAACAGAGTATAGTAATCATACGTAAGCTCTTTTTCAGATGAATTTGAGCTTCTGGCGTCGCTATAGTGGCTACAAGCCGTTTCTGTACAATTCCATCCATGACTTCTGCAAATTTATGAAGCAATCCAAGAAAATGTCCTTTGAGAAACTCGTCCTCGATGCCATCGTAACGGCTTCCAATTTGAATCACACATGTCCCTACGATGTGAGTCGATTATGAATGATTAAGAGTAATCCACAAAGAATCTCCGTATCTTTGAATTTTCAGCACGATATCATTGTTGACAATCTGGTGTTTGAGGACTCGTATCTTCAGAAGCTTCCACTGCCACAAGGTGATTACAAGGTGCAACTACGATTCGGTAGCGACTATGTCTGGAGGCTGCAAGTCGACGTCTTCATATTACGAGATGAATGAGCCAAATAAACAGTTACTTTTCAAAACATCAAATCAATCGTTTTTACTCTATTGAACCTGAACACCAGACCCAAAAAATCTTCTATAACTGTTTGCGTTTAATCAACTATAGCAAACAAGAAAGAAAAGTACAGTCGAACACGCCCGACCGTATAATACTCTCTGCGTTTATTCCCAATTATAATACTTAAATCGGTATTCAGACATTACAATAGATAGTTCTTGTATTAGAATACGTTAAAACAAAAAAAAGATAAGCATAATCAAGCATACATGTGTTTGTCTGTATGTACATACAAATTCGTTTGACGTTAAATGTATGCACATACATATGTGTGTATGAATACTATTGGTCGGCACGACTAGCGCTGTCTCTCTCGCGCTCATTGCTTTAGAATAAAATCTTTGTTGCTGCATTGCTTTCTTGTTTATGGTCGGATTCTTATGAAACTTTCTGGAGAGTTTGACATGATACGTCTTCAAACGAATCATAAATAACAACACTGTACGATAAGAATAAATGCTTTAAAAACGGCATGCAAGTTTGAAATTTACTTTTATTTCTTGCGGAAAAAGGGGGCGTGGCAGCCCAAAACTTTTGATGTCATTGGATTTATGCGGCCTTTAGGAACACGTGTACCAAAATTGGTATTCCTAAGTGCCATAGTTACTGAGATATTAACCGAAAACATCTATTTTTTCCGAGGTATGTCTAGTTTTTTGCTCATTGTGGGCGAATGGGGCGTGGCATCGAAAAAAAAAAAGATTCTTGTATTGACTGACTAAATATCGAGTCGATAGAGACCAAATTCGAACTTGTAGCTCTTACCATCTCTGAAATCTGTGTGTTCATACGGACGGACAGACGGACAGACGGTCAGACGGTCAGACGGACAGACGGTCAGACGGACAGACGGACAGACGGACATGGCTATATCGACTCGGCTTGTGATTCTGATCAAGAATATATATACTTTATGGGGTCTGCCACGCCTCCTTCTGCCTGTTACATACATTTGCACAAACCCAATATACTCTTGCAGAGAGTATAAAAATATTGTGACAACAATGGACGTAGCTTCTCTGCGACTGCTAACCTTGATAGCTATGACACTTTTGGTTTTTGGAGGATCCCGAAAATCGGGCTCAAGGCTTACCAATCTTAAGTGCGAAACTTACGATCTAGAATTCGCCAAATTCAACAAATGTGGGCTCAATGTGCTCGGCAGGGGCGTGGTGGGCACGAACATATACATCAATTTGCTTAAATTACAGATAAACAACATACAAGTCAGTAAATAAATAAAGTCTGTTAATCGAATAGAGTAACGATTAGTTTACCTAGATAAACTGGAGTCTCTGGCGTCGCTATAGTGGTTACAAGCCGTTTCTCTACAATGCCAGCTGCGATTTCTGCCGTCTATTGGATCATCCCGATTATTTGTCCTTCCAAGGATTAGTCTTAGGCGCCATCAGACCCAACTCCAATTTGAATCACAGCTGTCCCATTGATGTAACTATTGTCTTTGTCTACGATATTATTACTCACTATAAATGTGTCTATAATGCAATGTAAGGAACCTGCCGCTGCCACAGGGTGAATACAAGATACAGCTGCGATTCGCTACAAAAAATATCTGGAAACTTCAAGTGGAAATATTTTTGCTACGCGATGAGTGAAAAGTCGTTGAATTTACATTCTGTTTTCGTTTTTAATTGGCAAATATTTGCTTATATAAACGTTTTCATGTAAAATTGTTGTACAAATTTTAATGTATTTCGAGGTTTGCTTTGTAACCTTGTGCAATTATTTTTAATATATATCGATTTATTGTGCATAGCAAGATGATAAAAGTTCCATGATATTCAATTTTATATCAGCTGCCTTACAATGAATAGTATAGTCAAATATTAAATAAATAGGGCAACACTTTTAGTAGTCGAATTTTGAACAACTCAAAATGTCATATAAAAGATTCGATTAAACATTTAGTTTTACTACGATTTCATAATCCATATAATGTGTGTTTTTAAAGTTAAATGCTTTACTGGTAGCTTTACTGACATTACACAAAAGATTATGTCTAGCATTGGCTTAAGCAATAAAGAGTCTTTTAACTTAAAAAAAAATGGCACGTTTTAAACTCAGAACCAGAATCTAGAATACAGTCATTACTTATCTCTGTAGTTATTTTAGATCGATCTATATATAGAGTTTAATAACTTTAATACACATGTAATAGGCAATTCGAATGTTATAATTAGTTATATTAAAGTTGATGATACTTAGCTTAAGTGGTTTTAGTTTAGTATGTATTTTTAGATAAATATGCTCGTGTATGTAGTGTAGACAGTAATGAATAGTTGAAGTTACAAGTCAAATCCAAAATGTTGAATACTATAAGTAATGCCACTGGCTAAAAAAGACTTATGGTTAAATGCCGCTTAACTTGTATTTGTTTAAAGTTAACTATGCTATGTGCTTATTATAGTTAATTATAACTAACTAAACGTATTTATATTTATATGGCTTCGTTCGCATTTTATATTTACAGTTCTATTCGCACTTTTAACTAAACATATTTTAATTCCCAATTAATTAGCATAAAGAGCTATTTGAAATTTTAAAATAAAACAAAATTGCAAAATAAAACAATTTTTATCCCATGTGCTGCCACTTGTTGACCGTGTTAACACTCGAATTCATTGGCCGTAATGGCGCTTAGATCCTTCATTAGCCCCTCCAGATTGGCCATCTCTTGGTTGAGCTCCTCAGTGGATGTGCTCGGCGCTAGTCTTTGTATCTCATCGGTGGAATGCGCCACTGAGCCACCGCCTTGCAGGCGGTTGGGCGTAGCTGCTGAGAATGAGGGCTTTTTGTAGGGCGATTGGTTTTGTGGACGTATTGTGACGGCAGGAGCTGCAACAGATTAACACGAATTAACTCCAGTTTCTATTCTGGTTAGCAATTAATTGTTCTTACTGTGCTTGTTAATAGGCGTGGCAGAGCCAGTGGGAGGCGGACCTGGGACGCTGAAACTCTTGAGCGGATGGCCCCGTTTGGCGCTCTCAATGGTGGACACACAGCCATTGCCAGCTGTTCCACTATGACCACCACCAGTAGAAGTTCCCGCTCCTGAGTACCCAGCGTTGCTGTAATCAGATTAAATAAGAAAACAAATCTGTCAATTAAAGCATTTATATATTGGGATTGGCACAAAGGAAGGAGAAAAAGAAAAGTGTGGTATGAGCATTTAAGTAGGGTCTCTGGGGAAGAAGTGCAGCATTCGGGATTGCTGGATCCGCTGTGCCTTGCGGGCCAGTTGGATGTACGGCTGTCGATCCGAGATGCTCATAATGCGCCAAGCGTGCGCCGCCAGCTCGGTGACAGTCGCCGATGTGCGCATCGTGTAGACGCCCTTAAATTCGTGATTAATCAGAATCTTGTCCAAACGAAACTTGTTCAAGAAATTGAGAAACGGTGACGGCGATGCCATCAACAACAATTGGTGTTGCACGAATCGCGGCAGCGTTCTCTTATCCAGCTGGAGTTCACGGTCAGTGGGTCCTTGCACCAGGCCCACCTGAATGGTGGGATCGATGCGGCCCCAACGCGTCCTTCTGCACATATTACTTTTGAATGGCTTTGAACTTCGAGTGAATCTCTGAATCTGAATTTTGAAATCAATTTTGGATAGAATTTTAAGGAAAACTGTCGAAATTTCAAATGACTGGGTTTGAAAATCAGTTTGTTTAAAAATACGTTTGCTTTTTAAATTCGTAAAGATACATTTTTTTAAACAGGTATTTAAATATAACTATATGGGATTTTACATTTTAAGGATTTGCAACGTAGTGCAGCTTGGCTAGCGTTATAGGTAAATATAAATAAAAAAACTTTTATAAAAGTATTTTACAAATAAACCGTTCTCCTCAATCAGTTGCAACTCACCAGAAACTGGCATCGTAGCCTCCATAGGGGTGCTCGGGAGTCTGCGCCATGGAATTGTTCTGCTGGGTGAGACTTTGCTGGGATAGACCTGTCTCCATGGTCATGTGCGCGCGGCTCTGATGGTTGTACTGGGTTCGTGGGTACTGAGGTCGCTCCATGGTGGAGTTCATAGAGGTGGCTGCTGGAAAAGAATAAGAAAAAGAAAAATAAATTTAGGAGGATAATTCTAACGAAAGGAAATTCAATAACTACTTATGTAGCCCGCAACGTAGGATCGCTTGTCCAGTGAGTTGGTCACGTGGGAGGGAACCGGTGTCTCCACTTCGTAGTCGCTATGGACAACGGAACGGGGCAAAGTGAGGGCACCACTGCTAGAGGCGTTGTCGCTACAAACGGGCGTGGCATTATGCATTCCCTTGTCGATGTTCTTCAGTTCCATTTGATCATGGTGTATCCAGAGATCCGGTGGCTTAGGCACACCCACATTGTTCTTCTGATAGCTGTCGAAGATAAGCTCGAGTATTAGCTTAGAAAATCATGGGAAAACAAATAGTATTACAACTTGCCTTTTCTTCGTGTGTTCAGGCGAGGATTGGGGCTTACGGCGACAGAGCAACAAAAGGCCTAGCAGCAGCAGAAACAAGACCAGAACCGTGCCTCCAATAATGACATACAAAAGACTCTGATTGTTGATTCCCTTGGCAATACTGTCTGCCTCCTGCATGATCACAGCGGCGCTAGTAGTGAACGCCACCAGGGCGGAGAAAGGGGCGTTGCTGTTACTATTGGTCTTGCTGGTCCTAGCCTGCACCTTAAAGTAGTAGGTTGTGTATGGCTTCAGGGTGGACAGCAGAAGCATTGTCTCCTCGCCATTGTACGCCTCAATCATCCAATCCCGATCCCGTTTCGTGGTATCCGTCGTATAATATACATTGTATCCGATGATCTGACCTACAGTGTGCTTCGGGGGCATCCACTTAATGATTACATTGTGTGGATTAAGTTCATCCAGTCGCACGCTCAGTTCTCTTGGCGGCGTTACTGGGATATTGTGGTAGGTGCTATTCAGCACGGACATGGACCAAGCCGACTCCCTTCTTCCCTTTACCACCTTTACGGCGAACTCGTATTGGGTATTTGGACGGAGTTCGTTGATCATGCAGTTGAGATCGGTGGTGTTATAGTAGCGATATCGACTGGATCCCGTGACTGCGAAGCTGACCGTGTAGTACCGATTGTCGGTGACGTGTTGGTTCTTGTTTAGCATCGTGTCAGTCCAGTAGACAACTATCGAAGAACTGGACATGGTGATGGCTCTCAAGCCCACTGGCACCTCCAGTGGCATGGGTGCATCAATTGGATCCTCCTCTCGAGTCTTTATATTATCGTAGATTGGTTGACCTTCGCCTTTAATGTTTCGAGCCCGTAGAGAGACCACGTACTCGGTGTTCGGATCAAGCCCCTTGAGCACATGGTACCGCTCAGACTCTTTGAGCTCCAGGACATTCTCGTCGGGTATGCCACGTCCCCAACCCAGCACATAGTTGCGTATTTTGATCTCCGGCTGGTGCGGTGGACTCCAGTGGAGGCCAATGCTTTTGGCGTTAGGCTGTATGTTAATCCAGATGGGTTTTCCCGGCACCTGTGTTTCGTCCAGGTCGTTTTCCAGTGTATTGCAGCGATACCACTCGGTGAATGGTCCTGATCCGTTCACAGTCATTGCCGAAATCTTCACCTGGTACTCCGAATCTCGTTCCAGTCCGTTTAGCTCAAAGAAACGGATATTGGCAGGTGTGCTCTTTACCTGTGGTGCATCCTTGTACTTGCGATAGCGAATTTTATAGCCGGTTATTTGTCCATTTCGATCTTCCTCATCCGGTGGCTCCCAGTGCACTGTAATCGTCTGGAAATGTCGAAAATTGTGACATAGCAAGGAGAGAAAAGGGCATGTGAAATACTTACGTTTGAGCTTGTCACCTCCAGGGTCACATTATTGGGAGGCTCCGATGGGGTTGAGGAAAAGGTCTTAACCTTTAGTTCGCCAGACGGATCTCCCATACCATTGGGATTGAAGGGCACTACGGTAATCACATAGTCTGTATTCGGACGTAAATCAGTCAACAATATATCCAAGGACATGCTGTCATTGTACACATCCGCACCACTGTCGTTCTGTTAAGTCAAAGCTAATTGGATTAGAAGACGATTTTTGGATTGTTTATTGAATTACCTCTGAGTAGAAGACACGGTACTTAAGGATCTCTCCATTGGTCTCGGAGGGCGCACTCCAATGTACATATATTTCCTTGTGACTGCGTGCAAACGCATCCACATTCCGTGGTGGACCCGAAATGTTAACCTCTGGCTGAGTGGTAACTTCCAGTGCCTTTGAGGATTCGCCCATGCCAAAGTTAGTATTGGCCACCACACGGAACTGATATGTTCGTCCCGGCAACAAGGATTGTATGCTAATCTGTTGATCCTCATGCGATTGCGTTACAATCTTTTGTTCTCTGAATGAAACGCAAATCAAAGGTAAGTTTTCGGTTTCAAAAGATCTTTACCAGAGGCTTAGCACTTACCTCTCACTGTTGTTCACGCGATAGTAGACAGTGTAGGAGACAACTTCGTTGGCATTCAGCTGTGGCTCAAGCCAGCTGAGAGTCACGAAGCGCGACTTCACAATTTGGGCAATCAATTTGCGGGGAGCACTTGGGAGACGAGCTACGAGCCCACTGCTTAGAGGCTTGGGATCACCGGAGGCGGAAGCATCCTTGTCTGTTGTCAAATCTGTAGGGGACATTTGTTGTTGGTGGGATTTCATGTTCATATTCTGCCAGGTGGCCAGTATTTTGTCTCCGTTTCTCTCCAGTCTAGAGTCAGTCTCGTCATAATCATCTTCTTCGTTGTGGTCGTTATCGTTCAAGTTCAATTCCAAGTTTTCGTTTCTTTCAAAAGTTCCATGCAGGCTGTCCGCTTCATCCGCTTGCTCTACCGGACGCTGGAACTTCCGAAATTTACGTTTGGGAAACTCAGCGGATTTGTCGCTCGCATAGTGGTCATCGTCCGGTTCCGGGAATATGCTGCCACTGGATTTGGTGCGCACTTCCCCGGATTGGTAAAGTCGTCGTCGTTTCATGGTCATGTCCGAGGTTTGCAGTGACTTGGTGGTTTGGCCTTGTTCCCTACGTGGCTTGACTTTGGTTTTAGGAATAGGATTGGGAATGTGGATGATTTCGGTATCGATGAGGAAATAATGATTAACCAAGAAAAGATAAATATAATTGAATAAACAATAAGTAAAGAAATAATTTAGAAATCGTAAAAATAATGTTATAATAAAAATTAAAGTAAATTTTAACTCAATGCGCTTCTATTTTAATTTATTTAAATTAAAATTTGGTTTAACTTCAAAACAAGCAGTGGAAAATTTAAGTGGGCAAAGCGAATTGATCATGTTATAACTAAATACAAAAACACACACACATATATATAAATAAATAAGTATATATAATATACATATAATTATATATATAAAATATATATAATTATATATATATTATATATATAATAATTGGATAAATGAAAGGAAAGAACTTCGCGTAAATTTTGAATTGATTTTGATAGTATAATACAGTTAGAAGACCGGCTAGAAGCACCAATTGATTAAGCTGGAGAAATACTGGACACCAAACTAAATAGATATATAGACTACGTCTACTTATGTGCAAAATCTAGAGGAACACATACCTCCCGGAGCGACAACACGTAAACGAGCTGAGGCCTGGACACTTCCGGCGGGGTTGGTGCCGACGCATTGGAACATTCCGGCATCGGAAAAGAGGAGCCCATGGATGCGCAGATTGTGGCCGTTCACAAACTGCATATATTCATTCGCTGTGATGACATCACCGTTCTTTAGCCAGCGAATGCTTGGCTTGGGCTTGCCATGAATGGAACACTCTAGATTTAGTACATCCTTTTCGGAGGCGGTCTTATCGCGTGGAGACTGAATGAACTTAGGCGGTACCTGAACCTGTACTGTTGCCTGAGCATCCAATGAGTCCACAACGTTGCTGGCCCTACACTGATAATTTCCGGAGTCAATGTCCTCTGCACTAGAAATCTGAAGAGACCCGGTGCCAACAATGGAGAAGCGGGAGTCCAAATGATTAAGATCAAGTTCCTCCCCGTTCCTCAACCATTTTATCTGAGGCTTGGGCACGCCGTTGGCTACACAGTCTAGGATTACAGTGTCACCTTCACTGACCGTCTTCGGCGAAGGACCTACCAGGAAGGAGGGCGCCACCGACTGCTCCATTGCTGTCCCGATGACCTTTTTGATGTTCAAATTCATCTTGCTGCTCAGCCGAAACACTCTGCCGGAAGTAACGTTGCACTGATAGGCTCCCCGATCACTGGAAGTAACCTCGTCAATTTCTAGGGCTCCATTGGGCAGCACTACCATGCGTAGCCTGTCCACGGTCAGCAGTAGATCATCTTTGTACCACTGCACCGCATATTTCACTCCAGGTTGCCATACATGCTCCCCAACCATACACCGGAAGTAGGCCGTTTGTCCAGGAAGCAGATACGTCTCTATAAAGTCCTGATTCAACTCCGGACGACGAGTTATCGCCACCAGAGCGGGACGACTGAGCACACTGCCAATCCCATCGGCGCTTAGGAGACACTGATAAGCTCCGGTGAGTCCTCGATTCTCTTCCACAGAACTTATGTACAGTGATCCATTTTTAAGCTGTGTTCGAAATGTATCCCCGACCACTCCCAGATCCTGGCCGTCTGGTCCACGCCAGCGAATACTTGTGTTTATGGGAGTGGCCTTGCCCTTGCCAGCGGCTTTTCCTGCACACTGTAACAACACAGAATGGCCTTCGGGAACCACCGAGTCCTCGGGCTCTGCCGTAAATGTGAGAGCTGCAAATAAGAAATAGAACAAAAGGAGGACAACTGGTTAAGCTGTTGTTGTTTTTGTTATCACCCCCACGAGGTTGACCTGAACACGCGCTAACACTCGACAATTGGATGAGTTGCAATCTGCTAATATGGAAACGGCCTGAATAATTGAAGACTTGAAGGAACACCCCTTACCAAGGCTACACAAATATTTGCATTTCCAATTTGACTCCTGTCTATATATTTTTACATCCTTTGATGCCGCATCCCTTAAACCTAAGTCAAAGTAGCCCTGGGACTCACCCATCAAGTTTTTAATATTAACTTTCGAAATGGTTCATAGGAGCTATTCATGAGCCAGTTTTGTTAAATCGATTTATTTAGAGATATATTAGCTTATAATGGATAAGTATTACATCAGTCATATCAGAGAACAACTCGTTAAGAATTTCACATTAATAAGCTATATTTATTTCTTGCTTGTTATAGGTTCAGTTTGCAGACTTAATTTGTTAAAAGAACATCATTTGTTGGGCTTCCCTAAACATTTCAGTTCCTAGTCTATTGAAATTTACCAATTTTATTCTGCTGTGCAAAACGAGGATTGCGACGAGGTGAAGGGAACGTTGTGGCAGGTGCACCATTTAATACTCTATCTTTACTCTAGAGTTTAACCCTCTCGCCAACATTCCAGTATGTTGACCTTAATGAGTTTCAACCTTTGAGTTTGACTTAAGCTAAGAATGCAGGTAATTTGCTAGCTTTTGTACTGTTTCCGCTACGTTTCAGGCTTTCATCAAAAGTTTACTTATTTTACGAAGCGTGCCAGAAACCTCTCAATCTCACTTCCTCTCTTTTCTTGTCTCTCTCTTTTACTCTCTGTTTCATCTCGTTGCATCTCGACATGATGCACTGCACCCTCAGAGAACCAGCAAACACAAGAGAAATGGCCACATAGATGGATGTGCGGGAATGCATTCGGTAACATGAGAACAACTCGATTGGCTTTATTTCCCGGTCTTTTAACTTTAATTTCCATTTATATTTATATTTCATTTTCATTTCACTCTGGTGAAATCATGCATTTAAAGACCCTTCGTGTGGTTTTCATAGATTGTGGCGTTCCACTTTAATTTTAATTACTTTAATAGGCGAGTTCTTCGCGACTTATTTGACTGTCACATAAAGTATATTGATCACCATCAATAGCCAAGATGATATAGCCATATCCGTCTGTCCGTCTGTATATACAAAAAAATCTAAGAGGGTATAAGGGTTAAATAGGCCCTAAAAAGGCAGTACAACGAAAATAAAAATTGTCAATCGAAAGACTTTAAATCAAGGTTATTTTTTTTTTTTTTTGTTCTTAACGGTTAAGTACGTTAAGTGGCTTCAATTGTAGAAACGCATGTTAAAAGTATTTACTAAATGGTCTCTTAAATACTGTAATATGAAGCAGCAATCAAGCTTTTGCTGGACTCCTCTGTTTTCAGTAATTCGCTTAGTTTGATAGTGTCAAAGTTGGAGTCGCCCGACTCATAGTTTGAGTCGGAGTCGAGCAGTAATGTGTGTGCAATGGACGATGACTTTTTAAAGAGAGTGCCACGTGGGCGTCGCAACAATGGGGTTGTGACCAAATCGTTGTAGTCACTCAATTTATGCGGATTTTGGAAGCCCAAAAAGATATTCGTGTCCAGACTGCAATGGCGACTCAAAGGAGGATTCATGGGTAAATCAAAAACTTGTAATCCTGGTGAGTTGAGCTCGTTATCTGTTCCCTTTTGCGTTTCGAAGGATAAGGAATTTTTTGTTTTGGCAAATTTGCCAAGGCAGGTTCGCGGCAAGTACTCGGATGGTTGGCGATCATAGGACATTATTTCGCTAAAGATTAGAAACTTTACAATAGAAAAGTCGTTCAAGACATTCTTGAGAAAGGTGCGCACTAGTCCAGAGAAGACATCGGACCAGTTGGACAGTGAAAGAAGGCACCATAGTTGATACGAGTGAACGCCAAGTGGAGCAGTTAGCATTGTCTTCTGTAGATATTCAAGGCTGCTAAGCAGCATATAATTCCCACGATAGGTCTCCATTGTCTCGGGCTTCTCCCACTCTGGGGGTGCAAAAGGAGCTTCCTCACACAGCTGGGCACAGCCCCACAAATAGGGTATTATGTTGCGATTGTCAATGATGCTCTCGTATTTCTTAGCCAAAAGGCGATAGAATAGAATGAGGCGACGCACCAAATTTAGGTAACGCTGGAAGAGCAGAAGGGCTGCTGCCACTGTATCCTTGCCTTTAAGTATGCCACACTTGAAAAGCCCACACAAAAAGAACATAAACATTAGTTCGTTTTCAGGTCCATAACCATAGGTCTTGAGGCTTCCAAAGGAACGAGTCAGATATTGGACCAATTCGTTAACATGTTTGAAATTAGGTTTCACCTGTTCCTCGAGTATGGCATACAACCTCTCTTGCACCTGCAGCAACCAATGTCGAAAGGCCCGATGGCATCTGTATTGCAACGAACCTGTTGAGTCCAACGAATCGATTTTAGTCTCTCCTACACAACGCATCATGCCCTGGGCCATGCCCAATGGATGATGCTTATAGACTAGTCGATCCAACCAATCGAAGACCATGCACAGTTTCTGCATCTGATCAGAGACTATAAAGCTGCCTCCTTGTCGATACCCCTGTACAGCCACACTTGTGTTGTTTACATAAGCCACTAGATCGTAGTACGCCCGAGAACGCTTCCAATTGCCCAAATCCTCTGGACACCGTATTCGCTTCACATACAATCTTTGCGCGAATATGGAAGCCTTAATTGCATCCGCAGTGGGCTCAGTCACCTCGTACATGTGTTTTTTGTTCATGCTGAATGGCTTTTCTTTTGTTTTAATTTAATTTTCTTTTTGGAAATCTGGGATTTTTGAATAAATTGTTGAATTGAGTGTGCTTCTCTGACCTACTTAGTTACTTTTGTTACTCAAACTGTAGTTATGCGATTAATGACATTTAATGAAACGATTATGATTTCCAAAATTTCAATTAAAAGAATAAATTATAATTTCTTAAATTTGTTTTTTTTTGCGGAAATACAACAAGTTTTAGTTATGTATTATGTTTAGGCAGTTAATGTTTGCTTAACCCTTTATCAAAAATAATTTGTTGTCTTCTTTTCTCTATGTATAAGGAATTATTTCGCTTTGAAGGTGTGCAAGGGCAATCTTCTTAGAAGGCTTATATTCACGTTTTATATACGCACAAACAAACAACAAAAGAAGGTTATCTTCGGCGAGTCAAGGTTTAAATGCCGTTGCAGTCGTACACATTGCGCATAGCAGGAGGTTTGATAAAGTATATATATAAAGTATACTCCATAAAGTTATTAATCAACATTTACAGCAGAGTCGATATAGCAATGCCTGTCTGTCCGACCTGAATGAATGGATCACAGAGACTATAAGAGTTAGAGCCACAAAATTGTTAATAAAAGCTCATCTGCAGTGTACGTAGAACAAGTTTATTTCAAATTGTTTGCCAAGCTCATCTGCAGTGTACGTAGAACAAGATTATTTCAAATTGTTTGCCACGCAACCTATCGCCCCCAAAAATTGTAAAAAACTATTTTTGTAACATCATAACTAGGAAAAATATAAAAAAAAAAAACAAGAAAAAAAGGTTATCTTCGGCTAGCCGAAGATTAAATACCCTTGCAGACACGCATATTGCGTTAATTTTATTTTTATCGGTAATTGTTCCAACAGTAGCTATATGATATAGTAGTCCGATTTGAATGAAATTTTGTCAGCATATTGGAAATAATAATAAATGCATATTTTGTGAATTTGGTTAAAATCGATCAACAGACATAGAAAATTTTCATACTAGGTATTTCAACCGATTGTTCCTATGGCAGCTATATGATATAGTAGTCCGATTTGAATGAAATTTGGTCAACAATATACCCTCTGCAAGGGTATAACAAGAAAGAACGCTATAGTCGCCACGCGACTTTAGGATACCCGTTACTCAGTTTCAATCTGTACAAATTCATACTAAGAGAGTAAATAACAAGAAAAAAAGGACAGTAGAACACGCCCGACCGTATAATACTCTCTGCTTTTATTCTTAATTATAATGCTTAAATCGGTATATGGATATTACAATAGATAGTTCTTGCATTAGAACACGTAAAAACAAAAAAAAAAGCAAAGCATAATCGAACATATATGTGTTTGTCTGTATGTACATACAAATTCGTTTAACGTTAAATGTATGCACATACACATTTGTGTATGAATACTATTGGTCGCACTCGCACTCATTGCTCTCGAATAAAATCTTTGTTGCTTCATTTCTTTCTTGTTTATGGTCGGATTCTTACAAAACTTTCAGGTGAGTTTGACATGATACGTCTTCAAACGAATCATAAATAACAACACTGTACGATAAGAATAAATGCTTTAAAAACGGCATTCAAGTTTGAAATTTTCTATTATTTCTTGCGGAAAAAGGGGGCGTGGCAGACCAAAACTTCTGATGTCATTGCATTTTTGCGATCTCTAGGAACACGTGTACCAAAATTGGTATTCCTAGGTGCCATAGTTACTGAGATATTCGCCGAAAACACTTATTTTTTCCGAGGTGTGACGGGTTTTTTACTTATTGTGGGCGAATGAGGCGTGGCATCGAAAAAAAAAAGATTCTTGTATTGACTGACTAAATATCGAGTCGATTAAGACCAAACTCGAACTTGTAGCTCTTACCATCTCTGAAATCTGTGTGTTCATACGGACAGACGGACAGACGGACATGGCTATATCGACTCGGCTTGTGGTGCTGATCAAGAAGATATATACTTTATGGGGTCTGCCACGTCTCCTTCTGCCTGTTACATACTTTTGCACAAACCCAATATACTCTTGCAGAGAGTATACAAATTTTCATACAAATTCATATTAAACGAATTTTATAAAGAGCGAATTTTCGACCGATTGCCCCTATGTGAGCTATACGATATAATAGTCCGATTTGGATCAAACTTAGTCAGCTTATGAATGCCATAGATATGAAAATCCTATGTGAATTTTGATAACGTAAGTAACAAAAAAGTTTTCTATACTAAAACATGCTATTTTTATCAGATTTACCTTTATATGAACATAGAACGCCCTAAAGTCGGCGTGTCCAAAAACAAAAACAAACTTGTACTGCTTGGGCATTTTATCTTTCATTTGCGACCTCTCGGGTCTTTCTAGCTCTTATAGTTGATGAGATCCTTTTGTTCATACAGACGGACGGACGGACAGACAAACAGACAGACAGCTATCGCAAAGTTTATGATAACTATCCTTACAAAGTTTGATTTGGATCGGCAAAGTGTAGCCTATAGCTCCCATAGGACAAATCAATAAGCAATTACTTATGTGAATGGTAAAATGCGCACCAGAATTAGTACGGGATCTTTTACAGTCGACTCGCTAAATTTCCTCACTCTTTTCTGTCTGCCTATTTACGCTGCGTTTTGATTGACATTTCTACTTTTATGGCTTTTGTTATATTCTATGCAAGAGCATATTGGGTTTGTGCAAATGTATGTAACAAGCAGAAGGAGGCGTGGCTGACCCTATAAAGTGTATATATTCTTGAGATGGTCTCTATCGACTCGATATTTAGTCAGTCAATACAATAATCTTTTTTTATTGATGCTACGCACCATTCGCTCACAATAAGCAAAAAACTAGACATACCTCGAAAAAAATAGATGATGTCACTTAGGAATTCCAATTTTGGTACACAGGATACTAGAGACAGCATAAAGGATATGACATAAAAAATGTTGGACTGCCACGCCCCTTTTTCCGTAAGAAATAAAAAGGTTTTCAAACGTACATGCCGTTTTAAAGGCATTTGTTCTTATCGTACAGTATTGTTATTTAAAATTCGTTTGAAGACTAATTATATAAAAGTATCCTGAAAGTTTTATAAGAATCCGACTATAAATAAAAAAGAAAAAAAGCAAAGTGTATATTTCAGCGCATACATGCACACATATATATGTGCATACATGTAATGTCAAACGTATATGTATGTGCATAAAGACAAACAGATGTACATATATTCGATTATGCTTTGTTTTTGAACGTGTTTTAATGAAAGTACTATCCATAATACTATAATATGCAGAGAGTACTATACGGTCGGGCGCGCTCGACTGTACTTTTCTTTCTTGTTTTGGTATTGAATTTCATCGAATTGGGCTCACATTTCGGCCTACCTGCATTAATGCGGCACAACTCAATTATGGGCCAAGCCCGTATTTACATAAATATTACGTAGTACGTACCTATCTATACATAACTAGGGATAGGTGCAGGCCAGATTAATTGTTATACTCTCTGCAAGAGTATATTGGGTTTGTGCAAATGTATGTAACAGGCAGAAGGAGGCGTGGCAGACCCCATAAAGTATATATATTCTTGATCTTATTTTTTCCGATGGCACGCCCCATTCGTCCACAATGAGTCAAAAACCCGACACACCTCGAAAAAATCTATGTTTTCGGCGAATATCTCAGTAACTATGGCACTTAGGAATACCAATTTTGGTACGCAGGTTCCTCAAGACACCATAAATGCATTGACATTTAAAATTTTTAGCTGCCTCGCCACCTTTTTCCGTAAGAAATAAAAAAATTTTCAATCTTGCATGCCGTTTTTAAGTCAATTGTTCTTATCGTACAGTATTGTTATTTAAAATTCGTTTGAAGACTAATTATATCAAACTATCCTGAAAGTTTCATAACAATCCGACCATAAACAAAAAGAAAATAATGCCAATGCATGAGTGCGAGAGAGACAGCGCTAGCCATGCCGACCAGTATTTAGTAGTCATAGTATGTGCATACATTTAACTTCAAACGAATTTGTATGTTCAAGCAGACAAACACATTTATGTTCGATTATGCTTAGGTTTTTTTTTTTGTTTTAACGTGTTTTAATACAAGAACTATCTATTGTAATATCCGGATACCGATTTTAACATTATAATTGGGAATAAAAGCAGAAAGTATTCTACGGTCGGGCGCGTTCAACTGTACTTTTCTTACTTCTTTGAATTCATTATTTGAAAAATATTCCAAAATCATAAAAACATAATGGCGGTCTAAATCAAATGAAGACATCATCACAATCCAAATACTTAAACGTGATTGGTCGCTCAATCAATTAAAATTGTTTTATACTGCTTGAATTTATTTTTATTGTTTCTACATTCAAGCAGCAGAAATAGAAACAACTTAATGATACCAGATACATTTCGAGAAATCCATCAAACTTATTTTCCGTCCCGCTCATTCATTCGTTATCTTGCTCTGTCTGGAAAAAGCGCTTCCGAATTGTGTCAATTGTGGCTTGGTCTCTTATCAAAGAATCGAGATTGTCGACCATTATAAGAAAAAAAGAGTGGATCATTAAGAGGAAGAAAAGGTTTGGAGGGGCGAGAGATGATGTGAGTAGCAGCTGCCACATATAAAACATTAATTCCCCCATGTCGAAGATAAACAAATGATAAACCAAAGAAAGAGTAAATAATGTGCTAAATAAGTACAGTACTTCTGCATTCCATTAGTCAAAGTAAAATATCCTCTGCAGTCCAAAAAAACTACTGCTTCTTGATTATAAATACAAAACAGTATTGTCAGTTACCCAACTAAATGCCTTAAGGGGTTATATACAAAGTTGGGCGTCCCAAAATTCACTTTTTTTTGTGCATATTCTGAAAGTATATACATTTGATTATAACTGTGCGTAGGACCAGTAGTTTTCAAGTTAAAGCTGTTTTTCTAACTGCATTTGGTGCGCGGCTAATGTCAAAACACAACTTTGAATGCCAATATGTCGGAATGACTTTCTTTCAAAAGTACTGTTATGGTGATCACGATAACTCAAAAACTTGTCAACCGGTTTTCAACATTTTTTTTTCTAGTATTCGTATTAAAAATTTCGTGTACTTGAACGATCGAAAATGTTTGAATTTTATCCAAAATTTGGTTTTTTGAAAAATTTAACCCCAAAAAAGTCGATTTTTCATTTGAACCATTTTTTTACTAACAAAAAATTTATTTTATTTAATAGGCTTCGTTCAAGTACACCAGAGTAAAATTATCTTGAATAATTTTTTTACTTTTTTAATTTAATTTAAGCGGTTTGTCGTGGAGAATGATCACCGCAAACCTCCGTCACTTTTAAAAATTTTATTGAAATTAAAATTGTTTTTATTTCTGTAAATATGTTACTAAAGTATTGTGTTTTCGTTTTTTTAATAAAAAATTCACAAAGTTAGCGTACTTCACTGCCTCAACTTTGTATATAACACCTTAATTAATTAAATTTCGAATAATTATACTGGTAGACTAAGAGGGTATACTGAAATCTTTGAAATGTATGTAAAAGGGAGAAGGAGGGGTGGCACACCCCATAAAGTACATATATTTTTGATCAGCATTGATAGCCATGTCGTCTGACCGTCCGTATGAACACACAGATTTCAGAGATGATAAGAGGTACAAATTTGAACTTAGTCGCAATCGACTACTTATTTAGCCGGTCAATACAAGAATCTTTTTTTTATACCACGCCCCATTCGCCCATAACTATGGCACTTAGGAATACCAATTTTGGGATGCCTGGTCCCCTTTTTCCGTAAGAAATAAAAAACTTTTCAAACTTCCATGCCGTTTTAAGAGGTTACATACCTTAAGGGGTTATATACAAAGTTAATGCAGTAAAGTAAGCTAACTTTGTGAGTTTTTTAAAAATGTTTATGCAATCTTTTTTTAAAAATGCAAAGAACAATAGTTTAGTAACATATTTAAAGAAATATAAACAATTTTAATTTCAAAAAAATTTTGAAAACTGGCTGAGTTAAAGGTCATGCCCCTAGGTTTGCGGTGATCATTCTCCACGACGAACCGCTTAAATAAAATTAAAAAAGTAAAAAAATCATGCAAGATAAATGTACTCTGGTGTACTTGAACGAAGCCGATTAAAAAAAAAAAATTTTTTTTTACTAAAAAAATGGTTCAAATGAAAAATCGAATTTTTTGGGGTCAAATTTTTCAAAAAACAAAATTTTGAAAAAAATTCAAATACTTTTCCATAAAAGTCGATCGTTCAAGTACACGAGATTTTCAATACAAATACATAAAAAAATGAATCTGTTTATTCAAAAAGTACTGTTGCGGTGATCACGTTAACTCAAAAACTTGCCAGCCTATTTTCAATTTTTTTTTTTTGGTCAAATAAACCGTTCAGTACCACTAAAACAGATTTTTCTTCAATAATCTTTTGACTTTTTTCATCTCAGTTGAGCTATTCGCATGCCATCGTGATCACCGATAAGACATGCTTGAAAAAAATTATTAAAAATTATTTACTTTTTTGGGCCTTCAAGGTATGTAACCCCTTAAGGCATTTGTTTTTATCGTACAGTATTGTTATTTAAAATACTAATTATATCAAACTAAACTGAAAGTTTCATTAGAATTCGACTTTAAACAAAATAGAAAATAAGCAACCAAGTTTATATTTGAGAGCAATGCCAATGCATTAGTGAAATCAAGACAGAAATATAGAAAAATGTTCGATTATGCTTTGGTTTTTATACTCTCTGCAAGAGTATATTGGGTTTGTGCAAATGTATGTACCAGGCAGAAGGAGGCGTGGCAGACCCCGTAAAGTATATATATTCTTGATCAGCATCACAAGCCGAGTCGATATAGCCATGTCCGTCTGTCCGTCTGTCTGTCTGTCTGTCCGTATGAACACACAGATTTCAGAGATGGTAAGAGCTACAAGTTCCAGTTTGGTCTCAATCGACTCGATATTTAGTCAGTCAATACAAGAATCTTTTTTTTTCGATGCCACGCCCCATTCGCCCACAATGAGTAAAAAACCCATCACACCTCGGAAAAAATCTATGTTTTCGGCGAATATCTCTGTAACTATGGCACCTAGGAATACCAATTTTGGTACACGTGTTCCTAGAGACCGCATAAATGCAATGTCATCAAAAGTTTTGGGCTGCCACGCCCCCTTTTTCCGCAAGAAATAAAAGAAAATTTCAAACTTGCATGCCGTTTTTAAAGCATTTATTCTTATCGTACAGTGTTGTTATGTATGATTCGTTTTAAGACGTATCATGTCAAACTCTCCTAAAAGTTTCATAAGAATCCGACCATAAACAAGAAAGAAATGAAGCAACAAAGATTTTATTCGAGAGCAATGAGTGCGAGAGAGACAGCTCTAGTCGTGCCGACCAATAGTATTCATACACACATATGTATGTGCATGCATTAAACGTCAAACGAATTTGTATGTACATACAGACAAACACATGTATGCTCGATTATGCTTAGCTTTTTTTTTTGATTTAACGTGTTCTAATACAAGAACTATCTATTGTAATATCTGGATACCGATTTAAGCATTGTAATTGGGAATAAAAGCAGAGAGTATTATACGGTCGGGCGTGTTCGACTGTACTTTTCTTACTTGTTTTTGTTTGTACTATCCATTCTAATACCCGGACATCGATTTTAACATTATAATCGGGAATGAAAGTAGAGAGTACTATATGGTTTCGCGAGCTCGCTTGTACTTTTCTTGCTTGTTTTTGTTTCAAAGTGTTTTAATACAAATGCTATCCAGTGTAATCCCTGCATACCGATTTTAATATTATTATCGAGAATTAAAGCAGAGAGTATTATACAGTCGGGCGCGCTCTATTATACTTTTCGATCATGTTAAATAAAAAAAAATCAATGTTTTTTCGGATATCTCAGTACCTATGGCACTTAGAAACACCAATTCTGATATACAGGTTCCTAGAGACAGCGCAAATGCAACGTCAATAAAAATCATGGACTGCCACGCCCCCTTTTCCCATAAGTAACAAAAAAAATTCTCAAGTTTGGTACCGTTTTTAAGACATTAGTTCAAATAGTACAGTGTTGTTATTTAATTTTCGTTTGGAGCCAAATCATATCAAATTATCCTGAAAGTTGCATCAAAATACTACAATTAATAAGGGAGTTTTCACGTAACTAAGTTTATGTTTTTTAAGTGCAAAATAACTGCATGCGTACTAGCGAGACAAAAACAATAAGAATATATTTGTATTTTTCTGTCTCGTTCGTATGCAGTCGCTGACATATAATTTCAAACGAATTTGTGTGTGTATACAGACAAACATATATACGTATGATCGATTATACTGAGTTTTTATACCCTTGCAGAGCAGAGAATGTTATTCGGTCAGCCGTGCTCTAGTAAGGTGGAACGTACTTATATCAGCAGATCAAGTTTATTTTACCTCATCAAAAATTGTGTTCAATAATTGTAACTTATAAACACGTGGTTCAAATAAAATAGATAACTCTACATATATTTACATTAGCCGCGTGTTTTTTGGAACAAAGTTTGGCCTAAGTGGTAGCCTAGTATTTGTATTTAAACCTAACTTTTACGCTTCGAGTCCCGGCAAATACAATATCAGACATTTTATTTATTTTTGTTATATACAAAAATTATTATTAAATTTAAATTCAAATAATGAGAACATTCGCAAAAGCGAAGCGTGGCGCAGGTTCGAAGCCGACTAGTGAAATTATTTTTATTTCTTTTTTAATTCCTTTTAAAAATTTACATTTTTATATAATTATAATCATATTATTTGTTATATATATATTGTTACAATATTCAAATATTAATTGTCAACCACTATGAATACGGGTTCTTTTACAGTCGGCTCGCTCGACTGTAGGCTTTCTTACTTGTTTATGTTCACAGAAGTGAGGAGTAGGCTGTAAAATATATAATGCACACTTTACCGACGCGAATAAAAATCTATTTCTCCTTTCAACTTTCCACATTTTCTGAACAAGAATGTTTTAAAGCTACTAATGGATTTACATGCAAAATAAACGAAATTTTTAAAATGGAACAACTTTTTCATTAGAGCTGCAAGTCAGCACAATTTTGTTATGGAGATTCTCGTATGTCGGATATAAATCAGATGAAGCGGGGCAATAATGTTTATTTAAATTAACGAAATTAAAGAACAAATAGTTATACGAAAATACGATAATGACTCGTAGTAGCTTAATTGAGTTGCCAACAATTCTTTTCCCTCAGAGACAGTGTCAGTACCAGTACAACTTCTCAAATCCAATTTCAGTTCCGTTTCTCCTCGTTTTGCTTCTTTTATTACCGTAGTTATTTTTCAGTCTTTTCTCAACCGTTGGAACATTTGAGTTTGCTTTAATTACGAGCGCTGGAAGTCGTTTCTTGCTCATTGAATCAAATTAAAGAATTAAAATTACTGTGTGATTTAAGTGTTTCCCTTGAAAGAAGCTGAGTTCACTATAATTGTACCCAAAAAAATGGATTAAAAATGTTGAAAAAAAAAATTTTTGTTTATGTGTTGTTTATGTTGTTTATTATTAAATATATGTATATTCAGCTAAATTTACTTCAATTGGTCAAATCGCAAGATTACAATAAAAAGAATAAAACAACAAAATCCATCAAAAGTGCAAGTCACGCACTCAAAATGTTAAATTTACATAATCTTTTGATACAGGTAATTGATTGGAAAGAAAGTGTCAATCGAAATGCCGTTGATTCAAGCTCTTCTTAAAACATATATAAATTATATATAAAAGAAAGGAAAAATATTAAAATTCGATCTGCGAGGCTGTCATAATTATTCACAAAAACTCTAAATGAATTTATTACTGAAAAAACAAGAAAGAAAAGTACAGTCGAACGAGCCCGACCGTATAATACTCTCTGCTTTTATTCCCAATTATAATGTTAAAATCGGTATCCGGATATTCCAATAGATAGTTCTTGTATTAGAACACGTTATTGGTCGGCATGACTAGCGCTGTCTCTCTCGCACTCATTGCTCTCGAATAAAATCTTTGTTGCTTCATTTATTTCTTGTTTATGGTCGGATTCTTATAAAATTTTTAGGAGAGTTTGACATGATACGTCTTCAAACGAATCATTAATAACAACACTGTACGATAAGAATAAATGCTTTAAAAACGGCATGCAAGTTTGAAATTTTCTTTTATTTCTTGCGGAAAAAGGGGGCGTGGCAGCCCAAAACTTTTGATGTCATTGCATTAATGCGGTCTCTAAAAACACGTATACCAAAATTGGTATTCATAGGTGCCATAGTTACTGAGATATTCGCCGAAAACATAGATTTTTTCCGAGGTGTGACGGGTTTTTTACTCATTGTGTGCGAATGGGGCGTGGCATCGAAAAAAAAAAAGATTCTTGTATTGACTGACTAAAAATCGAGTCGATTGAGACCAAACTCGAACTTGTAGCTCTTACCATCTCTGAAATCTGTTTGTTCATACGGACAGACAGACAGACGGACAGACAGACAGACGGACGGACGGACAGACGGACATGGCTATATCGACTCGGCTCGTGACGCTGATCAAGAATATATATACTTTATGGGGTCTGCCACGCCTCCTTCTGCCTGTTACATACATTTGCACAAACCCAATATACTCTTGCAGAGAGTATAATAAAGAACTAAAACATACAGTAAGAACGGCCATAGTCAATCAAGAATATATATACTTTATCGGATCGGAAAAGCTTCTCTCTGCCTTTTACGCACATCTCGCTTCTAACAAACTTAATAGACCCCTCTACTCTTTTTTATACTCTCTGCTAGAGTATATAGGGTTGGTGCAAATGTATGTAACCGGCAGGAGGCGTGGCAGACCCCATAAAGTAAATGTAATTGTAATTTCTGTACACTTGGTTTAAAATTGCATACCGTTCTAAGGCATTTGTTCTCATCGTACAGTATTGTTATTTATGATTCCTTTGGAGACAAATAATATTAAACTATCCTGTAAGTTTCATATGAATCCGACCATAAACTAAAAACAAAACAAGCAACAAAGTTTATTTTCGAGCGCAGTGCCTATAAATACAAGCGAGACAGAAACATACAAGCATTTGCTGTCCGTGGAAGCAGTTAATGCAGACCAATAGTATGCAAACAAACATATATATGTGTATACATGTAATATCAAACGAATATGTGTGTGCATACAGATAAACAGATGTACATATGTTCGATTATGCTTTGTTTTTATACTCTTTGCAAGAGTATATTGGGTTTGTGAAAAAGTATGTAACAGGCAGTAGGAGGCCTGCCAGACCCCATAAAGTTTATATATTTTTGATCAGCGTCACAATCCTAGTCGATATAGCCATGTCCGTCTGTTCGTATGAACACACAGATTTCAGAGATGGTAAGAGCTACAAGTTCGAATTTGGTCTTAATCCACTCGAAATTGATCAGTCAATACAAGAATTTTTTTTGCCACGCCCCATTCGCCCACATTGAGCCCAGAAACCGGCAAACATCGGGAAAAATTTATGTTTTCCGCGAATATCTCAGTAAATATGACACTTAGGAATACCAATGAATACGCATGTTCGTAAAGACAGCACAAATGCATTGACATTAAAAATTTTGGGCTGCCAAACCCCCTTTTTCCGTAAGAAATAAAAAAACTTTTCAAACTTGCATGCCGTTTTTAAGGCATTTGTTCTTATCATACAGTGTTCTTATTTATTATTCGTGTGAAGACGAATCATGTCAAACTCTCCTAAAAGTTCCATTAGAATCCGACCACAAACAAAAAAGAAAACAAGAAAGAATGCTATAGTCGCCCCGCGACTTTAGGATACCCGTTACCCAGTTTCAATATGTAACTAAAAATGGGTAATGATAATAATATTAGTGCAATAGTTTAGGGGATGGCTAAGATAGCTGGGAAAACATAGAACATTTTCACACAAATTTATGATCAGGGCATATTTTTGACAGGTTGTTTGTATGGGAGCTATACGACATAGTAGTCCGATTTGAATGAAAATCGGTCAGTATGTTTATTTTATTGATATATATATATGTGTCAGTTTAATTAAGATAGCTTGGTAAATACAAAAAATGTTCATACAAATTCATTCTAAGAGCGAATTTTTGACTGATTGTTCCTATGGGAGCTATACGATATAGAAGTCCGATTTGGATCAAACTTGGTCAGCTTATGTACGCCATAGATATGTACATCCTGTGCTAATTTGGTTCTGTAACTAACAAAAAAGTTTTCTATACTAAAACATGCTATTTTTACCACCTTTTACCTTTATATGAACATAGAATGCCCTAAAGTGGGCGTGTCAAAAAACAAAAACAAACTTGTACTGCTTGCAAATTGTATCTTTCATTTGCAACCTCTCGGGTCTTTTACCACCTTTTACCTTTATATGAACATAGAACGCCCTAAAGTGGGCGTGTCAAAAAACAAAAACAAACTTGTACTGCTTGCAAATTGTATCTTTCATTTGCAACCTCTCGGGTCTTTCTAGCTCTTATAGTTGCTGAGATCCTTTTGTTCATACAGACGGACGGACAGACGGACGGACGGACAGACGGACATGGCTATATCGACTCGGCTGTTGATGCTGATCAAGAATATATATACTTTATGGGGTCTGCCACGCCTCCTTCTGCCTGTTACATACATTCCAACGACTACAATATACCCTTGTACTCTACGAGTAACGGGTATAAATATACGATGACATACATGTCCATGTCGATAGACACAATTTGAGTTTCAGGTTTTTATTCTGGTCCAAATCAAACAATATGTTAATTATACGCGTTAATCGTAGAGTAAAAGGGTATAGTGTAATCGTTGGAATGTATGTAACATGGAGAAGGGGGTATGGCAGACCAACTAAAGTATATATTTTTGATCAGCATCAATAGGAGAGAATCTCAGAGCCTGTATGAGCTAGAGACGTCTAAGAGGTCGCAAATGAAAGATAAAATACCCAAGCAGTACAAAATTTATTTTGTTTAATGACACGCCCAGTTTAGGGCGATCTATCTTCATATTGTGCAAAGTATGTAACAGACAGAAAGATTCGTGGCAGACCCCTTAATGTATATACATATAATCTGGATCAGCGTCACAAGCCAAGACATAGCCATGTCCGTCTGCCTGTCTTTCTTTCTATCCGTATCGTATTGTATGTACAGGAAACAACAACAACATTCACAAATATTTAAGGATGCAGCCAACAAACGTGGCTATCGCCTGTTTAAGATCTAGCGCGAAAGTGCGAGTGTGGGCACAGGAGAAAAGACCATTAGAGTGGGCTAATGGTGGCACCTTTTAAGGTTAAATTGGGCAGCCGTAGTGTAGCAGTAGCAGCAGGCTGTCTTGGCAGTAGAAGGGTATGTGTCGGGTTCAGCTGAAAGCCTTCGTTTTATCGGCAGCTAAATTTATGCACAGCAGCTTCGCTACTAAGGGTTTAAATTTACCAATAAGCCAGACCAAAATGCGGGTTGAAAAGCTGAAATCGTCTTGGCTAAATCTACCCAAACATAGACAGAAACTCAAACCTCTGTTCCAAACACTCCAAACTGCATTTGCATTTAGCTAAGTAAACAAGGTCCTCCAGTTGCTGTCACGGCTATCGGAAAATGTGCATCGCAAACGCGACCCAGAGCCGGGAGGCAACAGACTTGGTCGCAGCTGTACCCAGGGACAGAACAAGAGTCTAAGTTCCCACTCACGCCAGTTTTGGGTATTTCGAAAAACATTTAGCTATCGATTTTGGCCTGGCTTGTTGATATTCCATTTGGCTGGACAAACGAAGACAAAAAGTTGTTGGCGGAAATGTTGCATCGTTAATCCCCACCAACAACAATCAACCCGCTCGACTTTTCCCCATCCCATTACTCGATTTGGAAACTGTTGTGCGTATGAAATCAAAACGGTGTCTCTAAAAGGACAGATACACTGAGAAGACAATCTTATCCCAAAGTAAGTTGGAATTTTTTGGGCAAGAGCTTAAAGTGTTTTTCTAAAATTAGAAAAAAAAATAAGCAAATAAATAAGATATTTAAGTTTAGTTATTCAAAGCTTATAAAAATTTAAATATTTGATCAAATTAAATCAACTAATCTAAGAGAATTTGGCGTAACCTCACTTTTAAGTAGCATACTTGAGAATCGACTTTAATCCACAATAACTTCATTCTCTGTGCAGAAATGTGTTTAAAATGCAGGTTCGAGTGAAGCCAACGACAGCTGAAATTAAAATTGCATTTCCAAATGCACAGCCGAAAGCAATTACATTTTACCTCTTTCTACCACTCACTTAACTATAAAGGGAGGCTGGCTTTTGTCATTGTGATTTAAGTAGAACTTAGTAGAATACATAGCAGACCAAAAACGTTTTCTAAATGCGTTTACCAACCATCATTGGCAACAAGACGTATTCGCTTTAAGGGGGTTTTCTTGTCTAAAAATTCGAAATGTTTTTTTTCATTATTCGATGGATAAAGTTTTTATAAATATGTCCCCAAAAGAATTATTTCGAAGTTACAGCTGTTTTGCTGACGGAGCTGCTATGACGCATTGATCGGATGTACAACTTTTAATGCGTTTTTCTCGAAACCACTTTTTTTTGATACCGTCGCCACGATATCTTAAGTATAAATCGAGCGATTTACTTGAAATTTGGCATAAATATTCTTAAAACACACCTCTACAGCACGACCCAACAAAAACTGGACATTTCAATTTTTAACATATTTAAAAAATTCGAAAAATTTAAAAAATGAGGGAAAATACCAAACGAATATTTTCAAAAGCCGTCATTTTATAAAATTTTTTTTTTCAGTTTTGTTGGTTCATGCCATAGAGACATTCCATATCTTTAAGAATTTGTAAACTTGTCATACTCTCCGCAAGAGTATATTGGGTTTGTGCAAATTTATGTAACAGGCAGAAAGAGGCGTGATAGACCCCATAAAGTATATATATTCTTGATCATCGTCACAAGTCGAGTCGATATAGCTATGTCCGTCTGTCTGTCTGTCCGTATGAACACGCCGATTTTAGGGGTGGTAAAAGCTACAAGGTCAAGTTTGGTCTCAATCGACTCGATATTTAGTCAGTCAATACAAGAATCTTTTTTTTCGATGCCATGCCCCATTCGCCCATAATGAGTCAAAAACCCGACACACCTCGGAAAAAAACTATGTTTTCGTCGAATATCTCAGTAACTATGGCCGCATAAAAGCAATAACATAAAAAGTTTTTGGCTGCCACGCCCCCTTTTTCCGCAAGACATAGAAAAAAATCGTACAGGTTTGTTATTTATGATTTGTTTGAAGGCGAATCATGTCAAACTCTCCTGAAAGTTTCATAAGAATCCGACCATAAACAAAAAAGAAAAGAAGCAACAAAGATTTTATTCGAGCGCAATGCCATGAGTGCGAGAGAGACAGCGCTAGTCGTGCCGACCAATAGTATACATACACACATATGTATGTGCATACATTTAACGTCAAACGAATTTGTATGTACAAACAGACAAACATATGAATGTTCGATTATGCTTAGTTTTTTTTAATACTCTCTGCAATATATTAGGTTTGTGCAAATGTATGTAACAGGCAGAAGGAGGCGTGGCAGACCCCATAAAGTATATATATTCTCGATCAGCATCACAAGCCGAGTCGATATAGCCATGTCCGTCTGTCCGTCTGTCTGTCTGTCTGTCTGTCCGTCCGTATGAACAAACAGAGATGGTAAGAGCGACAAATTCGAATGTGGTCTCTATCGATTCGATATCTAATCAGTCAATACAAGAAACATTTTTTGATGCCAAGCCCCATTCGCCCACAATGAGCAAAAAACTAAACATACCTCGGAAAAAATAGATGTTTTAAGGGAATATCTCAGTAACTATGGCACTTAGGAATACCAATTTTGGTACGCAGGTTCCTAGAGACAGCATAAATGCAACTGCAACATGCTCCAAACTCCAGTTCTACACCGCCCGCCTTGTGGTACATACGCTGTCTGCACTCCGCTCGCTTTGCGACATGAAACGCTGTACAAATTTAATTATAAACGCCTGCCTACCATTAGACCCAGAGAGCAGAACCCAGAACGCGGTTTCTATACCTCCCCTTTCCTTCACTGACCAGTGCAGTGTGTCTGGCTTTTTACGACTCATGTCGGATCAAGTGAAAACATGAATAGACATGTACAGTATAAAGCGTACAGTGGAATACTCACCAAAGGGAAGTTTAAACATTGTTGTTTTATTTTCCATTTGCCACTTTACAACTTGGACTTTGAGTTAAATTTGACATTTGCCAGTTGGACTTAAAGTCAACTTTCAATCGATTTAATGGCTATCCCCTCCATTCCTTCCAATTTCCATTTCCCTTCCGTTGTACTCCCCTAGTTTGGCTTTCAAATGCAGCTCCTTTCAATCCGATTCGAGTTCGCTTTTATAACATTTCAATTATGCTAATTAAGTGTAACCATCAAACACCTAGTGGCCAAAATTTATGTGTTGTCCATACCAACACACTCTTTCTCCGCCTGTCTGTCTACCTTAGTCTTCCTTTATTATGTCATTGAGCTATTGCGGTTTTCTGTTAATTTATGAGCTTACCAACGGCAATTTCTCGACTTCCTCCATTTTAATCCTTTTGCCGACGCTTGATTTAGATTCTCGACTGCCCATATAAAAACACGTCTTCGTTTTTATTCGCTGCACTACCAAAAATGGCTGGGAAACTCTTATTCGGGAGATGATATAGAACTTTTTCCCTGATATCTAGGAGTAGTTGTGTACCTAGAGGCACTGTACGACTTGTACATTGAACTCCACACGGTCTTTAACTACATTTAAGATTCGGGAAACCTTACTGTTCACATTTTAGGAAGGAATTCCCTTATTTGCTTTCATTTTACACAATTACAGAGCACATGATTGACGAGCCATGCTTTGCAAATAAAAAAGTTGTTTGTTTGTTTGTGATAATCACGAAAATAACAATATAACATGTTATTCACTGGCCCTGGAAAGGGTTTTATACCCGTTACTCATAGTGTGTTATTTTTGTGCATGTTCTCTGCAACAGAAAATTGGGTTTGTGCAAAAGTATGTAACCGGCAGAAGGAGGCGTTGCAGACCCCATAAAGAATATATGTTCTTCATCAGCATCACAAGCCGAGTCGATATAGCTATGTCCGTCTGTCCGTCCGTATGAACACACTGGTTTCAGAGATAGTTAGAGCTACAAGTTCGAATTTGGTGTCTATCGACATGATATTTAGTCAGTCAATACAAGAATCTTTTTTTTTTTTCGATGCAACGCCCTATTCGCCCACAAAGAGCAAAAAACTAGACATACCTCGAAAAAAATAGATGTTTAAAGCAAATATCTCAGTAACTATGGCACTTAGGAATACAAATTTTGGTACGCCGGTTCCCAGAGACAGCATAAATGTATTGTCATTTAAAATTTTGGACTGCAACGCCCCCTTTTTCCGTAAGAAATAAAACAACTTTTCAAATTTGCATGCCAATTTAAAGGCATTTTTTCTTATTGTATAGTACTGTTATTTGAAATTTGTTTGAAGAATAATTATATCAAACTACTCTGAAAGTATTATAAGAATCCGACAATAAACAATAAAGAAAACACGCAACAAATTCTATAGAGAGAGACAGCGCTGGCAGTGCCGACCAAAAGTATACATACACACATATGTATGTGCATACATATAACGTCAAACAAATTTGTATATGCGTACAGACAAACATATGTATTTTCGATTATGCTTAGCTTATTTCTTGTTTTAAGGTGTTCTAATACAAGAACTATCTATTGTAATATCTGGATACCGGTTTAAGCATTATAATTGAGAATAAAGGCAGAGAGTATTATACGGTCGGGCGTGTTCGACTGTACTTTTCTTTCTTATTTTTGTTGTTTCAACGTGTTCTAATGTAAGTATTATCCATTGTAATACCTGGATACCGATTTTAAAAATATTATTAAATATTCGGGAATAAAATGCAGAGAATTTTATTATATTATAATATTATACAGTGGAATCCGGTTATAACGACACTCAAGGGATCGACGATTTTAGGTTGTTATACCCGGTAGACGCTTTAACCATATGCCGAAAAAAAAATTTTTTTTTTTTTGAATTGTTCTGTTTGCAAATGGCTTTAAAAAAAAACAATATAATTTTTTAATCAAAACAAAATATATATTAAATTCAGTTCAATGATAATACGCTCACCGGTTTCCAAGCGCAGAATTATTTGCATTTTCTGCTCAACGGAGAAGCATTTTCGTTTTAACGACATTGCCTAATTGTCGAGCTTGTACTAAATGAGCACTTTTTTGCCCATTTTGCTTCCTTTTTCACATTTTGAGCATTTACGCATTAAATTTTTCTTGGAAAAAAGCTAAAAATACTGTATTTATTTTTGGCACGTCGCAATAGCCGATTGAATTGTGAAAAATATCGTCGATATAAGCGGTTTGTCGTTAAAAGCGGAGACGCACAAAACGGAGGCTCTTTCATTTTCGTCGCAATGACCGGTCGGACACTTTAAGCGGAGTCGTTATAACCGGATTCTACTGTATATATTTTTGATTAGCATCAACAGTCGAGACGATATCGCAATGTTCGTCTGTCTGTCTGTGCGATGTCCGGATGAACACCTAGATCTTTTAAACTTAAAGAGCTAGAAATACCAAATTTTAAATGAAGTTCCGTCTATATTTCATGAAGATGAAGTTTACTTAAAATTTTTGCTACGCCACCTACGGCGTCCGCAAACTACAACTTCCAAACTATAAAAGCTAATACATTTTGTGAATGGATTGGACAACTGTAGCCTACAGCTCCCATAGGACAAATCGGTTGAAAATGGGACATTTGTATGAAGACATGTAATATTAGTAAAGCGATTTTAGGGAAGTCTATATTGAACAGAGCCATGAAATTAAATCATGTTTCTGAAATTAAATGAGAAGTAGTATAGCACGCCGAGGCGGAGGGGGAGAAGTATTTGTACTCCAATAATATCAATACAAAGAAAGATCACATTACACAAGAAACTCTCAGCTGTAGTTAAAATTGCCTAAGATTGTCAATCAAAGACACATAACTTGAACAACACCCATTTTATCATGTACGTAATGTACTTTATTTTTGAAAGCTATGCAGGGAATGAAATGAAACGTCAAAGAGAACAATTTACTGACAAAGGGAAGACATGTGGATACACAAGATCTGAATCACCGGAGTAAAATAAAGAATGCACAATGTACGATCTCTTGCCATTGTTTAAGGACAACAGAGCGCCACTAAGACAGTCTGTCAACCACATAAATAAAAGAGGTTTCAGCTTTTATCACAAGCGAACTAACTGGGCATGCATACAAATTGGCCGAGGTGCAATTTACCAAGAAATGCGCAAATTATTAAGATAATAACCTCGGAAAGCGACTGAAAGACAGAGACAAATAATGAGAACAGAGACTAGAAACTGTTGTTATTTTGAGTCACCTAAATAGCAATATAGCCAAGTCAAAGTAACACGCAACAAACGCTAAGGGCCAAGTTAGCAAATTGTGAATAGACTTCTTCTGATCTACCCAATTTAAGACTTAAGAACTTGCTAACAGTTTTACCAGGCGGCCAGCAATGGGATGCGGTGGCGCCACGTCTACTTTGCGCATTGCTCCCTTGTTTCAAACCAAGAGGCCAGGAGAAGGTGGCAAAAGAAGTTAGCATTCCTGAAGCATGTATTAATCATCACAGACGCATTGTCGTCCAACTCCAGCTGTGGTTCCTCCACCATAGCTTTGTAACTTTGGGCTTCTCTTCTCGGAGTGCATCTGCTTTAGTTTCGGTTTGGAATCAATGGACAACGTTTTCATTTTTATACTCTCTGCAAGAGTATATTGGGTTTGCGCAAATGTATGTAACAGGCAGAAGGAGGCGCGGCAGACCCCATAAAGTATATATATTCTTGATCAGCGTCACAAGCCGAGTCGATATAGTCATGCCCATCTGACCGTCTGTCTGTCCGTATGAACACACAGATTTCAGAGATGGTAAGAGGTTCAAGTTTGAATTTGGTCTCAATCGACTCAATATTTAGTCAGTCAATACAAGAATCTTTTTTTTTTTTCGATGCCACGGCCCCATTCGCCCACAATGAGTCAAAAACCCGACACACCTCGGAAAAAATCTGTTTTCGGCGAATATATCAGTAACGTTGACACGTGTACTCAGAGACAAAAATGTTGGGCTGCCACGCCCACTTTTTCCGTATGAAATAAAAAACTTTACAAACTTGCATGCCGTTTTTAAGGCATTTGTTCTTATCGTACAGTATTGTTTTTTATGATTCATTTGAAGAAGAATCATGTCACAGTCTCCTAAAAGTTTTATAAGAATCCGACCATAAACAAAAAAGGAAACAAGCAGCAAAGTTTTTATTCTAGCGCAATGCCATGAGTGCGAGAGAGATAGCGCTAGCCGTGCCGACCAATAGTACACACACACATAGAGATGGGCATGGGCCGTGCCGTGTCCGGGCCATACCTTTTTAAAAAAAAACCGTGTTGGGCCACTTCCAAAAAATTGCCGTGTTTTACCGTGCTAAAGTCTTTAGGCACGGTAGGCACGGTTTGGCACAGTTGGTCACGGTAGGCACGGTAGGGCAGTAGTAACTTAGACACTATTATTTTTTACACAAAAACATGCACGTACTTTAATTAAAAATTTTAAATTTATTAAGTGACATTACTAAAATATTCTTGAAAACTGTTAAAATTCATTTTAGTTTATAAATAAAATGTTCTTTAAAATTGTTTAAATTAATTTAATTTTATAAATAAAATGTTCTGTAAAAATTTTGTCAAATTTGATTAATAATAAATACAAAAAAAATTGGGTTTAAAAAATTTTTTTTTGACAGCGTCCGTGTTTGACCGTGCCGTGTCCGGGCCGTGCCGAGCCTCTAAAAATACAATTCCGTGTTGGGCCCGTGTTTTTAGCAGCCGTGCTTGGGCCGTGCCTCAAAAAAAAGGCGCATGCCCATCTCTACACACACACATATGTACGTGCATACATTTAAGATCAAACAAAATTGTATATACAGTGTGACACATTAATAATCGGTTTTTTTTTTCAACTATAAGCATCGATAAAACTTCCAAATCTAGAAACAATCAAAAAATTTAAAATTTTTTATTATAGCTCAGAATGTTACCTTTCAATTGATATGAATATAAAGTTATTAATTATAACACTTAAATATTTATAATTAATTATATGAAAAAACCCAAAAAATTCGAGTTACTTTAATATTCGGTTTTCATACAAATTTTTGAAGATTGAGTGGTCAAATTTACAAGGGAAGTGACCTTTTTATCCACCCTATATCAAAAATTTTTTTTTCACTAGGAGTAGACATGTATTTTGATTCATTATCCAATCAATTAATACCAGATTCCCTATTCGTTTGGAATAAAAACATATACCGCCAAATTTTTCCGTCAGCTTGCAATTCAATCTCAATAGTAATTTTGCTACAGTCGGGCGTGTTTGACTGTACTTTTTAGACCCCGTACTCTTAAAAAGAGTATAGTATAAAGTATATATATTCTTGATCAGCATCAACAGCCGAGTCGATATAGCCATGTCCGTCCGTCTGTATGAAGACCTGGATCTTTTAAATTACAAAAGCTAGAACCACCAAATTTGTAATAAAAATTCAGTAACTTTCGCGAGCAGATCAAGTTTATTTCAAATCAGTGCCACGCCCCCTACCGCCCCCGCAATAAGCAAAAAACCAAAGACACCTCGAAAAAAAAATTGATGTTTTCCGCGAATATCTCCGTAACTATGGCACTTACGACCACCAATTTGGGTACGCAGATTCCTAGGGACAGCATAAATGCAGTGCCATTAAAATTTTTTTGCTGCCACGCCCCCTTTTTCCACAAGAAAAAAAATAAAATTTTCAATTTCGATGCCGTTTTTAAGGCATTTGTCCTCATCATACAGTGTTGTAATTTAAGATTCGTTTAAAGGCAAATCATATCAAACTACCCTGAAAGTTGCATAAAAATCCAACTATAAACAACTGAGCAATTAGGTAACAAAGTGTCCCTTGAATCGCAGTGTCAATGCACGTGGTTGAAAGAAAAGAGATAACTGTATGTTTGCAAAGAGAGCGTGGTCCAGGTAGTAGGTATGCTCGTCATTATTTTTTGCACTATGTAAACTCAGAAACTAATTTTTTTTTTTTTAATTTAGCACTATTATATCTTAATGAAAATAATCGGAGCCGTCTCATAAGGAGGGGGTGCAATTAGTAGTGTTGCGGCGTGTTCTGCAAGTTGAGTATAAGTTCGCAGGTTCAATTCCCGACAGTGAAATTTTCTAATAAACTTTTTTAAATTTCAAAAAAAAGTGTAAATATACAATATTAACTGGTGCAACAGGGTTGGGTTGTGGTTAGTCGTTTGTTTTTAAACCAAAGGTCTGCGGTTCGAACCCGGCACAGACTCAGAAATTAAAATTTTTTTTTATATTTTATATATATATTTTTATACTCTCTGCAAGAGTATATTGAGTTTGTGCAAATGTATGTAACAGGCAGAAGGAGGCGTGGCAGACCCCATAAAGTATATATATTCTTGATCAGCATCACAAGCCGAGTCGATATAGCCATGTCCGTCTGTCCGTCTGTTCGTCTGTCCGTCTGTCCGTCTGTCTGTCTGTCTGTCTGTCTGTCTGTCCGTATGAACACACAGATTTCAGAGATGGTAAGAGCTACAAGTTCGAGTTTAGTCTCAATCGACTCGATATTTAGTCAGTCAATCAGTGTTGCCGTTTTGTCCTTTTTGCGGACAGATCTGTCCTTTTTTAAAGTGTAGCTGCCGGAAAAATTTGGAAACGTCCCCTGTCCGGAAAAAATGCCTTTTTTATTTTATTTTATCCTTTTTTTATCCTTTTTTAATTTTTGTGAGTTGCATATATTATTTGATATTTTCAACTAGATGGCATCGCTTTGAAAATGATTCATTTTCATCAATCATTTTTCATATATGGATATATTCTGCAGGCAACAAACAATTTCAAAATTTATCTTTGTTTGCTTCAAATTTACTTTCCTTGCCATGGTCAAATGCAGAAGTGGAGCGGGTGTTTAGCCAAGTGAATTTGGTCAAAACAACCTTACGAAACAGGCTTCACATCGACACACTGAACTCGATTTTGGCTATTAGGTAAGTATTTTTTTATACTCTCTGCAAGAGTATATTGGGTTTGTGCAAATGTATGTAACAGGCAGAAGGAGGCGTGGCAGACCCCATAAAGTATATATATTCTTGATCAGCATCACAAGCCGAGTCGATATAGCCATGTCCGTCTGTCCGTCTGTCTGTCTGTCCGTCTGTCCGTATGAACACACAGATTTCAGAGATGGTAAGAGCTACAAGTTCGAGTTTGGTCTCAATCGACTCGATATTTAGTCAGTCAATACAAGAATCTTTTTTTTTCGATGCCACGCCCCATTCGCCCACAATGAGTAAAAAACTCGTCACACCTCGGAAAAAATCTATGTTTTCGGCGAATATCTCAGTAACTATGGCACTTAGGAATACCAATTTTGGTACACGTGTTCCTAGAGATCGCATAAATGCAATGACATTAAAATAAGTATGTGCATACATTTAACGTCAAACGAATTTGTATGTACATACAGACAAACACATATATGTTCGATTATGCTTAGCTTTTTTTTTGTTTTGACGTGTTCTAATACAAGAACTATCTAGTGTAATATCCGGACACCGATTTAAGCATTATAATTAGGAATAAAAGCAGAGAGTATTATACGGTCGGGCGTGTTCGACTCTACTTTTCTTTCTTGTTTTTTTTTAAATAGTTATATTGTGAAAACAAAATATATTTCCTTCTATTATTCAGGTTTGGTTTACGTAGAAGCGGGTCATGTTGCCATAATTATCAACTTCCTGATAATTATCTCCGTCTAATTGGAACTAATCCTCAAGAAAAGGATGTTGACGATGCTGGGCTTGACGAAGTTTTAAATAATTTAATCGAAATCGAATAAATTCATTAAAACTTTTTGTTGTAGTATAGAAATTTCGTTTGTCCTATTTTTTTGTCCTTTAAAAAAAAATCTGTCCGTTTTTTGTCCTTTTTTTTGAGTTTAACCATCCGTTTTTTGTGTATCATCGTCGGCAACACTGCAGTCAATACAAGAATCTTTTTTTTTTTCGATGCCACGCCCCATTCGCCCACAATGAGTAAAAAACCCGTCACACCTCGAAAAAAATCTATGTTTTCGGCGAATATCTCAGTAACTATGGCACCTAGGAATACCAATTTTGGTACACGTGTTCCAAGAGATGGCATAAATGCAATGACATCAAAAATTTTGGGCTGCCATGCCCCCTTTTTCTGCAAGAATTAAAAGAAAATTTCAAACTTGCATGCCGTTTTTAAAGCATTTATTCTTATCGTATAGTGTTGTTATTTATGATTCGTTTGAAGACGTATCATGTCAAACTCTCTTGAAAGTTTCATAAGAATCCGACCATAAACAAGAAAGAAATGAAGCAACAAAGACTTTATTCGAGAGCAATGAGAGCGAGAGAGACAGCGCTAGTCGTGCCGACCAATAGTATTCATACACACATATGTATGTGCATACATTTAACGTCAAACGAATTTGTATGTACATACAGACAAACACATGTATGCTCGATTATGCTTAGCTTTTTTTTTTGATTTAACGTGTTCTAATACAAGAACTATCTATTGTAATATCTGGATACCGATTTAAGCATTGTAATTGGGAATAAAAGCAGAGAGTATTACACGGTCGGGCGTGTTCGACTGTACTTTTCTTACTTGTTTTACATGTTAATGAAAATAATCGTTTAGATGTCAAATGTATGGAGTGGCGAAACTAGTAGGGTTGCAGCATGTTCTGGATCCTGAGTCTAATAGCGCGGGTTCGATTCCCATCAATGCACAGTGGTTCCGCCCATAGGCCAAAATTAAAAAAAGTCATCACAAGATATTGAAAAAAAATGCACACTATTTATCACACAAATGTCCATTCTTAACCACTGCGAACCGGATTTTTCTGAAATTCTAACGGTTCTTTCTAAAAATAGAACCGAAAGCTTGAACACGTGTTCATATTTTACGCACAGCTGCACGCTTAACAGCATTAATGTGTAGAAGAGCAAACTTCAAATTTGTCTAGCAATCGATTAAGTGCACATAATTGAATTATTTAAAATGGATTTTAAAGTTCGAGGTATTTACTTTTTACCAAAAAATAATAATACTGAATTTTACTTTGTAATTCCAGTATAATTAATGTATTAAGAAACCTTTATTAGACCCCGTACTCTTAAAAAGAGTATAGGGGTCTATTAGGTTTGTCAGAAGCCAAATGTGCGTAACAGGCAGAAGGAAGCTTTTCCGACCCCATAAAGTATATATATTCTTGATCAGCATCAACAGCCGAGTCGATATAGCCATGTCCGTCCGTCTGTATGAACACCTGGATCTTTTAAACTACAAGAGCTAGAACCACCAAATTTGTAATAAAAATTCAGTAACTTTCGCGAGCAGATCAAGTTTATTTCAAATCAGTGCCACGCCCCCTACCGCCCCCGCAATAAGCAAAAAACCTAAGACACCTCGAAAAAAATTGATGTTTCCGCGAATATCTCCGTAACTATGGCACTTACGACCACCAATTTGGGTACGCAGATTCCTAGGGACAGCATAAATGCAGTGCCATTAAAATTTGTTTGCTGCCACGCCCCCTTTTTCCACAAGAAAAAAAATTTTTTTTCAATTTCGATGCCGTTTTTAAGGCATTTGTCCTCATCATACAGTGTTGTAATTTAAGATTCGTTTAAAGACAAATTATATCAAACTACCCTGAAAGTTGCATAAAAATCCAACTATAAACAACTGAGCAATTAGGTAACAAAGTGTCCCTTGAAGCGCATTGTCAATGCACGTGGTTGAAAGAAAAGAGATAACTGTATGTTTATACATACATTAGCCGCAGTAGTTTGCAAAGAGAGCGTGGTCCGGGTGGGCCACGCACTTGTATGTAAACACAAGACCTGCGGTTCGAACCCCGGCACAGACTCAGAAATTAAATTTATTGTTTTTTTAATTTTATAATTTAGCACTATTATATCTTAATGAAAATAATCGGAGCCGTCTCACAAGGAGGGGTTGGTGCAATTAGTAGTGTTGCGGCGTGTTCTGCAACTTGCGTATAAGTTCGCAGGTTCAATTCCCGACAGTGGTACTTATTAATATACTTTTTTAAATTTCAAACAAAAATGAAAATAAAGAATTTTAACTGGTGCAACAGCTAATGGTCTGCGGTTCGAACCCGGCACAGACCCAGAAATTTAATTATTTTTTATTTTTTAAATAACTACATTATTATATATAAATGAAAATAATGAAATTTCTGCCAAATGAATGATGTGGTGTAACTAGTAGGGTTGCAGCATGCGTTAGTAGGCGCGGGTTCGAATCTCATCAGTGACTGAATCAAATTTTTTTTTTTAAATTTAATTTTAAAACTTAAATTTTAAATTACAACCGTATTCAAATATTAATTTCGAATACAAGGAGAGTACGGGGTCTTTTACAGTCGGCGCGCTCGACTGTAGCCTTTCTTATTTGTTTTTACTTGTTTTCTTTTTCTTGGGCTCATAGACTCACTTTTTAAACCCTGTATACACTCTGCATAATACACTCTGCATTTTATTCTCGATTATTTAATTATATTAATAAAATCGGTATCCGGGTATTAGATTGGATAGCACTTGCATTAAAACACGTTGAATGATTATCTCCGGCTAGCCGAAGATTAAAAACCTTTGCAGTTGTGTATACTGCGTTAGTTTGGTTTCAATTACGGATTATTTCTATGGCACTATATGAATGAAATTCGGACTGCAGATGGATAGTAACGAATGCATATAGGCTGAAATTGTTGAAAATAGTTAAGATAGTTTGCTGGAGATTGTACCTATATGATAAAGTGGTCCAATATGGCCTATTTACACATCTGTACCAAGTTTCATCAAGATAGTTTTAAAACTGAGAGACTAGTTCGCATAGAAACAGACAGACGGAAATAGTTATATCGACTCGGCTGTTAAGGGTTTATATACAAAGTTGGGCGTCCCAAAATGCAGAGTATAGGTTCCAAATTTCAAAAAGACCGCTAGAACGAAAGTTACATCGATTTTTAGTACATTTTTATTTTCTAGTATTAGTATTGAAAATCTCGTGAAATTGAACGATCGACTTCTTTCAAAAAATGTTTACATATTTAAAAAAAATTTTTTTTTTTTTTTTTTGATAATCGCCGCAAACCTCAATAAAAAGAAGGTGTCTGGGGGCTTGACTTTTAACTCCGTCCGTTTTCAAAATTAGTTTGTAGTTACAATTTTTTTATACTCTCTGCAAGAGTATATTGGGTTTGTGCAAATGTATGTAACAGGCAGAAGGAGGCGTGGCAGACCCCATAAAGTATATATATTCTTGATCAGCGTCACAAGACGAGTCGATATAGCCATGTCCGTCTGTCCGTCTGTCTGTCTGTCCGTCTGTCCGTATGAACACACAGATTTCAGAGATGGTAAGAGCTATAAGTTCGAGTTTGGTCTAAATCGACTCGATATTTAGTCAGTCAATACAAGAATCTTTTTTTTTTCGATGCCCCATTCGCCCACAATGGGTTAAAAACCAGTCATACCTCGGAAAAAATCTATGTTTTCGGCGAATATCTCAGTAACTATGGCACCTAGGAATTCCAATTTTGGTACACGTGTTCCTAAAGACCGCATAAATGCAATGACATCAACATTTTTGGACTGCCACGCCCCCTTTTTCGCAATAAATAAAAGAAAATTTCAAACTTGCATGCCGTTTTTTAAGCATTTATTCTTATCGTACAGTGTTGTTATTTATAAATCGTTTTAAGACGTATCATGTCAAACTCTCCTGAAAGTTTCATAAGAATCCGACCATAAACAAGAAAGAAATTAAGCAACAAAGATTTTATTCGAGAGCAATTAGTGCGAGAGAGACAGCGCTAGTCGCGCCGACCAATAGTATTCATACATACATATGTATGTGCATACATTTAACGTCAAACGAATTTGTATGTACATACAGACAAACACATGTATGTTCGATTATGCTTAGCTTATTTTTTGTTTTAAGGTGTTCTAATACAAGAACTATCTATTGTAATATCTGGATACCGGTTTAAGCATTATAATTGAGAATAAAAGCAGAGAGTATTATACGGTCGGGCGTGTTCGACTGTACTTTTCTTTCTTGTTTATTTCTTTAAATGTGTAACTAAAGTATTGTGTTTTGTGTTTAGACCCCGTACTCTTTAAAAAAGAGAAATGTGCGTAACACGCAGAATGAAGCTTTTCCGACCCTATAAAGTATATATATTCTTGATCAGCATCAACAGCCGAGTCGGTATGAACACCTGGATCTTTTAAACTACAAGAGCTAGGGACACCAAATTTTTAAATGAAAGTCCGTCTATGATGTACGCAGATCAAGTTTATTTCAAATCAGGGCCACGCCCCCTACCGCCCCCACAATAAGCAAAAAACTAGACACACCTCGGAAAAAATCGATGTTTTCTGCGAATATCTCCGTAACCATGGCACTTAGGAACACCAATTCTGGTACGCAGGTTCCTAGAAACAGCACAAATGCAACGTCATTAAAAGTTTTGGTCTGCCACGCCACCTTTTCCCACAAGAACTAAAAAACTTTTCAAAATTTAGAAATAACACTATGTTTATATATACATTAGCCGCAGAAGTTTGCGAAGGAAGCGTGGCCCAGGTAGTAGAGACTCCTTGTATGTAAACACAAGGCCCAAGGTTCAAACCCCGACAAAGACTGAGAAGTTTTTTTTTTTTTTTAGACCCCGTACTCTAAAAAAGAGTATAGGGGTCTATTAGGTTTGTCAGAAGCGAAAAGGCGTAACAGGCAGAAGGAAGCTTTTCCGACCCTATAAAGTATATATATTCTTGATCAGCATCAACAGCCGAGGCGATATAGCAATGTCCGACTGTCCGTCTGTCCGTCCGTCCGTCTGTCCGTCTGTATGAACACATGGATCTTTTAAACTACAAGAGCTAGAGACACCAAATTTTTAATGAAAGTCCGTCTATGATGTACGCAGATCAAGTTTATTTCAAATCAGGGCCACGCCCCCTACCGCCCCCGCAATAAGCAAAAAACCAAAGACACCTCGAAAAAAATTGATGTTTTCCGCGAATATCTCCGTAACTATGGCACTTACGACCACCAATTTGGGTACGAAGGTTCCTAGGGACAGCATAAATGCAGTGCCATAAAAATTTTTTTGCTGCCACGCCCCCTTTTTTCACAAGAAAAAAAAATAAAATTTTCAATTTCGATGCCATTTTTAAGGCATTTGTCCTCATCGTACAGTGTTGTAATTTAAGATTCGTTTAAAGACAAATTATATCAAACTACCCATAAAGTTGCATAAAAATCCAACTATAAACAACTGAGCAATTAGGTAACAAAATGTCCCTTGAAGCGCATTGTCAATGCTCGTGGTTGAAAGAAAAGAGATAACTGGAGATATATACATTAGCCGCAGTAGTTTGCAAAGAGAGCGTAGTCCGGGTGGGCCACGCACTTGTATGTAAACACAAGACCTGCGGTTCGAACCCCGGCACAGACTCAGAAATTAAATTTATTGTTTTTTTAATTTTATAATTTAGCACTATTATATCTTAATGAAAATAATCGGAGCCGTCTCACAAGGAGGGGTTGGTGCAATTAGTAGTGTTGCGGCGTGTTCTGTAACTGCGTATAAGTTCGCAGGTTCAATTCCCGACAGTGGAATTTATTAATATACTTTTTTAAATTTCAAACAAAAATGTAAATAAAGAATTTTAACTGGTGCAACAGCTAATGGTCTGCGGTTCGAACCCGGCACAGACCCAGAAATTTAATTATTTTTTATTTTTTAAATAACTACATTATTATATATAAATGAAAATAATCAAATTTCTGCCAAATGAATGGTGTGATGCAACTAGTAGGGTTGCAGCGTGTTATGGAACTTGTGTCAGTTAGCGCGGGTTCGAATCCCATCAGTGACTTGATTTAAAATTTTTTTTTAAATTTTATTTTAAAACTTAAATTTTAAATTATATCGCATTCAAATATTAATTTCGAATACAAGGTAAAAGCTACAAATTCGAGTTTGGTCTCTATCGACTCGATATTTAGTCAGTCAATAGAAGAACCTTTTTTTTTTTTTGATGCTACGCCCCATTTGCCCACAATGAGCAAAAAACTAGACATACCTCGGAAAAAATAGATGTTTAAAGCAAATATCTCAGTAACTAGGGCACTTAGGAATACCAATTTTGGTAGGCAGAGACAGTATAAATGCATTGCCATTTAAAATTTTTGGCTGCCACGCTCCCTTATGCCTTAAGAAAAAAAAATGTTTTTTTTCAAATTTGCATGCCGTTTTAAAGGCATTTGTTCTTATCGTAGAGTATTGATATTTATGATTCCTTTGAAGACAAATTATATCAAACTATGCTGAAAGTTGCATAAAAATCCAACAATAAACAACAGAGATACCGGATATAAAGTTAATATTTAAGTCAATGCACGAGTGCGAGCGCGACAGAAACATACAAGCATATATTTGAACTCTTTTGATGTATGTGTGGCGGCAATAGTATACATACACACATATGTACATATATATGTGCATACATAAAACGTCATTTTGTATGTGCATACAGACAAACATATGTATGTCCGATTATAAATTGTCTTTTTGGTTGTAAGGTGTTCTAATAGAAGAACTATCTAATTGGGAATAAAAGCAGAGAGTATTATACGGTCGGACTCGTTCGACTGTACTTCTCTTACTTGTTTTTAATAAACATTGCATGAACTATTTTAAAAAATTCACAAAGTTAGCTTACTTCATTGCCTCAATTTTTTATATACTTTATCGGGTTGGAGACGACTCCTTTAAAGGTCTCTTGAGGATTACCAAGCGATGTTTTGTTTTCAATACCCTGTGCTGAATAGTGCAAGAGGTATGCTTGGCATCACAGAAACTAGCAACGAATCCTAACCAATGTTTTCTCCTCCTCGTTTCTTCACTCATTTACATCGTTATCGAAACTCGTTATCTTTATCGATTACGTGCAGCAATATGATATTCTTCAACACGATTCGAGGCGGGTTCGGAACCATAACAAAATTGAGAAAGTTGGCTTGCAACTGCCGCCATTTTAATGGCTTACCAACTGATAAGTCTTATCGAACTGTGTGGCAAGCTGCCACAAGTTATAAATCAACATAGCTACCAGATATTTTTTTTGATACTAACTAGGTCCAAGGGTTGAAAGGAAAAAGCTTTAAATGGCTTAATGAAAAGCGAAACCTTTTAAACTTTACACTTTTCAACTGAGATAATAAGCTGCTTATACCCAAGTGCGTGTGTGCGCGCGAGTGTGTGTGTGTATGTAATTCCATGTTTGTATTGCATGATATTTTAATTTTCAGTAGGCTTTAATTAAAATTAGGCATGTTACAGCTTGCATACCCTAAAAAAACAAGTAAGAAAGACAACAGTCTAGCAAGCAGACTGTAAAAGACTCCGTACTCCTTCTAGTGCGATTCTTTCCACAGAAATATGCAATTTTCGACCGATTTGTTCTATGGGAGCTATAGGCTATATATGTCTGATCCCGATCAAACTTAGTAAGGATATTTACAATGGTACCATACACATTTGATCACGATAGCTCAAATAGTTTCCAAGTTATGGTGTTATGAAAATAGTTTTATACAATTTGCAGGGCCGGTAACAATTTAAAATAAACTTAATCTGCTCGCGAAGTAGACGGACTTTCATTCTAAATTTGTTGGCTCTAGCTCTTATAGCTCTGAGATGTAGGTGTTCTACGGACGGACATACAGGCTGACAGCGCTATATAGACTCGGCTGCTGGTGCTAATCAAGAATATATATATACGTTATGGGGTTGGAAAAACTTCCTTCTGCATGTAACGCTCATCTCGCTTCTCGGCTCTTTTTTAGAGTACATGGTCTAAAAAACAAACAAACAAACAAATATTTATTTAAATTTTAATAAAATTAAATTTTTTTTTTTCAAATTTCTTATATAATTTAAAAATGTTTAGTTCAAAGTATATTTTAAATTTAAACAAGTCAACAAAAAAATTCTTAATCAGTTTAAACAAAAATAAATTTATTGACATGTATGAAATCTAATTTGACGTTGTTTTCATTTTTAAGTTAAACAAAATGATTCCAGTTTATCTATTTGTTTAACTAGTTTAGCAACTTGTGTTGTGTCTCATACCTCTATAAAAAGAAGGCGGCATAAGGTATATAGAAAAGAAGACGACGCCTACTGGTCAGCGGAACTTGGCGTCTTCTAGACGCGACAATCAGCCCATCGAGTATCGGCAAAGAAGTAGAATTTGGGAGGGTGAAAAGATAAAAGGCAAAGTCGCGTGCTTAACGTGCCTTAAACATGGTGTATCGGTGTGTGAACGTGTCTGCACACGTGTTTGTATCATTTACTCGACTAAATGTAAGCTTAGACACGTTGTCAACGCTTTAGGTAATCGAAGGGATGTAAAAAGTTGCCCAGCTCACGCTGTGTGGCGTGCCACCAATTAAGCTTACTCAGAACGGCCGATCAATCACTCAATTATTTCGATTATTTTATTCCAGGACTTTAATTCATTTAAGGTAAAAGCGTGTAAATTAAACAAAAGATTGTTAGTCCGTATAATTTTTCATTAATTTGACTTATGTTCCAGCCATCACAACCACGCACCATTTCCTGGCCGAGGTCAATGCTTCCTTAAGGCATATACACATATGTATATTTGTATGTAACTTAGTGGTCTCTCTTTGTTGCCCACTGTACAAGACAGCGAGCACATGCTGTGCCACAACTGCACAACTGCTGCACTCGCCACTTTTCAATTTTTTTCCGCTGTGTCTTTGCATTGTTTTTCATGGCATCCTGTGACGCCGCTTGTCGCACAAATCCGAAACTTTTTTTACCCTTGCAGAGGGTATATTGTTTTCGTCACGATGTTTGCAACGCATTGAAGGAGGCGTTTCCGACCCCATAAAGTATATATATTCTTGATCAGCATCAACAGCCGAGTCAATATAGCCTTGTCCGTCTGTTTCTATGCGAACTAGTCTTTCAGTTTTAAAGCTATCGTGATGAAACTTGGTACACATGTTTATTCTCTCTGCACGCAGTTCTTTTTTCTTGTTTCATTATGAAATTGTAAATGTTGTCATATACTCGTTTCTAAAGGAAAGCTTGAGACTGTCTAACAAAGGAAATTTATGGGCTATGCTATTGCTAAAATTCGTTAGCTAAATAATTAAAGAATTTTAGTTCACTTTTGTTGCACTGTGTAAAAATGTAGCAAGTCTCATGTTGTAACCTAAGCTTATGCAGTGTAAAGATCTCCAAATAAAATAAGAGAAACAAAATTTTGATTCTTTTCTTTGAAACAAATAGATAAAGAAATTCTTGGTTTCTAACTTCAACATTTGTTGTCTAGTGTTAGTTTAGCTAACTGTCGGCTTAAAGGTTTACCAGAAAGGTTTAGAAATGTTCAGCGACCAGCCAAAGTTTTTACTCCAAAGGAACTTTACGCGCGAATTCTGTACATACAATTTCTTTCTTATTATGTTTCGCTTTTGTTTCTTAATTTGTTTTTCGATTTTGATTGCATTTAGTATTGGAGTGGGGAATTAAATTCTGAGTAACGTGCACGACCTCTTCTTAAGTTTCTTCCTCTTTATATCCTGTACTTGGTAAAACTTATTTCATACCTACCTTAAACTTGTGTCTCATAGTAATGTTTGTAGATAGAAATGATTAATACCTTATTTTATTGAACAGTTTTCATAACATTTTCTACCTGGAATAATTATTAATCAGCGATAAGTAAGGTCAGGTACCAAACTCAAAATAGTTCACCGAAAGTTACTAAAATTGTGCGAACAAAATTCAATTATATTGATTTTATTTGGATTGTTGGTCGAAAATTATAACGTCGAACTGTGTTGAGTGTTAAGTCAGGTGATATGGTGGAGTGTCTGGGTCTTTCAGAAGTGTGTACACGCACGTCGCGTGCCTGCATAAATTAAAGTACGAATAAGGGATGGAATTTGGGACTTGGACAACTCTGTGCTTTCTCTCTCTGAAATATCAAAGTGACGTAAAATTGATTATTTTCTTTCACTTTATTATTCATTTCTTAGTTAAGCTTCATTCTGCTTTCAAAGTAATGAAATAAAAACAAGAAAGAATGCTATAGTCGGCTCGCGACTTTAGGATACCCGTTACTCAGTTTCAATATGTAATTAACAATGGGTAATGATAATATTATTAGTGCAATAGTTTAGGGAATGACTAAGATAGCTTGGAAAACACAGAAAATTTTCACACAATTTTATGATCAGGGCATATTTTTGGCAGATTGTTTCTATGGGAGCTATACGATTTGGATTAAACTTGGTCAGTATATTTATGTTATTGATAAATATGTTCTGTGTCAGTTTCATTAAGATAACTTGGTAAATACAAAAAATGTTCATACAAATTCATTCTAAGAGCGAATTTTTGACCGATTGTTCCTATGCGAGCTATACGATATATTAGGCAGATTTAGATCAAACTTGGTCAGATTATGTATGCCATAGATATTTACATCCTATATTAATTTCGAATACAACTGTAGCTTTTCTTACTTGTTATACCCGTCACTCGTAGAGTACAAGGGTATATTGTAGTCGTTGGAATGTACGTAACAGGCAGAAGAAGGCGTGGCATACCCCATAAAGTATATATATTCTTGATCAGCATCAACAGCCGAGTCGATATAGCCATGTCCGTCTGTCCGTCCGTCCGTCTGTCTGTCCGTATGAACACACAGATTTCAGAGATGGTAAGAGCTACAAGTTCGAATTTGGTCTCTATCGACTCGTTATTTAGTCAGTCAATACAAGAATCTTTTTTTTTTCGATGCCACGCCCCATTCGCCCACAATGAGCAAAAAACTAAACATACCTCGGAAAAAATCTATGTTTTCGGCGAATATCTCAGTAACTACAGCACTTAGGAATACGATACGCATGGTACGCATGTTTCTAAGGACAGCTTAAATACATTACCATTTAAAATTTTTGGCTGCCATGCCCCCTTTTTCCGTAAGAAAAAAAAAACTTTTCAAACTTGCATGTCGTTTTAAAGGCATTTGTTCTTATCGTACAGTATTGTTATTTATGTTTCTTTTGAAGACAAATTATATCAACCTCTCCTGAAAGTTGCATAAAAATCCAACAATAAACAACAGACCTAAAATATTTAAGTCAATGCATGAGTGCGAGCGCGACAGAAACTCTTTTGATGCATGTGTGGCGGCAATAGTATACATACACACAGATATACATTAATATGTGCATACATATAACGTCAAACAAGTCTTTTTTGTTGTCACGTGTTCTAATACAAGAAGTATCTATTGTAATATCTGGATACTGATTTTAACATTATAATTGGGAATAAAAGCAGAGAGTATTATACGGTCGGGCTCGTTCGACTGTACTTTTCTAACTTGTTTTGTTTTGAAGAGAAATTTTTTTTGCATTTGTCATGGCTTTAATAAAAATGTTTGTTCTGGAAAAATTTTTTATTTATTTATATTTTTAAATGATAATTAAAGTTAATTTTAATTTTAATAAAAAGAAAAAATGAAAATGATCCAACATTTGTTGCAAGGGATGGGAAAAACCCATCCAGATCGATAAAAAAATTGTATGCCAAAATTGTCACGAAAGATTTCTGATTTAAGGGGAAGCATGAATGGCAGAGATGCAAAACGTACTGCCCCTGGAAATCAGAGATTTAAAGGAGTAGGCTATAAAGTGAAGCTTTAAGATGGGAAAGAGAGGGAGATGTATCAATTATTCTATAATATTCATTATAATTAACGCATAAAACCCGAAAACTATTGTGCAAAGCGTAGTCAGTAGTGCATGTAGGAAGATGTAAAGGGATCAGGTGCCCTGATTGGGATAGTAAAATTAAAGCGTTCTAAAAGGGGTGGGGAACAGATATCACCAATTATAAGTGTGTAAAGGAAAATAACTCCAAGAACTTTTCTACGATTTATAAGGGAAAGAAGATTCAGGAGCAAGAGTCTATTGGCGTAGGAAGGAAGCCGAAGATAAGGGTCCCAATTAAGACCTCTAAGTGCGAAGAGTAAAAACTGCTTCTGCACCGATTCAATTAGATCTTGAGTATGAGCATGTTGAGGTGACCAGACAAATGAGCAATATTCAAGAATGGGACGGACAAGAGATGTGTAAAGAAGTTTAGTGACGAAGGGATCATTAAATTCTTTAGACGTTTAATAAATCCAGGAGTGCCCTTGGCTTTATTAACAATTGTAGCGATATGATGAGCGAAACTTAATTTATTATCGAAAAGAACGCCAATGTCATCAACGGACCATATGCGTTTTAAATGAACATTGTCAATACAGTAATTGGCTAAATAAGGAGAAACCCTATTAAAAGTCATAAACAGGCATTTAGAAAAATTTAAGTTCAAGTGATTAGTTATGCACCAGTTGTGCATTGAATTTAAATCATCTTGTAATAGCATATGATCCGAAGGGTTAATATAAGCAAAACTTTTTGGGTCCTACCTGTAAGATATGATGACATCCACAGAAGAAGAGAAGGAGGGAAACCTAATAAGCTAAGTTTTTGTAAAAGGAGGTAATGATTAACAGAGTCAGCATAGATGACATCTGTTTGCATTCTATTAAGGAAGGAGATGAATTCTAATAGATTGGGAGAAGTCGACCGACTCTTAACAAACCCGTGTTGGGCAGAGGAGATAATAGACTTGCAAAGGTGGGATAGGCACAGGTATTGTAGACAATTTCGCGATTTCCCTGTAGTTAGATATATCCGACTTACACCCTTTTTTGTGCAATTGGATAATGTAAGATTCTTTCCATAAGGTAGGAAAGACACAGGATTCTAAAGAGAGATTAAAAAGAATTAGAAGAGGTTTAAATAAAGAAGAACAGCACTCCTTAAGTACACAACTAGGAATGTTGTCAGGCCCAGGAGAGAAGGAAGATTTTAAAGAGTTAATTGAGAAAGCGTAAAGAAGCTTATAGGGGTAAGAGAAATTAGTAGGCAAACTAGAAGTGTACGTAGATTGAAAAAAGTTAGCAAAGAGATCGGAAGCAGCCGAGTCTTCACTTACTTTAGTGGCATTGAAGAAGAATAGGGTAAAGTAGAAGACTTACGTTTAGAATTAACAAAGTTATAAAATTGTTTAGGATTACCCGCAAATTGAGTCTTGCAACAAACAAGATAATTTTCATAACATTGAGAGTTAAGAAGGGAAAAGGCTGCTTTTAGTTTAGAATAATTTAAAAAGTCTAAGCTAGAACCTGTCTGCTTAAACGTTTTAAAATATTTAGATTTCCTATTTTTTAAGTTTGTTAATGTTGGTGAGAACCAAGGTGATTCACGTGAAACGGACGTTATAACACTATACGGAATACAGACATCAAAGATTGAATTTAATGTGTTGTAAAAATACTCGAGAGCTATGTTAATATCATTTGTGCTGTATAGTATAGACCAGTCGGTAGAAAGAATCAGTTGATTTAGCAAAGAAAAATTACCTTTGCGAAAACAACGGCGCGGCATGGAAGAGACAGAAGGAGGTCAACAGGTTAAGTTAGGTATTGATAGGGAAAGGTCAAGAGTAGGATGGAAAGAATCTTCAGGTACAACTACAGGAGAAGATCTCTTGACAACGGCGCTAGACACATGATTGATTTGATAAAAAGGAAGATCAATCAAACTATTCAAAAAGTCATTATTAAGTAATTTAGCCTGTCGAAATACGTCCATGAAACGTTTGGCAAGTTAAAATCACCTAACACCACAAAGAAATCACAGTCGCGAATTTGACAAAAAATTTGTTTGATGTAATTAAAATGATGCAGATAAATCATCATTTCAGAGGAAGGAGGAATGTAGGAACATTATAATTGGAAATAAAAGCAGAAAGTATCATACGGTAGGGCTCGTTCGACTGTACTTTTCTTACTTGTTTGTTAATGGTCGGGTTCTTATGAAACTTTCCGGATAGTTTGACATGATTCTTCTACAAACGAATCATAAATAACAATACTGTACGATAAGAACAAATGCCTTTAAAACGGCATTGCAAGAGTATATTAGGTTTATGCAAATTTATGTAATAAGTAGAAAGAGGCGTGGAAGACCCCATAAAGTACATATATTCTTGAACAGCCTCACAAGCCGAGTCGATATAGCCATGTCCGTCTAACCGTCTGTCCCTCCGTATGAACAAACAGATTTCGCAGATGGTATGAGCTACAAGTTTAAATTTGGTCTCTATCGACTCGATATTTAGTCAGTCAATACAAGAATTTTTTTTCTCGATGCCACGCCCCATTCGCCCACAATGAGAAAAAAACTAGACATACCTCGGAAAAAATAGATGTTTAAGCATATCTCAGTAACTACGGCACTTAGGAATGCCAATTTTGGTATTTTGGATTCCTAAAGGCTCTTTTTATGTATGTGTGGATGCAATAGTGTACATACACACATATATACATTTGTATGTGCATACATATAAGGTCAAACGAAATTGTATGTGCATATATATGTACATATGTTCGATTATACCGAGGTTTTTTTTTTTTTTTGTTTTAACGTGTTCTAATATAAGAACTATCAATTGTAATATCCGTATACCGACTTTAACATTATAATTGGGAATAAAAGCAGAGAGTATTATACGGTCGGGCGCGTTCGACTGTACTTTACTTACTCATTGCGGGGCGTGGTAAAACTTTGAAATATACTTAATCTGCTTGACATAAAGTTGGTGGCTCTACATGGACATGGCTATACCGACTCGGCTGCTGCTGCAGATCAAGAATATTCAATACTTTATGCGTCGGCCACGCCTCCTTCTGGCTGTTACGCACATTTCACTTCTGACATACATAATAGAACCCTGTTCTCTTTTTTACAGTACAGAATCTATAAATGTGCAAACCTATTTTTCTTATGGCAGCTATATGACAAGGGTTAACTCTTGGGATTTGAGATTAAATACACTATGTATACTTTGCAAGGGTATAACAGAAATTGTTACAATGAGAAATACACAAACGCACCACTTAGTTTGCATTCAAGACTCTCAAGAAACACTTAGAATATCAACACTACTTCGAAGAGGTTCTTAGGATGGGGAATAATAATTTAACAGTATTTAAACAAATTAAGGCGCCCAAGCGGAAGTTGCCATAAGCAGCAAGTTGCAACAAAAACAAGCCGACAGCAACAACAATGGATAGGACTCAAAGTCTCGAAGAACTACTCCAAAAATAGCTGGAAATATTAAAATTGATTGTTATTTTCCCGACGTCAAAATTATTTTTGAGCTAGCTCCACCAAACTCAGTACTAAGTCCCAAGTGCAAACCAAATTTCATCCAAATCGGAACACTATATCATATAGCTGTCATAGGAACAATCGGTTAAAAATGCTGAAAATGCTCAGAATGAAAATTTTCAGTGTCTCTTGAACGATTTGAACCAAATTCTCGCAATATGCATTCTTTACTATTTTTCATAAGCTGACCTAATTTTATCCAGATCGGACCACTATATCATATAGCTGCCATAGGAACAATCGGTTGAAATGCTAAGTATGAAAATTTTCGATGTCTATTGAGCGATTTCAACCAAATTCACGCAATATGCACAAATGCATATATCATTCCCAATGTGTTGACCAAATTTCATTGAAATCGGACTACTATATCATATAGCTACTGTTGGAACAATTACCGATAAAAATAAAACTAACGCAATATGCATGTCTGCAAGGGTATTTAATCTTCGGCTAGCTGAAGATAACCCTTTTTTCTTGTTTTTTTTTTAATTTGTTGCATCATTGATGATCAATGAAATATGGAAGGATTAAGCTAACTAATTTCAAATAACTTTTATGTGCATTTCTTATTACCCAATGATATTGTTATACTTCTTGCTACTTTGTTAGTCGTTCTTTTGTCTGTGCAGCATCTGGTAACATCTGCTCTGTTTAGTTAAACTTTTTGGCTAGAATAGTGTGGCATCAAACTTGCCAATAACTTATGACAACTAGGTTGTAGCTTACAAACTAGATACTTATACGCAACACACACACACACACACACACACACACACACACACACACATACAACACTCAATATATAGCCATAACAAAACGACGTTATTTTTAAGCAGGAGCTCTTATGGCTTTGAATTACGTGCGGTTCTTTCAAATGGTTTGAGGATTAGGGACTGCCGGGGACAAGCGGATGTATCGAATTTCATGACTGCTTTCTTCATTGTAATTCCTTCAATTGAAATTTATGTTCTATGGTTTCATAGCAACTACACAAATACACAAACATCATGATTCCCGATTATCATTACCTAACAAAAAGTTTAAGTAAACTAAAACAGTATATCACAGATAAAAAAAATTGTATATGATTTAAAAAAAAAAAAAAAACTCTACTTTAACGATTTTTTTATTCAAAATTTTAATTAATTATTTTATGACTGATATGGTTTTTAGTATTAGGACCTTGAACTAGTTCTCGCTGTTTTTTTTGTTTAAAAAAAATTTATTTAAAATACAACGCTTACAATTATATTACTCAAAGTATTGTCCACCATGAGACACCACTTTCACCCATCTTTCTGGCAGCAGAACTTATTCAAGGACCTAATACTATATGCTGATAAAACAAAAATGGTATCTCTAAGTCGAATACAGCCTGAAATATATTTCTTTGTCGTCTTCCTGAAATCTGTTCCTAATGCTCGATGGCATTGGACTGTCCTCGGGTTTGTTGCTCACACGCAAATTGCGCATTCTTTGGCAAATTTCCTGTTTATGCTCCATAAAATCCAGTGAAGCGTTTATTATTGCCAGCTTTTCGGACGTCTTCTTTGACTACATAGACAGGGTGTGAATGATTTACATGTGGATGCATTTTCAATCTGGGTGGTATCTAACACAATATTATCAGCTCTGAAGCCCTAGTTCATGGCCATGGCCGCGACTAGGTAACGTTTGGAATACATCCTTTGAGAGCCATACGATAGTTTGGACCAAATTTGTCGAGTAATTGTAATAATGGTCCAGTCCCATAACTTGTATATTTTATCATGATACCTCTAGTATTTTCCAAGTTATGGTGATCCATCTGTTTAAACGGATGGACGGACAAACGTAAACCGTTATAAATAAATTATATAAATTAAGAACAAATTTTGTTCCTATTTAAATCAAGTATTCTACTGCCATTTGGGAAAGTGTTGAATTATCCTATTTTAATATTTTAGTAGTTTTAGTACACTTACTTATTAATTTTTATTATTAATTAAGTAATTAACTATTCATATACGATTGACGCTATTTTTTAGTTGCCATGTTAATCATCCCTTTTTAATTTGGTGTCGCCAGAAAAACTGGGCTACGTCTTAGTTTTGTTTTTGCGCCAGCCTGTCGCGGTTTACGTAATGCTTGCCCCTCGCCTGTCCCTGCTTTTTAGATTCTGAAGCTCCAACTGCCACACGAGTCGCATCCCACGCGGGTTGCTTGCAGGCGCCGTCCCACACGTTGCACGTTACGTTAATTGAATTTTCGCTCGCAATAACAAGATAAATCACAAAAAACACAAATAATAAAAGACTAAAAAGAGTCACAAGCATATTAAGAGAGGCATTCGGCAGGCAGGCGATCAAAACGAGTTTTCATTTTTTAACCATATCAATAATTTTACCTCTTTTTTATTTTTCCCTTAACTTAACGCAAGTCAATTGCGTTCAAACTTTAATGTTCAATGCACTTGTCGTTCTATATTTACATGAATAACTAGTAAGAAATTCTACAGTCGACTGAGCGAACTTTGATAAGATCTTTTTTTTTATCCTATTAAAGCTATACGATATAGCTGTTATTGGTCTTTGGGAAGGGAGTTTTCTTTAATTTTACCGAGCTTTTTGATTTGACAACATAATTTATCTTTTTTTTTTTAATTTTCTAAACAATCTAATTATTTTATCAATTCTTATTCGAAAAGCTTTGCACTAAAATTTTGGAGTTTGCTATTTTTTTATTATTAATATATATTCTCGATACAGGATTTCAATATAAGTAGTAATAGTTTCAATTAGTTTCAAACACCTTACAAAAACTAAAAAATCACATGATTTGTAAGTATTTCACCACGTTTAAACTTTATGAAAATAATAAAACCCCACAGTTTCTTTTTACTCAAAATATTGGGGTTGCTCTGATTCCATTTTCATGCCGCCATTTTTAGTTCATCCCGCAAAATAAGGCCATTAACGTACCTATAAAGAGATGGATAATATAAATCAAATAAATAATTATGTTTAACAAAAGTCACAAATGTTCCAAATGTGTAAAAATTAGAGCCAACTGGATAAAAAGATAGGGCAAACGACGGTCAGGAAGATAGAATCACAATATGTATTTTGAATTAAAAATACATTTTTTTTGGCGTAGAAACCGCGTCCCACATTGACTTTGTACGTATGAGGGCAGTATCTTGGAACTCTTACTAGCAAAAATTTATGTGAGCTCTCAGCCACACAAATTATGGCAATGAAAAGTGCCATCAAAGCAATGTAACGCATCTGACTTTGTCATGGGGCATGATTATTAATGAGGTGGACTGGTTCAAAAACACTCCAAAGCCATTAAAAACAAAAGGTTTGCCTTGTAGGTGCCAAAAGTCAGGGCACCGTTATGGTCCTTAGCAGGACCTGCTCTTTACCAAAAGCTTAAAAAAAAAAAATGAAACTAATTTTTAATACAGAAAGTTGAGAAAGTATTTCTGTTTATTTTTTTCACGGAAAGCCTCACTGAATCATTTGAAAAACTGAAAATCATTTGCCATGACTTTTATATAGCGGCTTCCCGTTCACTGTATTTAATGGCATGTCCCAGACCCTCTTTTCATTCCAAACGTGTCACCCCCCTCCTTTAAGTGTGCGTCAAAACATTTGTCGTGTTGGGGCCAACCACAACAACAACAATACCAACAACTCCTGTATGTATCTATATCTGTGTCTTTATTTGTATTCGTATCTGTGTTGCGAGTGTTGTCAGAAGAAAATATATAATAAAGTGAGACCGTTGGATGGCGAATAGTTGGCATTAAAGCAAAGTGGCAGCAGAGGGCGTGTGTTAGTTGGCAAACGTCTGTTGTAAATCTAAACAAGTAAGAAAAGTACAGTCGAACGAGCCCGACCGTATAATACTCTCTGCTTTTATTCCCAATTATAATGTTAAAATCGGTATCCAGATATTACAATAGATAGTTCTTGTATTAGAACACGTTAAAACAAAAAAAAAGCTAAGCATAATCGAGCATACATGTGTTTGTCTGTATGTACATACAAATTCGTTTGATGTTAATGTATGCACATACATATGTGTGTATGAATACTATTGGTCGGCACGACTAGCGCTGTCTCTCTTGCACTCATTGCTCTCAAATAAAATCTTTGTTGCTTCATTTGTTTCTTGTTTATGGTCGGATTCTTATGAAACTTTCAGGAGAGTTTGACATGATACGTCTTTAAACGAATCATTAATAACAACACTGTACAATAAGAATAAATGCTTTAAAAACGGCATGCAAGTTTGAAATTTTCTTTTATTTCTTGCGGAAAAAGAGGGCGTGGCAGCCCAAAAATTTTGATGTCATTTCATTTATGCGGTTTCTAGGAACACGTGTACCAAAATTGGTATTCCTAAGTGCCATAGTTACTGAGATATTAGCCGAAAACATAGATTTTTTTCGAGGTATGTCTAGTTTTTTGGTCATTGTGGGCGAATGGGGCGTGGCATCGAAAAAAAAAAAGATTCTTGTATTGACTGACTAAATATCGAGTCGATTGAGACCAAACTCGAACTTGTAGCTCTTACCATCTCTGAAATCTGTTTGTTCATACGGACGGACAGACAGACGGACAGACGAACAGACAGACAGACAGACGGACAGACGGACATGGCCATATCGACTCGGCTTGTGATGCTGATCAAGAATATATATACTTTATGGGGTCTGCCACGCCTCCTTCTGCCTGTTACATACATTTGCACAAACCCAATATACTCTTGCAGAGAGTATAAAAATATTGCGAGCATTCAAGGGCTAAAAGCCTCAAAAAAGAAAAAATCGATAATTGCAGAATGTAAGCTGTATAAATTATGTGCCTGACTAGTGATAAACACACACACTAGCGTTGACTGTCGTCTGCAGTCAAATCATTTTACAGTCACATTCGCTTTAAGAATAAGTATTTGGAATATTTCTATTGACAGCCCACACACAAATTTAGTCTTGTCACTGCCCGCAGTGAGTCGCCACAGTGACCGCAATCGATATACCCCCAGTTGCAGTTGTAACTATGTAAACGGTGGCAACACTAATGGAAATATGTGTTGCACTGCTGCAATTTGGTTAACCAAAAACAATTTAGTCTGCTGAAAATTCAGTGTAAACCACAAACCGGACAGCTAAGAAGTTTCTTGGGAAACAGAAAATCAGCCATGATTGAATGCGACCCGAACCACATATGGTGAGGATATAATAAAATATAGTTTTCCGATAAAGATCTAACTTGGTAAGGATAGTCATAATGGTATCGTACATCTAATGTGTAAATTTGGATCTTAAAGCTCTTTGGATCATGACAGCTTTTGTAGCTTTCAAGTTATGGAAGTATGTTTTTCTTTAATTCATGGGGGCGTGGTAAAAACTGGAAATAATCTTGATCTACTTGACGCACAGATGAGACGAACTTTCATTTCAAATTTGGTGGCTCTAATGTTCTAGGTGTGCAGAAGGACAGACGGACGGACATTATAAATTTTATTGCAGCTTTATGTAATATATAGGTAAATTTTAATGTGCAAAGAGATTTGCTCAAATAACAATGAAAAGTGATTAAAAGCGAAAAAAATACAATTCCCAGAAGGGCTAGCAATAATCAAAGCCAAAAAGGCAACTTTTGTGATCAATTACAGACTGTTAAGCAAGGAATTTAATGTAGAAAGCTGGATAATTGCCAGTATTGTTAAAAATAATAAGAAACTAATTTCAATACAATCCGTGCACAGACCAGAAAGAAAGTGTGCAATAATATTCAAGTATGTGCACATTAGGCTGTGGTTGGTTGTGGATGTGGTTGATGGCCAGTGGCACTGCATCATGCACTGTGCATAATATCTATTTGGTCATAAATTGTAAGTGTGCTTGAGCGTAATCATATTGCCCTTATTTGCTGCACGGCCAGCTTATGAATGTGGCACTAACAATTCGAAAACAAATTTTACATTTAAAAAAAAAAAAGGAAAAATAAAAAATGACCCGCGACGAAGCACCAAAAAGTAATGTATAGATTGATGGTCGGAACACAGTTATGTATTTTATTGTTTGAACGCAGAGATATGAAGACAAAATAAGTAAATAAGTGCAGTTTAAAATATTAAGAGACTTACAGATGCCCTGCAAATGGTTGCAGAAGTGGGAAGAAATATTACATTCTAATCATATATTATTTAAACAATTTATAATGTTCCAACTGTAGTTTTATGGTCGATTTAAATATTTATTTTAGTTGTATATAGACTCCAAAGAATGTTTCTACTACTAATACAGGGCATTAAAATTGTAGCACAACAAAGAGCACTCTCACAAGTATTGATAAGGCAATCCATAAAACAAATAGCACAGTTTATTGAACCAACGAAGAGTCAAAGAAGAAAAAATCATTTAAGTGAGTTATTTCGAGTGAGTTATTTTTCCTGGGGAAAAAGGGGCTCAGACAAACAAGAAAGAAAAGTACAGTCGAACACGCCCGACCGTATAATACTCTCTGCTTTTATTCCCAATTATAATGCTTAAATCGGTATCCAGATATTACAATAGCTACTTCTTGTATTAGAACACGTTAAAACAAAAAAAACAGCTATGCTATGTACATACAAATTCGTTTCACGTTAAATGTATGCACATACATATGTGTGTATGAATACTATTGGTCGGCACGACTAGCGCTGTCTCTCTTGCACTCATTGCTCTCAAATAAAATCTTTGTTGCTTCATTTGTTTCTTGTTTATGGTCGGATTCTTATGAAACTTTCAGGAGAGTTTGACATGATACGTCTTTAAACGAATCATTAATAACAACACTGTACGATAAGAATAAATGCTTTAAAAACGGCATGCAAGTTTGAAATTTTCTTTTATTTCTTGCGGAAAAAGAGGGCGTGGCAGCCCAAAAATTTTGATGTCATTGCATTTATGCGGTCTCTAGGAACACGTGTTCCAAAATTGGTATTCCTAGGTGCCATAGTTACTGAGATATTCGCCCAAAACATAGATTTTTTCCGAGATATGACTGGTTTTTTACCCATTGTGGGCGAATGGGGTGTGGCATCGAAAAAAAAAAGATTCTTGTATTGACTGACTAAATATCGAGTCGATTGAGACCAACCTCGAACTTGTAGCTCTTACCATCTCTGAAATCTGTGTGTTCATACGGACAGACGGACAGACAGACGGACAGACGGACATGGCCATATCGACTCGTCTTGTGACGCTGATCAAGAATATATATACTTTATGGGGTCTGCCACGCCTCCTTCTGCCTGTTACATACATTTGCACAAACCCAATATACTCTTGCAGAGAGTATAAAAAGAGTGTTTGAATGCTTTCTATTGCTGACACATGGATGATTCTTTCTTAACTAAGATTAATGACATAACTCCCGAATTGTAGTTCCATTGCAAGTCGAAGGCATTAAAAGCTGTTGTTTGTACACCCTCAATCGATTATATGAAAAATATGTACAGCAACATTTTAGATTGACCAAACACGAAGACTTGGAAACAGAATTTGATCGACAGAACAAATATTTACACTCTATTTAAGGTGCGTCCGAAAGGCCCCAGACATGTGGCTAGATTTAGAATCTAAATCCACTTAATGAAAGTTGACACATTTAAAATGCTGAATACAAGAGTTTTTAGCTAGAAATCAGGAAAATCTAGAATAGTTTTAATTGAAAGAAAATACTTTAAGCCTGGTCGGATGAAAGGTAAGATAGTGGCAATCTCTTTGATCCAACAGCACATCAATCACATGCATATTGAACACGCCTCTACATTGGGACGTACCTTTCGCTATGGAAACTTCTAGATGTTGCCCTAAACGTGCAAAGGAAGCTTGCTTCTTGCAACTTCCGCAGCTTTGCCTGACTGCCTTGTTAAACACTTGTACACTTGCCGCAAAAGTTCAAGTGTGTGTAACTTCTCGACTCTGAGTTTTGCTTGTTTGTTGTTATTTTAACGCGTAATTTCAAGCTTGTCAGAGCAATAACTCGTCTCACATATTTCAGGATGTTGTGCTTTGGCTTTCAACTGACTTCGATTTTGTGACTAATCGAATGCAAAGTTTAACCCAATGTAGACACAAGTTTCTTTGCCACAGTGGCCAAATACAAATAAATACATTAAATTACATGCCTGTATATCTGAAGTGTAATTTGAATTTGGTTTGCATTTTATATTGGTTTTTAAAATAGTTAAACATAATTCCTTTACATTTTTATAACTATTATAAAAACACACATATAAAAATAACATTAGTTATTTAGTAGCTTACAACATAAAGACATGTCTGATTTGTGAAAGATAATCCAGTAAAGCCAGTTCGAAATTGTTAAATACATTGAGGCGATTCGGATGTTTCATAAAGTGACAGGGGTCAAAAGGGTCCAAGATTATAATTCACATGCACTTTTTTAATGGTCGACTTTAGGATACCGATCTGTACATTAGCACATACTTTACCATGACACAGTAGCTTCAATTGAAAGGCAGGAACAGAGGTAGTCAACTTATCCAATATATCACAATTAATATACGTACATATAAATATAGTTTAGAATTGTGCAAAACAGCAACTTAGAGCGACTTTAGGATATCGATCTGTACATGAGCACCTACTTTACCATGACACAGTAGCTTCAATTGACATATTATTATAGTTATTTAATTGAAATATGATTAATTGCTCGTCAACAAAATAATGAAAACAAAACAGTGCTTAAAAATAATCAAAAGAATGCTTGACTTAAAAGATATGTTAAATTTAATCCCATTGTCAAATAAAGCATTAAGTACATTAGTACCTGGTACTTAATTGGTATGCAATTTTGTTGTCTCACAAATAGTTTCGGTCTTTGAGCATGGAAGACAAGAGCAATTTGTGTCATTGCCGCACAGAACTTGAAAATTACATTCAAGTCTTGGTATTTTGCAGCTCATTACAATATTTGCATGCGTGGCAGTTAAAAGTGGAAGGAAGCCAGAACAATGACAGTGCTGGTGAGTATCGGTACCGGGATAATGTGAATACGATATGCTATGATGCAAGTAGACAACTAGTTATCATACAAACGATGCATGATATACACTAGACTCAATAAAAAATATTTGTCTTTAGACCCTGTAGCTTATAAGTAAAAAGGTTTCAGACCGAGTATAAACAACTGGACTTTGCTTAGGTTGTTATTATGAGTTAAAATATTTTAGTTCTTGGGCTGTGCTTTAACATCCTTCTGTCTATAAGACGTAAAGAAAAGTTTGCCAAATCAAACGCTGACGGTCATTAACTGCTAAGTTACGCAATTTTTTACCGCCAACTCCAGTCGAATATTTGACCAACAAATGGACTGGTTTGGTTAGTGTAGTCAAAGTGGGTGTTGTCGAAGAGAGAGATGATGATGGAGCACGAACACGAGCCCCAAATTACATATGATAAAACAATGTTGGATTTTAAGCATTCAATGGACTTGCTTTTACTGCAAATGCACTGACAACTTAATTAAGTATGCCACCTGAAAGATAAAAATAGTTATATTTATAAACATATGGAAAAATATCTTTAGCCAAAGGCTCTGTGCAAAGAAAGTTGACATTAATCAGAAGTCTCAATTTGAGCGCTGCATAAACTGATGAAAATAAGTGGCTTTCGGGCAATGCAAATGTCAGACAAAAAGACGAACAATGATCACCAAGGGACTCGATTACCACTGATCACCTTGTCCTCCTTCGTTTACCGCTCGATCTGACCTTGCCTACGACATACGCCGCACTTAGTGCCTACTTAAGTTGCCCGACCTCGAGCCCTATGAAAAACATTTGAGATAAGATCAGTGCAATGAAGATCGCTACCAGTGAGGAAGCTCCCCCACCCCTACCCCTAACTTTACCACTTACCGCTTAGAAGCCAGACGAGGATGCCACGAGGCACAGAGTCAGAGTCAAGTTGGGATCACTAGAATCTATGATATTGTTGCTTTTGTTGACTTTTCTTGTTTTTGTCCTTGTAACAAATGACTTGAGTTGGGAACGCCCCTTGAACACTGTTCCCGCCTTCAATCCCCCTTCTCAAAATATGCGGTCTAGCCAAGTATGGGGGCACGACTTTGTTTGTCGTCGCTTAAGTAGCGTAAACGTCGCTCGCTTTTCATTTCTTTTTTATCCGGTAATTGCAGTCACTAGATTAAGGGTTTATACGCAGTTAAAATTTAAAACAATTGAATTTTTTTATCGGCTTAAAAAATACTACGAACCCTTTAGAATAAGGTACAATTGGTATTAGGTTAAAGCAAACTTTTTCATTTAAGTTTTGATCACTTATAAAACCGCTTTCCCTTATGGGATGTCAAAATTTTAATCGCGTTTTTCTCGAAACACGATTTTGGAAGTCGGTGTACACGTTAACTTAAAAACGGCTTGTTCGATTAGTGTTAAATTTTATAAACAATTTAATGCAAAATTTTTTTTCAAAAATTTGAATTTTTTTTTTTTTTGGAGAAACTGTTATTTTTTCAAAATTTAATATTTTTACAAAGCGAACTATTAATCTATATATTATTCAATTTATTAACGATATGTTTTTGATTTTTTGAGTTTAGATAGCCCAAACTCAAGTTATGATGTATACCGCAAAGTGCCTTTTTTTTAAGAGGTTTGAAATTTGTGAAAAAAAAAAATTTGGATATATAACCATTCATAAGTTTTTTTTAAAATAAATTCATAAATCTCTTCAGGATAAATCTTTAAAAACACGTCTTATTTCAACGTCATAACTGCGTATAAGCCCTTAAAGCAGCAGGTACGGATATCGCTACAGACCGAACTGTCGATGCAGATACGAAAAACAACCGAAATGGTAGAAAAGCCGATGTGGGAAGTAGCCAAGGCTGATGGTTGGGCGGGGAGAATAAAGCAATCGATCTATTTATATAAATGCAGACCATGGCCAACAACAACAAATTCAGGAGCGTATAACCGATAAGCCTCGTGTGTGTGTCTGAGTATGTGTGATTGTGGCGACTATGGGACGCACGTCCATAATGACCAACTCTATTAGGCTGCCGCATTTTCAATTAATGTTGACCCAAAGCGACGACAACGCAGCAACAACAACTACAACTATTGCTTTATGCCCTCTCAAAATAATTATGAAACAAGTTTACTTCGCTTTTCAGTCTGACTCATAGAATGACGGAAAAGAAAGGGAGCGAAGAGGGAATACAACAGGAGAACAAACTTTTGATTGAGTTTGGTTTTTCTTTGTACAGCAGTACTCAAGTTCTAAAGCCTTTATCGTTAAGTTAACATCCAGTAAAACTATTAATTATTTTAAGCAAATTAAGAACATATTTTAATTTGTTATTGTTAAGAGTTTCAAATTATATTACGAGTGTGGATTTAAATTAGGACTCCAATTTTTAATCGAATAAATTGTTTTTAAAAGTCGTAGCACATCACATTAGTACATATTTTTTAGCCAACTGCGTTTTTGATCTTAAGGGGGAAAAAGGTGTTTTCTCGACTTCCGTTTATAGTCTTCGTCTTAGTCTGTAGTCTTAGTCATTTAGCTTGACTGCCAGATAATGTTGGGCCATTAAATGTAATCACTGTGCAGGAGCCGTTAATTTTTCTTAACAAGTTTCTCGACTCAGTTTTGTTTTCAGATATCGGTTAATTTAGTTTTGCCTTAGTCTTCTTGGTTCTTGAGAGATTTTTTGTTCATTACGGTTTTTTATGATTGTGGTTGTTAATAAGCTTAAAATGTCTTTAAATCCGCATGCATAAATGACTATGAAAATTGCCCATAAAATTGAAAAAAGAAGCAAGAGTCTGGGCTAAGTACAATTGTACTCAGTTAACCTTACTGCAGAGCATTTTGACTCTCTTCATTCCTGGTGTGTTAATATTTAACAGAGAAAAGAATAATTTAATAAACTACTCTGCCTCAGCTCCAATGGTATGCCGGTTACTTGGCATTTACACCCTTCTTCACACTTCTCCAAAACATCCACACACCCTCAGACAGTTGAAGCCTATGCAAATTGGCTATAAAGCCCACGTTACGTTTGAGCCTTACTGCCAATGCCACAACAAAAAAAGAAATGAGCAGAACGAACAAGTAAGATAAGTACAGTCGAACACGCCCGACTGTATAATACTCTCTGCTTTTATTCCCAATTATAATATTATAATATAAAATCGGTATCCGTATTTTACAATGGGTATTTCTTCTATTAGAACACGTTAAAACTAAAAAAAAAAACAAAGCATAATCGAACATACATGTGTTTGTCTGTTTGTACATACAAATTCGTTTGATGTTAAATGTATGCACATACACATGTGTGTATGTATACTATTGGTCGGCACGGCTAGCGCTGTCTCTCTCGCACTCATGGCATTGCGCTCGAATAAAAACTTTTTTGCTTGATTCCCTTTTTGTTTACGGTCGGATTCTTATGAAACTTTCAGGAGAGTTTGACATGATTCCTCTTAAAACGAATCATAAATATCAATACTGTACGATAAGAAACAAGTAAGAAAGGCTACAGTCGAGCGAGCCGACTTTAAAAGACCACCTACTCCTTCCAGTGAGAATTTTTCCATACAAATGTCCCGTTCTCGACCGATTTGTGCTATGGGAGCTATATGCTATAGTTGCCAGACCCGGATCCGGTGGATATACTTATAATGGCTCCATACACATGATGTGTAAATTTCGTCACGATAGCTCAACTAATATTACAAATTACCATACAAATGTCCCATTTTCGACCGATTTGTCCTACGGGAGCTATAGCCTATAGTTGTCCGGTCCGGATCAAACGTGGCGGAGATAGCTATAATGGTTCTGTACACATAATGTGGAAACTTCGTCACGATAGCTCAACTAATACTACATATCACCATACAAATGTCCCATTTTCGACCGATTTTTCCTATGGGAGCTATTGGCTATACTTGTCCGATCTGGACTAAACTTGGTAAGGACGGTTATAATAGTACCATACAATGGGGCGTGGCATCGAAAAAATAAATTCTTGTATTGACTGACTAAATATCGAGTCGATAGAGACCAAATTCAAACTTGTAGTTCTTACCATCTCAGAAATCTGTGTGTTTATAAGGACAGACGGACGGACATGGCTATATCGACTCGGCTTGTGACGCTGATCAAGAATATATATACTTTAAGGGGTCTGCCACGCCTCCTTCAGCCTATTACATAAATTTGCACAAACCCAATATACTCTTGCAGAGAGTATAAAAAGAACAGATAAAGTAAAATTTATGGCATTTCCTGTTTTGGATTTCTCTGGTTTTTTTTTTGAAGAGGCTAGGGGTAAGGTGACAGAGGACAGGGTCATGGACTGCTCTGACCAGAGTCATGGGTGCACTGAACTGTACAAGAACAAAAAAAAAAAAAAAAATAAACAATAAAGAAGAGTACAGGCCGGCACGACCGACCGTATATTACTCTGCATTTTATTCCCGATTATATTACTAAACTATACTTCAATAAATTTATATTGTACGATAAGAACAATGCATTAAAACGGAATGAAAATAAGAAAATATTTTCCTATTACGCACAATTGACATCTGACAAACCGCAACCCGTACTTATAAATAGTATAGGGTAAAAAAAAAAAATTGTCTCAGTTTCAGAGTTTTATTTTTGGGATTTTTGTTTTTGTTTTGCGTTATTTGTGTTTTCTTTTGGAGTTGGTTAAAAGGCATGATCAAGCACATAGACAGAGAAAAGAAAAGGAAAGGAAAGAAAAGAGACAAGCGATTCGAATTAGATGCTGTTTTTAGCAGTGTTGCCAATTTGTGAGTTATATGAAATATTAATTGTAATTTTGAATTATTTTAAATTTCTTGAATAAAAATGATAAAAAAAAAAATAAAAAAAAATGGTAAAATTTGCTCTTCATTCTATTATTTCAACATTTTCCAACTCAAATCCACCACAATTGAAAGGTTTGCAAATGTAGCACTACCTTTAAAATGGCCAAAACATTAATATTTTTGAAAAGCCAATTAGGATTATGTTTATTTTCATTTATTATTTGTAAGCTTTTTTACCGACAAATTATTTATCTTTACATGCAAAATGCTCGTACATGTTGCCCATATCGTCTTTTCAGTCCGAACATTTATCAAAACAAAACAAGTAAGAACTGTAAAAGACCACGTCCTCATAGTGGTTTACAATTAATAATTGAATATGATTGTATATAATTTAAAAACTGAATTAAAAATAGGAAATAAAGAAAATTTCACTGATCGGCTTCGAACCTGCGGCTCAGACGATGGTTCGAGAACACACTGCGACTCTAATAGTTGCACCACGCTCCACGTTCGCCAAAGTTTTCCTTTATCTGAATTTAAATGTAATGCACACACAAATTCGTTTGAAATTATATGGGGTGTCTAGGAACCAGCCTCTCTAGGAACCTGTGTATCAGAATTGGTGTTCCTAAGTGCCTTAGTTACTGAGATATCCGCCGAAAACATATATTTTTTGCTCATTGTGGGCGAATAGGGAGTGGCATCAAAAAAAAAGATTCTTGTATTGACTAACTAAATATCGAATCGATAAAGACCAAACTCAAACTTGTAGCTCTTACTATCTCTGAAATATGTGTGTTCATACGGACAGACGGACATGGCTATATCGACTCGGCTTGTGACGCTGATCTAGAATATATATACTTTATGGGGTCGGCCACGCCTCCTTCTGTGTTTAATTCCAAAGGATTCCAAAGGTATTGAGTGCCACTTGAGATTTCAGACGATTTAAACTATGTATAACTCCGGATATTCTCCACTTGGTTCATAAACAACCAAGGATAATATTATCCATTATTATTTAATTATATTTACTAGTTACATTACGTTACACGAGAGCAACTATTTTTGAGTTGAGTTGAGATAGCTTAAAAAAAAAACAAGAAAAAAAGTACAGTCGAGCCCGTCAGACCGTATAATACTCTATGCTTTTATTTCCTTTTATAATGTTAACAACATATGTTCATCTGTTTGTCTATATGCACATACATATACGTTTGACATCATATTATGCAGTGCATACTATATATGCATACTATATATATTTATGAATGTGTACTATTGGTCTGCATGGACTGCGTTAGCAGGCAGCGCTGCCGCCACACAAGCAACGTAAACGTTCGAACATATTTTTCTATATTTCTCTCTCGCTTACACTCACGCATTGCGATTGCGCCCAAATATAAACTTTGTTGCTTGTTTTCATTTTTGTTTATAGTCGGATTCTTAGTCTTCAAACGAGTTTTAAATACCAATACTATACAATAAGAACAAATGCCTTAAAAACGGCATGCAAGTTTGAAAAGTTTTTTATTTCTTACGGAAAAAGGCAGCCAAAAATGTCGTTTGATGTCAGTGCATTTACGCTGTCTCTAGGAACCTGCGTACCAAAAGTGATATTCCTAAGTGCCATAGTTACTGAGATATTCGCCGAAAAAAATAAGATTTTTGTATTGACTGACTAAATATGGAGTCGATACTGACTAACTTCGAGCTTGTAACTCTTATTATCTCTGAAATCTGTTTGTTCATATGGACGGATAGACGGACAGACAGAAAGACAGACATGGCTATATCGACTCGGCTTGTGATGCTGATCAAGATTATATATACCTTATACGGTCTGCCACGCCTTCTTCTGCCAGTTAAATAGTTTGCACAAACACAATATACTCTTGCAGAGAGTATACAAATTTCAGATTTCTTTTAAAAGTCTGTTCGCGAATTTGTCCTACTCAAATTGGTATTAAAATCAATTGTAAATATTTACCTTATTCAACCAACATTATTTCTAATTTTTTTGTCAAATGTTGAGCCAAGTTCTATTGAGCAAGTCGCGGTTGCCATGGAAACTGCAACCTTGAACAATGTCAAAGCCGTCATCAAGCTTAGCGAACACAAGCACATCACACCTGACTTGGCATAAAAGACTTGCTTGGATACCGGGCTACCTCCTGGATACAACAACAACTACAAGAATTCTTTATTTGTTGTAACTCATTGAAAATTGACAGAATGTTGAGAGAATTCATAGCTAGTTGAAGCTCCCATTTTCCATTGCTTTTCATATAACCAGTTGGAAGTCCTTTCTGCTGCATGCAACAAACTTTAGGATTGTTCTTAGACTCAGTCCGGAAATGAGTTAGCCGACGAGGTCTGAGAACCTTTGAGATACTTTTGCCAAAGACTGTAATTAGTAAACAGTTGGCAAAGGAAACAGACGAAATGACCTCATTCTGGGCACAAACCCTACTTAATCTCCCCTGTGCCCCCAACCCTTCAACTTTTTATATACAACTAGTATATACATGCACACATTGCGAGAAAGAGAGAGGGAGAGAGAGAGAGAGAGAGAGAGAGCGAGAAACATTACCCTTAGGCCAGGCTAAACATATGGTAGTGTTTATGGCCAGCGAACGCACCCTTTGTAAAAAAGGGTGTGAAATTAGAATAACATGTCACTCATATTCGGTATTAACACGTAATGCGTACAAAAATATTTAGGATTCCTGAGTTCAGGAAGCAAGACTATGCGAAGGAACTGTTAAACGAACCGGAACATGAACCTAAACACGGATCAGGAACAATTGTCACCGCACACACTGGGAATTACAGACATTAAAAAAGCTGGCCTTTTTTATGTACGACACGAGAAGCACAAAATGAAACTACGACAGAAACAGAAACAGGAACATTACTTTGCTTTCAGGTTACGCCCAGTTCATTACTTTTTTTATAGTTACTTTTGTAGTGTATGGCAGTAAGATTTTTTAATTACTGTCGGAGCATTAATAAATTCCCCACAGAGCTGTAGAAGAAAACTATTTAGACATAAATTGCCACTCTTGGAAAGTACAATAGGTTTAAAGCAGCAAAAACGTGTTCTCTAAGGTTAGAACAAAGTTATGTTATCAAAATTGAATTCAAGTGAATAATTTAAGTTATTAAAATAAACAGTGTTATATAAGATTTAGTGTTCTTTTACCCCATAAGTGATTTAACAGCCCCTTTTTGTTTATAATTAAATTGCGTGTTACGCAGGTCGCATGAGAGTCAAGTTTAAAAATAATAACAATAACATAGTACGCTGATAAAGCTTCCAGACTGACCTAGGTACAGATACAGCGTGACACGCTATTTATATGTACATATGTATGGATATGTGAATTTATGTTCATGCAGAATAGCCCAAAAGTTTATGATAAAGCACTTGCCAAGAAAAGAGACTATCATTATTTTTTGTTGCTGTTTTACACTCTGTCTGCGTCCTGGCAGTGATAAATTTGTGGCACCCGACTCAGTTTAGAACAGCCTTGCTCAGCATGGGGGTGTTTCACGGACAGACAGACAGACGGACATGGCTATATCGACTCGGCTTGTAATGCTGATCAAGAATATATATACTTTATGGGGTCTGCCACGCCTCCTTTTGCCTGTTACATACATTTGCACAAACCCAATATACTCTTGCAGAGAGTATAAAAAGTCATTAAAAAACTGTTTGATAAACCAAATAGATAGTGAACCGTTGATAAAAACGTATTTGCAACGTCCTTGTCTTATCTACACAATTTTGCTATAACTGCTATTATCTTTAACAAGTAAAAATGGAAGACTATACTTCTACTACTAGAACTACCATATGGGGTAAGGGTCGTATGATTGTATGATTGGCAAAACTTTTTGACATGTGCAAAAAACAAAAAGTACCTTTTCAATTATCGTCAATGCGCTTATCAGTAATAAGCATTTCTTGGTAGTAAAGACTAACAAGACCTGAGCTTTAGCACGTCGGCCAGACAACTTGTCACCTCAAATGGTTCCTTTAATATGGCGATTGCCTAGTATAACTAACTAACTGTACTTGCCTTGACTTCCCAGCGAAATTGCCACTAGTTGGAACAGAGCAATCAAGATCCACAATAATTTACAGGTACGGCTACATCCATTATATTCCGACATTGTGAATTTTTCCGTTAAATAAGCTGTTGTCGGTTGATTTAAATTTTTAAGATTTTAACTTTTGCTTATGCCTTGCATTTCACGGCGTTTTTGATTCCACTTCGGTTTCGTATTTGGTTTCAATTCTCACTTTTATGTTGTTACTTTTACTCATGCATTCTACACATTCTCCACATTTTATGCACTTCGTATATTCTTCACTTTTTTTTCTTTCGCTCACTCCACTTTTGTTGTGTATTCGGCGAATTCGAACTTTAGCGTGTCGCTGTTATTTACTTGAACTAGTGGTTATTTGAATGGAATTGTGTGCAATCGATTGTAATTATGTTTTGCCGACTGCAGAAACAAAAACAATAGCAAACTCAGCAGATAAAAATTAACTCAATTTTGGACGCATTTGTTGTTCTTTTACAAACAAAACACTTCTACAGCGGCGCATCCGACAACAACAATTTACTATGAGCACAAGCAGCAGGCACAAAACCAACAACAAACACGACGTCAACAAATTGAGCACACACTAGCGTTGTCCCGCTCTAACCAACGTTTCAATATAGGAATGGGCCAACGTTGTGAATATTATTTTGCTCAATGCACGTTTTTCACTTAAACCGTAAATAAAAATAGTTGCATTTGTTCGAGCCAAATTAATGCTTGCACTATAATTTGATTTTGTTGCATTTCTTAAGCGTTTTCTTTAAACAAACGCGTTTTTATTCAACATCGCGACCAACAAAAAGCGTGAGTACAACCTAGCGCGAGTACAATTGAAAAGAGACTGACTCAAGCGGTCAAACGACACAGCACAAACGCAGCCGTTGAAAATGCATAAAAGAGAGCGAGAGTTCGTTTAAGAAATTGAGCGCCGAAAGTTACCCTCTGTGTTAAAGGTGCGGCGAAATAAGCCTTTAAAAATTTAATCTTTTTTTTTTTTTTAGCTATAGGAGATTATAAAACAGCAGAAAAATAAATATTATATGGCTTTACAGTTTTCATTTGCTTTTTTTTTATATTTATGTTAATTAATAAATATATGAGTATAAAGTTTATTTTAGCAATTTAATAAGTAAATATTTGTAGCCTTTTAAAACTCAAATTGTGGCAGCACTAGTGGCGTTCCCGTAAATAGGCAAACGAACAGAAAAATATTGACGGCCTCTCGTGTTGTTTGGCTGTCCTTCAATTCCTTTAAAATTGGTGGTTGTGTGAATTAATAATAATGGGATATCGGAAAATTTATTGCTTAAGCGATTTTATTATCGTTATCGTTGGCGCCTAGATCATAATTTGAATTGACGTGAATAATTGATGTAGCTCTAATTATACTTATTTTCAATCAAATTACAATGTTGCGAAAACTGTCTAAAAACATGCTGTCTGATTCAATTAACTACTGCAATTATTATATTTATATTTATATTATATTTATTTTTTATTTATTTATTTATTGTCAGACTATGAGCAGTCGACACAAAACGAAAAATAAATTAAATTAAGGCAATATAAAATAAACAAAAAATTGAATAATAAGATTAAAATTAAATTTAAAAACAAAGAAAAATTTCAAATTGACATTAAGATTTAAATTAATTATAATTGATTTACTAATTTACTAACTGGGGAAGTATTACCAAAATTAAAAACATTAAGAAACGTTGGTCCAACATTCGTTACAAGGGTTAGGAAAACCACAGAAAAACACTAACCAGACCAAACGAAAAAGAAAACAAGTAAGAAAAGTACAGTCGAACGAGCCCGACCGTATAATACTCTCTACTTTTATTCCCAATTATAATGTTAAAATCAGTATCCAGATATTACAATAGATACTTCTTGTTTAGAACACGTTACAACAAAAAAGACAATTTATAATCAAACATACATACAATATGTTTGTCTGTATGCACATACAAATTCGTTTGACGTTATATGTATGCACATATATGTATATGTATATCTGTATGTATGTATACTCTTGCCGCCACACATGCATCAAAAGAGTTCGAGTATATGCTTGTATGTTTCTGTCGCGCTCGCACTCATACATTGACTTAAATATTAACTTTATAATCGGTAGCTCTGTTGTTTATAGCTCTGGCAATATTAGAGGGATTAAAATTATCATAAAAGTATGGTGGATCAATTTATTTGAGAACTTACTTTTGTGATAAATCTTTTGTTTTTTAAGTTAAGGACATGTGTTCTACATCGCTGCGTCAAATAGTTACATAATCTGTTCTATATTATTTTGGTACAAAGTTTCCTAGAGACAGCATAAAAGCAATGACATCAAAAATTTTAGACTGCCACGCCCCTTTTTCCGAAAGAAAAAAAAAACTTTTCAAACATGCATACCATTTTTAAGGCATTTGTTCTAATCGTACAGTATTGTTATTTAAAATTCGATTTTTAAGACTAATTATATCAAACTATCTTTAAAGTACTATCCATTATAATACCGATTTTAACGTTATAATCAGGAATAAATGCAGAGAGTACCGTACGGTCGGGCGCGCTCGACTGTACTTTTTTTTCTTGTTTTGAATTTTAGTTCTGATAAGTTCTCCTTCAAACGTTTATAACATAACTTTAGAAATATATCATAAATTCTTATCAATAAAATAAAGAACTTTAGGTATCATTCATGTACGAATAATGATGAACTCTATATGTATTTAAGCAATGCTACTCAATTTGCTTAGTAAAGAATAAATTAGCTTTAAACCTAAAATTTTAAAAAACCACGATCTCTTACATATTTTTTATGATAACGGTAATAAAACCAAAGATCAAAATGGAATGTTGTGCACATATTCGAAAAAATATGAGTCAATAATTGCAAATTATTAAATTATACAGGTAAATATTTAATTGAATTTGATTCCAAACAATGCAAAAGAAGCAACAACAAGTTTCTGAACGGCCAGGTAGTTTAAATTCCTCTGAAATTAGTTCAAATATCGCAAATTATCATTTACTGATTTATTTAAACAAGCTGCAAAGGTGAATGTGTTTTTATACTCTCTGCAAGAGTATATTGGGCTTGTGCAAATGGATGTAACAGGCAGAAGGAGGCGTGGCAGACGTAAAATATATATATATTTACATATCACAAGCCGAGTCGATATAGCCATGTCCGTCTGACCGTCTGTCTGTCCGTATGAACACACAGATTTCAAAAATAATAAGATCTACAAGTTCGAATTTGGTCTCTATCGACTCGATATTTACTCAGTCAATACAAGAATCTTTTTTTTTTTTTTTGATGTCACGCCCCATTCGCCCACAATGAGCAAAAAACTAGACATACCTCGGAAATAATTGACGCTTAAAGCAAATATCTCAGTAACTATGGAACTTAGGATTACCAATTTTGGCACGCAGGTTCCTCGAGACATCATAAATGCATTGTCATTTAAAATTTTGAACTGCCACGCCCCCTTTTTCCGTAAAAAATAAAAATTAAAAAAAAAACGAATTTGTATGTACATACAGACAAATACATGTATATGCGATTATGCTAAGTTTTATTTTTGTTTTAATATTTTCTAATACAAGAACTATGTATTGTTATATCCGAATACCGATTTTAACATTATAATTGGGAATAAAAGCAGAGAGTATCTTAGAGTCGGGTGCGTTCGACTGTACTTTAGGTTAGGTTAGGTTACGCCGGACGCCCTCTCGCGGGCAGGTTCATAGGCCAGTAGTGGCCCTTAGTAATCCGGTCCCGGAGGGTGCTATGGCTTGAAGTCGGTGAGGATGCGGGAGCGCTTCGGAAACGCTAGCAGTTCCCCCAGTGCCCGTTTTGAGGCATCTTCCATCGACGAGAGTTTTGGTGCTCCTAAGCAACTTAATCATGTGCGCTCTAGGGCCGGGCAGCAACATATTAGGTGCTCAAGTGTTTCTGCAGTCGCTGGGTTCTTGCATTTCCTGCAGCTGGAGTCATTTGTAATGCCAAGTTTCATCGCGTGTACTGCCGCCATACAGTGGCCAGTAAGTATTCCCACCAATAGTCTGCAGTCCTTCCATGGAAGTTGCAAGAGGTAGCGAGAGCGTTGGGCTTTGCATGTGGTGGTGTTCCGCCACCTAAGGTTGACGAGATTATTTGTGTTCTCCTCTAGTACGCTGTAGAGCGTTCTCAGGGAGATAGGCAGATGTTGAGTTCTTTCGTCCGAGAGACCGATACCTGCTTATGCTAGTGTGTCTGCCTCCTCATTTCCAGGTGTGCCCTGGTGGCTCGGAACCCAGTAGATGTGTACTGACTTGATCGTACATAATTCATCTAATGCGTCTTTGCTCACCTGGACGGCTCTGGATGTGGTGGTTGACGACAACATAGCTTTTATGGCGTCCTGACTGTCCACCATCAGGTTTATATTTTGGCATTCTGAGCCCAAGTTTTTAGCAAATTCGTCTCCTTTCCCGATTGCGAAGACCTCTGCTTGGAAGATGCTACATTGGCTTGGTAGCCTGTATGACAGCCTCGTGAGGGGTTCATCGCAGTACACAGCGGCTCCTACTCCTCCTGCCATTTTGAAGCCGTCCGTGTATATATTGAGGTGGTCTTGCCTATTTTGGCACAGTTTCCAGTCGTCAGACCCAAAATGTGTTTCAATTTGGGAAACTAGGCTGTTTTGGGCTATGGTGTGGTCGGAATGGCCGTTTAGGTTTGTTCCATAGCGCCGTGACCATAGCTCTGCAGAGACAGACAGCATAGTGCCGCAAGACGTTGAGCTGACTTGGCGGCCACTAGCTTTGTTTGCAGATCTAAGGGAGGTTGTCCCAGTAGTAGTTCCAAAGCTTTAGTCGGCGTAGTTCGTAAGGCACCTGTAATGCAGAGTAGTGCCTGACGTTGAGCCTTCTCCATTAGGGCGAGATAAGTCTTCTTTTCAGTTGCTGGCCACCACACGAGAGCACCATAGAGCAGGGATGGACGCACTACCGAGATGTAAATCCAATGCATTAGTCGGGGTGACAGGCCCCACGAGCAGCTAAGCATCTTTTTTGATGCATAAAACGCCATGGTTGCCTTTTTCACCCTTTCTTCCAGATTGGGTCTCCAAGTCAGCTTGCTGTCCAGCACTGTTCCATGGTATCTGACATGTGTGCTTGGTTTCCGTTTGTCCGTTTAATGACGGGGGGTCCAGAGTGGGACCTTGTACCTCTTAGTGAAGAAGATGAGGTCCGTCTTATCCGCATTGATTTGTAAACCGGCTTCCTCCGCCCATTTGCAAATCACCCTGAGAGTCTGTTCCATTAAGGAGCTGAGAATGGATGGGCATACTCTCGTGATAATTATACCTATGTCGTCCGCATAGGCAGTTATTTTGGGGGCTCATCCATCGAATCTTTGAATGAGATCATCTACCACGAGATTCCATAGAAGTGGCGACAGGACTTCTCCTTGAGGGGTTCCTCTACCTGCACTTCTGATTGTAATTGCGGCACCCCAGGCTGATTTAACCTTCCTACAGCATAGGAGGCCCTTAATCCAGTTGGTGATGGCAGGGTTTGTGTCCATCGATCTCAGTCGATCGATAATGGCGTTAGGGTTGACATTATTGAATGCGCCTGAGATGTCTACGAAAGCTCCCATTGCATATTCTTTGTGGTTTAGTGCATTCTCAATCAAGCTCACCAGCGAGTGTAGCGCAGTCTCTACTGATTTGCCTTTAGTGTATGCATGTCGATTCGTTGCTAACCGTTCTCCCACCTCATTCCTAATGTGTAGGTCCAGCAACTTCTCCATCGTTTTGAGTAGGAAGGACGTGAGACTGATAGGTCTGTAGTCCTTCGGGCTATTATGACCACATTTCCCAGCTTTTGGTAGGAATGTTACCCTAGCTTTTCTCCAGAAGGTTGGAATGCGACTGGTTCTTAGACAAGCTTTGAATATTTTGAGAAGCCATGGAGATATTGCATCTAAAGTGTTCTTCAGCATGGCCGGTATGATTCCATCAACTCCTGGGCTTTTTATGCTCGCGAATGATTTAATGGCCCAAATCAGTTTGTTTGACGTGACTATATCTGTGGGGATTTGATAGTCGTCGCCTGTAGTGAATTGGTGCTCTGTCTCGTTCGACAGCTCAGTGCAGCCTAAAGAGTGCGTGGACATCAGTGCTTGAAGTATTTCTTCGCTACTTTCGGTCCAGGTCCCATTGTCAAGTTTTAGTTGACTTTATACTGTGGGGGTTGCTTGGAGAGTAGCTTCCTAAGCCTGGCCGTTTCCGGTACCGAGTCTAGGTCAGAGCAAAACTTCCTCCAGGAGTTCCTTTTGGCCTTCCTAATGGAGGCTTTGTAACTCCTTAGAGCGAGCCTGTATTCATCATGTACGAGTTCCACATTGGTCTGTCTAGTGAGCCTGAACAGATCCTAGATGTGGTTTCGTTGAAAATAGAGTTCAGTGTTCCACCATGGCGGTCTTGAACTCCTTTTCGGGTTTGAGAGAAGGCATGTTTTTTGGTAGGCATCTTGTAGAGTCCTGGTCACGATTGAGAGTGTTTGCTCTATTTCGTTTACCGACTCAATCTCGCCTGGTTGTTTCAGTGTTGCTGACACTAGTTCCCCTGTTAGCGATACTTAGATTAGAGGTTAGAATGAAATCTGAAAGAGACTCACCTCTTGCGTTCGTGTCGGGCGATCCCCATACGCAGTTGTGTGCGTTGGCGTCAGTTCCGATCACTATTTGTGAGCCTTTGTGGGCTGAAGTTATTAGCTTCACTAGTTCGTCGGGCGGTGCAGGCATGTCGTGGGCCATGTAGCAGGATGCTACTGTGAGGCGCCTGTTTCCACTCTCTAGCATCACCACGGTGAAATCATCTGTACTGTAATTAGATAATAGGTAAGCAATTAGGCCTTTCCGTACAAGTACGGCGGTTCTGGTTTTGCTTACCGTTGGTGGATGCTACGTACAGTAGTTGCTCGACCTTAGTCCAGATACCACATAGCCCGACGCAATCCACGGTTCCTGAACTAAGGCCACATCGACGGCCCTTGCTCCAAGGCCAACATGAGCTCCGTCGATGCCAACTTACTCTTATGCAGGTTGATCTGCAGTACCCTCAAAATGTGGGGTAGCTGCGACAACTGCTGAAGACGGGTTGACTATGACTGTCAGGTCACCGTCCTCGTAGTCGGCCTCTTCATCCGAGGCTATTTCGAGCGCCTGGGTGGCTTCGAGGACAGTTTCTATGCCCAGGTCCCTCTCCACCTCTCCAGCTTGTAGTGTGTGCGTATCCTTATCTGCAGGATTCCGCTTCTTCAGCCTGTGGTATACGCTACCTAAGCCACAGGCCATTTTCCCCGTAGCGGGGATAGAGGATGTCCTCCGCCTCTTTATTGATTTGAAGGATTACATGCTGGCCCCCCTATGCTGAGGAGAAGGTACCAGCATGTAACACCTTCTAATAATCTGACGGGACGTCCTTGTTTTGCCTCTGTAGCAGCCTCAGCGCCTGGTCTCCTCGGACGGCAAAGGGTATCTTTGCTTTCGGTTTAGACGGGATGTCGACCACTTCCAGCATGGCCCCCTCCCACAACGCCCCCAGTGTCGGGACCTTCGACTTCAGCCAGCACAGTGTCGGGTCATCATTGCAACTGATGATTTTGGCTCCGTTGAGCCGCCCTGTGCCGTCGAAAGTGGGCATATGAGCTTCCGGCTCCTCGTCCATTCTTTCCAGCAGCAGCCCGAAAAGCTTCCCGTGAACTACTTTCCAGCGTTCCTCTGAGATTCTGCCGTTCTCGTCGCTGCGGTCTATCAGAGCTACAATGAGGTGACTTCTAGCAACATCCTTCATTGTGCTCTTGTTGCGTCTCGGGCGGGGGATGGCGCCCTACGGTTGCTAACCTGGGCATCTCTGCTCTGGTTGCTCTCGGTCGAATGTGGCATCTTCTCGGCCATCATCTCCTCCACCTTATTAGCGAAGCCACTTGTCCTTGCTCGCATATGCGGCAACTGATCAAAGTGGCGGCGGCTCTCTTCGATCCTTTGCACAGCCCAGGCCAGCTTGGCTTTGTCCTCTTCAGACAAGTCAGCAATGCCTTGGAGCCGGCGCTGAATCTTTAGTGCCGCCTTGTATTGCGCCTTAGCCTTCAGCCCTTCCCTACGTAGGGAGCTGGTACCTTGTACGGGGGAGCGCAGAAGGCTCTCTTCTTCCGTCTTTGTCACAGATGCAACGCTTTCCTGGTCCGAGTCTGGGTCGACTACAGCACCTGCGCACATCAGCTTGCTTGTGGTTGTTGTTGTTGTGGCAGTAGTACTACAACTGACCTGGCCTGCTCCCGCCACGTCAGAGGTGTGACCACTGGCGACACGCAGAGAGGATTTCTCCTCCCGTGGTCACCCCTAGCGTTTGATGCCTAACCGCCAGGCTACCTCTAGCCTTGGCAATGGTTAAGTGCTCTGGGCATGCCGTAGCATACCCAGTCACTGAACCTTGCCTTAGCTGAACACTGCATCGCCTCGGAGGACAAGTGACAGTGCATCATCCATTCGGGACGGTGCAGTGTCCATTGCCCAGCCGGCACTCTTGGGGAGGGTTCAGCCAGAGGATTTTTGCAAGCCTCAACTGTACTTTTTTTACTTGTTTTTTTTTTTTTTTCGTTTTCTTAAAGTATTTTAGAATACGCCCTGAAAATATCAAGGCGATCCGAAAAAAAAAACAAGTAAGAAAGGCTACAGTCGAGCGCGCCGACAGTAAAAGACCCCGTACTCTCCTTGTATTCGAAATTAATATTTGAATATGACTGTAATTTCAAATTTATGTTTTAAAGTTAAATTTAAAAAAAAAATGTATATCAAGCACTGATGGGAATCGAACCCGCGCTATCAGACTCAGGTTCCAGAACATGCAGCAACATGCAACATGCAACATGCTACTAGTTGCGCCACTCCATACACTCGACATCAACCACAACCCAACCCTGTTGCACTAGTTAATATTTTATATTTACATTTTTTTTTAAATTTAAAAAAGTTTATTAGAAAATTTCACTGTCGGGAATTCAACCTGCGAACTTATACTCAACTTGCAAAACACGCCGCAGCACTACTAATTGCACCACCACCTCCTTGTGAGACGGCTCCGATTATTTTCATTAAGATATAATAGTGCTTGTGTTTACATACAAGTGCGTGGCCCAGTTATCTCTTTTCTTTCAACCACGTGCATTGACAATGCGCGTCAAAGGGACACTTTGTTACCTAATTGCTCAGTTGTTTATGGTTGGATTTTTATGCAACTTTCAGGGTAGTTTGATATGATTTGTCTTTAAACGAATCTTAAATTACAACACTGTACGATGAGGACAAATGCCTTAAAAACGGCATCAAAATGAAAATTTTATTTTTTTTTTTTTGTGAAAAAAGGGGGCGTGGCAGCAAAAAATCTTTAATGGCACTGCATTTATGCTGTCCCTAGGAACCTGCGTACCCAAATTGGTGGTCGTAAGTGCCATATTTACGGAGATATTCGCGGAAAACATCAATTTTTTTTGAGGTGTCTTTGGTTTTCTGTTTATTGCGGGGGCGGTAGGGGGCGTGGCACTGAATTGAAATAAACTTGATCTGCTTGCAAAAGTTACTGAATTTTTATTACAAATTTGGTGGTTCTAGCTCTTGTAGTTTAAAAGATCCAGGTGTTCATACAGACGGACGGACGGACGGACGGACGGACAGACGGACAGACGGACAGACGGACATTGCTATATCGACTCGGCTGTTGATGCTGATCAAGAATATATATACTTTATGGGGTCGGAAAAGCTTCCTTCTGCCTGTTACGCACATTTGGCTTCTGACAAACCTAATAGACCCCTATACTCTTTTTAAGAGTACGGGGTCTAAAAATTGGCAAAGATATGAGCGATGAAAGAAAAGAAATTGTTCTGTAGTCCACTGGCTTCTCTGCCTTTCAGCGCGTTTTTCACGAAACGGTGTCCAAATTACTCGAAAAGTAATGGACCGATCTTTTTGAATTTTATAATTCTCATTAAGAACAAAATAATCTAGTCTTTAATAGTTCAATATTTTTTTTTGGACTTAAACTAGCCGCTTTATAGGTACATTACGGCGGGTTTTTTTTTTTTGTAAAAAACAGAATTTCTGACTTTGACTGTCCACCATTTTGTTAATTTTGAAAATTTTTTCAATTCCTTCGATTAAAGACTAGATTATACTTATTTTCAACTGTATTCATAAAAAATTTGTGTAGTTTTCTTTCAAAAAAGTCTCAAAAAGGCCTTCATTTAGGCCATGCAACCAGGGATGCTCCCTAAATTAGTTTGTGTAAGAAAACTACACCAAGTATGGTTCTGCGATCCGAAAGCGAAGGGAGGTTAATTAACGAAAGTCTACTGTTGGGCCCCTAAGGGCAAACAGATGAAATTGTTTTTGTAGAGCTTCTAATCTCTCCTGATGAATCATGTATTGGGGAGACCATACACACGATCCATATTCAAGAATAGGCGCTTTTTGAAACCCAAGACACAAAAAGCTCGATTTGCAGCAGAAGAGATGTGCTTATCAAACTTTAGTTTTGGATCGAAAAGGATACCCAAATTATTGACCGACTCTATTCTCTGAAGAGGCTTGCCGTCGAGAAAGTAGTTACTTGCCTACTAACTTAAACTTTACACCAGGCTTGAAGTGTGTCGAGATCACTTTGTAGACCGTGACTCAGACAAGAGTCAGTTCTTGACAAGCAAAGTTTTACATCATCGGCATACATCAGAACCCGGGAACTAGAAACTGCTGAAGGCAAATCATTAATGAATAATGAAACAAGAAAGAAAAGTACAGTCGAACACGCCCGACCGTATAATACTCTCTGCTTTTATTCCTAATTATAATGCTTAAATCGGTATCCAGATATTATACAAGTTAGTTCTTGTATTAGAACACGTTAAAACAAAAAAAAAAGCTAAGCATAATCGAGCATACTTGTGTTTGTCTGTATGTACATACAAATTCGTTTGACGTTAAATGTATGCACATACATAAGTGTGTATGAATACTATTGGTCGGCAATGTAGGGATAGGTTAGGTTAAGTGGCTGCTGGTGAAGAAGCAAAAAGGAGGAGGCAGCCGCAAACATCTGTTATGGGCCAGGATCAGAAGAGCCCCAACCGGTGGCAAGGATGAAGCGCGATAGTTGTTGTGGATGAATCTCGGATAACTCCGATAGATCATTTAAGAGGTATGCCCCGAAGTGTCGAAGTCTATGACTACTAAGGGCTGGACAGTGGCAGAAGAAGTGCGCCACAGTTTCTTCTTTCTCTCCGTTTTCGCAGCTGCTACAGAAATCATGAAATCAGCGGAAAAATTTTCCCGTGTAAGGTATCTTTTGAACGGGTTTGCCAAGTTAAGTGTTTTTCTATCGTGAGTCTGCACGTCGCCAAAGGCGCTCTCTAGCCCTCTCTCATTTTCAAGATGAGAGACTGTGCCCATCCTCGCGAGTTTGTCTGCCGCGCAGTTTCCCTCTATGTCACTATGGCCAGGGACCCAGATGAGGTGGAGTTCGAATAGTTCAGCCATCTCCATCAGAGATCTGCGACATTCGTTTTGAAGTTATATGTATGCACATATATATGTATATATGTGTGTATGTATACTGTTGACGTCACACATGCGTCAAAAGAGTTCGAATATATGCTTGTATGTTTCTGTCGCTCTCGCACTCATGCATTGACTTAAATATTAACTTTATAATCGGTAGCTCTGTTGTTTATTGTTGGATTTTTATGCAACTTTCAGGAGAGGTTGATATAATTTGTCTTTAAAAGAAATATAAATAACAATACTCCACGATAACAACAAATGCCTTTAAAACGGCATGCAAGTTTAAAAAAGTTTTTTTTTCCTACGGAAAAAGGGGGCGTGGCAGCCAAAAATTTTAAATGGTAATGTATGTATGCTGTCTTTAGGAAAATGCCTACCAAAATTGGTATTTCTAAGTGCCTTAGTTACTGAGATACTCGCTTAAAACATCTATTTTTTCCGAGGTATGTCTAGTTTTTTGCTCATTGTGGGCGAATGGGGCGTGGCATCAAAAAAGAAGATTCTTGTATTGACTGACTAAATATCGAGTCAATTGAGACCAAATTCGAACTTGTAGCTCATACCATCTCTGAAATCTGTTTGTTCATACGGACAGACGGACAGACAGACAGACGGACAGATGGACATGCCTATATCGACTCGGCTTGTGATGCTGATCAAGAATATATATACTTTATGGGGTCTGCCACGCCTCCTTCTGCCTGTTACATACATTTGCACAAACCCAATATACTCTTGCAGAGAGTATAAAAATGCGACTGCTTCATCCATATGCACTTGAAAAGTTATGTCCAGTCAGTTTGGGATAAAAGCTGATTTAACTTGTTAAGATCAGCCTTCCGAAACTGGCGAATGTGCTTTCTAGGTCTTGAGCTGGACTTTCCCATTTGGGTAGGCGATTCCATTAACAATACCAAAGTCGGGTGATATGAATCTTCAGGAAAAGAAAGGGGAGCAATACGGGAACCAGATAGAAATGATGAATCTAAGACAAAAATAAGATCAAGCATCTTACTTAATGAATTGGGAATGCCATTAATTTGAGATAGAGAAATCTCAAATAAATAATCAAGGAAATCATTCTGCGTCGTGGAAGTCAATACAGCAGAGCCTGGAGAGAAGATCCAAGTAGTTCCTGCAATATTGAAATTACCCAGAACTACGAGGATATCCCGATCGGAAGTTAAGAAAGAAACAGATTTTTGATAGCTGAGAAATGTTCAAAATATACAGAACTGTCAGAAGAAGGAGTAATAAAAATGCAAAAATAGAAAATATTAAGCTTTATAGCAATAAATTTTAATTCTGTAGAAATATTAAGATTAACTAATTCGGAGGAAATATCAGCATCAACAGCAATGAGAACACCACCACCACGACGAGAAGTGCGATCCTTCCTGAAAAGTGAAAATTTATCGCCGAATATCTCTGTATTAATAATGTCAGGCCTTAACCAAGTTTCAGTAAAGGCAATGACATGAAAAGGAAAAGAAACACTAGATAAGTAAAAGTTGCTAAATTTCCTACAAGGTTAGCTTAGGTTACGCCGGACGCCCTCTCGCGGTCAGGTTCATAGGCCAATAATGGCCCTTAGTAATCTGGTCCCGGATGGAGCTATGGCTTGAAGTCGGTGAGGATGCGGGAGCGCTTCACAAAGGCTAGCAGTTCCCCCAGTGCCCGTTTTGAGGTATCTTCCATCGAGGAGAGTTTTGGTGCTCCTAAGCAACTTAATCTTGTGCGCTCTAGGGCCGGGCAGCAACATATTAGGTGCTCAAGTGTTTCTGCAGTCGCTGGGTTCTTGCATTTCCTGCAGCTGGAGTCATTTGTAATGCCAAGTTTCATCGCGTGTACTGCCGCCATACAGTGGCCAATAAGTATTCCCACCAATAGTCTGCAGTCCTTCCATGGAAGTTGCAGCAGGTAGCGAGAGCGTTGGGCATTGAACTCATTGCACATTGTTCTTGTTGCTTTGCATATGGTGGTGTTCCGCCACCTAAGGTTGATGAGCTCATTTGTGTCCTCCTCCAGTTCGCTGTAAAGCGTTCTCAGAGAGATAGGCAGATGTTGGGTTCTTTCGTCCGAGAGACCGATACCTGCTTATGCTAGTGTGTCTGCCTCCTCATTTCCAGGTGTGCCCTGGTGGCTCGGAACCCAGTAGATGTGTACTGACTTGGCCGTAAATAATTCATCTTGTGCGTCTTTGCTCACCTGGACGGTTCTGGATATGGTGGTTGACGACGACATAGCCTTTATGGCAGCTTGACTATCCACCAGAAGGTTTATGTTTAGGAATTCTGAGCCTAAGTTTTTAGCAAATTCGTACCTTTTAGTGAAGACGATGAGGTCCGTCTTATCCGCATTGATTTGTAAACAGGCTTCCTCCGCCCATTTGCAAATCACCCTGAGAGTCTGTTCCATTAAGTAGCTGAGAGTGTATGGGCATACCCCGTAATAATTATACCTATGTCGTCCGCATAGGCAGTTATTTTGGGGGCTCCTCCATCGAATCTCTTAATGAGATCCTCTAAAACGAGATTCCATAGAAGTGGTGACAGGACTCCTCCTTGAGGGGTTCCTCTACCTGCACTTCTAATTGTGGTTGCCGCACCCCAATCTGACTTAACCTTCCTACAGCCTAGGAGGCGCTTGATCCAGTTGGCGATTGCAGGGTGAGTGTCCATCTATCTCAGTCGATCGATAATGGCGTTTGGGTTGACATTATTGAATGCGCCTGAGATGTCTACGAAGGCTCCCATTGCGTATTCTTTGTGGTTAGTTCGCACTAGCGAGTGTAGCGCAGGTTCTACTAATTTCCTAGACCTCTTACATTCTGATAGGCTAGCGAGAGGGACGAGTTTAGATTTTTTTGTTATTGGTAGCAGATCGGTTAGAAGAAGATATTGAAAGGTAGATCAATCGGAGTCCGATTTCGTTTTTTAGCAGTATATTCTTTCACCACTAAGTGGTCCGACCAGAACTTTTTACAGCATATTTTGTTAAATTGTTCGGCCGGAACACTTATTTTAAATGAGGAAATCTCCCGAGCATAAGAAAATTTGAATTTTTCTACCGTAATGTTGGCTATAGACTTGGCCTGTATAAAAGCCTTGATATTATCAGATGTAATATCAGGGGCTAGCCGTGAAACAAAGATTTGTTTTTTCGGCGGGATACCTATGAGAGTCATATTATTATCTACCACTGCTATATCGTCTTTCTTTGTGGGAGAACTAAAATTATCATTCCTACTGACAATAATAGTTGGAGATGGGGAAGAAAGATTTATTAGACACGGATCAGAATTAATGGAGATATGTTGAGGAACTAAAAGTTCTTTTGGACCAATTGACAATCTAAAATTGGCCTTTTTCCTCCTTAGAGAATCAATCAAAAGGTTTATACTGTTGAAAACTTTATCCAACGAGGTGAAACTATCAAACAGGTTTTTAAATCTGCCAAATAGTTCCCCAAAGCCTCTTTTTGTTTGCCTCGTGAAGCCCATCATATCCCTTTCAACATCCCTGCAAGACTCACATGTACATTTTATACCCGAATTAGAGTAAATCAAGTCGATAATCCGGCAGTTAAGGCCAGCACATTTTTCGTGTGATACATTATCACACAGCCAGCAGCAAACATAACCCACTTTTACATTTGTTCACACCTGGCAGTTTTTATTGTAGCAGACATACATACTGAATTTTTAATTTAAACAACAACGAATGGAAAAGATTTAAAGTGTTAAAGAAGAATGACGGAATGACACAAGGGTTAAGTAAACAGATGCTAAGTTAGAGCACGAATACAGCGTACTTACAAAACCAAAATTGTTTGCGCGAAAAATTTACCGTCGGAGATTAGATAGCCAACACTAAGATCGCTGCATAGAAGAGGAGTGAAGCAAAGCGCGGCTTACAGAGAGCAGAGAGAAATGACGCGAGAGTAAAAATCTATTTATAGATTGCGCTCGCGACTGATTTAAGCTCGCGAGTTAAGCGAAGAGTAGTAGGCAAGCAAAACTGCAAGTTACAAAAAAGAGCTTGTTGGGAGAAAACAAAGCAAGTGCACAAATAAACAAACAACTTGCTTTGACTAAACTTTGTTTTGGTAAATAATTCAAGGAAATTATAAAATAAGTTTGTTAGTATATTTAAACCTTGCGTTAACACAGCCGGTATTTGACACAAAGTATTAATAATGATTTAGTTGACTTTAATTGATTTATTATATGAAACAAGTAAGAAAAGCACAGTCGAACGAGCCCGAACGTATAATACTCTCTGCTTTTATTCCCAATTATAATGTCAAAATCAGTATCCGGACATTGCAATAGATAGATAGTTCTCTTATTAGAACACGTTGCAACAAAAAAGACCACTTATAATCGAAGATACATATGTTTGTCTGTATGCACATACAAAATCGTTTGACGTTATATGTATGCACATATATATGTATATATGTGTGTATGGATACTATTGCCGCCACGCATGCATCAAAAGAGTTCGAATATATGCTTGTATGTTTCTGTCGCGCTCGCACTTATGCATTGACTTAAATATTAACTTTTTAATCGGTAGCTCTGTTGTTTATTGTTGGATTTTTATGCAACTTTGAGGATAGTTTGATATGGTTTGTCTTCAAAGGAATCATAAATAACAATACTGAACGATAAGAACATATGCCTTTAAAACGGCATGCAAGTTTAAAAAAGTTTTTTTTTCTTACGGAAAAAGGGGGCTTGGCAGCCAAAAATTTTAAATGGTAATGTATTTATGATATATATGATGATATATGTTATATATTTACTTGGGCCCTTTTGAATTTATTTTGTCGTTACTCGCAGAGTGCAAGGGTATATTGTAGTCGTTGGAATGTCTGTAACAGGCAGAAGGAGGCTTTTCAGATATATGATATAGTAGTCCGGTTTGAATAAAATTTGGTCAACACATTAGAAATGATAACAAATGCATATTGCGTGAATTTGGTTGAAATCGCTCAATAGACATCGAAAATTTTCATACTAAGCATTTCAATCGATTGTTCCTATGACAGCTATATGATATAGTGGTCCGATCTGGATGAAATATGGTTTGCACGTGGGATTTTGTACTAATGCATATAGGATGAATTTGGTGGAGCTAGCTCAAAAAAAATACACATGTGTTCCAAGTTTCATAACGATAGCTTTAAAACTGAGAGACTAGTTCGCATAGAAACAGACGGACAGAAGTACAGACGGACAGACGAACATGGGTATATCGACTCGGCTGTTTTCGACCAATTCGTCCTACGTTGTCTGATCTGAACCAAATTGCTATCACCATGATATACACTTATACATATACACACTAACAGCACATGTCTTCATACAAATGTCCTATTTTCGACCGATTTTTTCTATGGAAGCTATAGGCTATAGTTATCGGATCTGGATCAAACATGGTGAGAATGATTGTAATGGTGCCATGCCCATAATGTGTGAGTTTAGCCCGTTAGCTCTGAAGTTGTACCATAGTGTGAAAATAGTTTTTTTTTACAATTTTCGAGCGCGGTAAAATTTGGAAATAAACTTAACCTTCCTGACGTATATACGGACTTTCATATCAAACTTGGTAGCTCAAGCTCTTGTAGATTAGAAGATCCAGGTGTTCATTCGGACATCGGACAAACGAATATTGCTGTATCTTCTCGGCTTTGGAAGCTGATCAAGAATGTATACACTATATGGGGTCGGAAATGCTTCCTTCTGCCTGCTATGTACATTTCGCTTTTGACAAACTTTATAGATGGTCTAACAAGGCTTTTACTTAAATTATAATTTTAAATTTAAGCGTTTCATTGGAGACCAAAAGTGAATAAACACATTTAAGCCAGAATGTAGGAAAAAGACACTCGACTTCAAAGTGGGTTGCAGAGGGTTTAATAATTACTTTAATAATAATTATTATACTCTTTGCAAGTTTTCACAGTGTCTACATACGATTTCTCTCTATGTTATTTTTAGGCGGTAAACGTAGCAACTGTACCAAACTGCAGCAACATAACCTCAATACAAAAATTCTGTTTTCAATACTATGATAAAGATAAGAAGAAATTGGACATGATAAGTTTATAAGCTGCTGTAAGTCTGAAAAATACAGAGAAAAACAATCAGGATACTCTGGTTGAGCCAATCCTTATCGTTTCGGATATATATAAATATAAAAAATAGTTGATTTAAGGTTTTTTTAAACCACGTACTCTTAAAAAGAGTATAGGGGTCTATTAGGTTTGTCAGAAGCCAAATGTGCGTAACAGGCAGAAGGAAGCTTTTTCGACCCCATAAAATATATATATATATCGATAGCCGAGTCGATATAGCCATGTCCGTCTGTCCGTCCGTCTGTATGAACACCTGGATCTTTTAAACTACAAGAGCTAGAACCACCAAATTTGTAATTAAAATTCCGTAATTTTCGCGAGCAGATCAATTTTATTTCAAATCAGTGCCAAGCCCCCTACCGCCCCCGCAATAAGCAAAAAACCAAAGACACCTCGAAAAAAATTGATGTTTTCCGCGAATATCTCCGTAACTATGGCACTTACGACCACCAATTTGGGTACGCAGGTTCCTAGGGATAGAATAAATGCACTGCCATTAAAATTTTTTTGCTGCCACTCCCCCTTTTTCCACAAAAAAAAATAAAATTTTCAATTTCGATGCCATTTTTAAGGCATTTGTCCTCATCATACAGTGTTGTAATTTAAGATTCGTTTAAAGACAAATCATATCAAACTACCCTGAAAGTTGCATAAAAATCCAACTATAAACAACTGAGCAATTAGGTAACAAAGTGTCCCTTAAATCGCAGTGTCAATGCACGTGGTTGAAAGAAAAGAGATAACTGTATGTTTGCAAAGAGAGCGTGGTCCAGGTAGTAGGTATGCTCGTCATTATTTTTCGCACTATGTAAACACAAGACCTGCCGTTCGAACCCCGGCACAGACTCAGAAACTAATTTTTTTTTTTTAATTTAGCACTATTATATCTTAATGAAAATAATCGGAGCCGTCTCATAAGGAGGGGGTGCAATTAGTAGTGTTGCGGCGTGTTGTGCAAGTTGAGTATAAGTTCGCAGGTTCAATTCCCGACAGTGAAATTTTCTAATAAACTTTTTTAAATTTAAAAAAAAATGTAAATATACAATATTAACTTGTGCAACAGGGTTGGGTTGCGGTTAGTCGTTTGTTTCTAAACCAATGGTCTGCGGTTCGAACCCGGCAAAGACTCAGAAATTAAAATTTTTTTTTATATTTTATATATATATTTTTTTACATGTTAATGAAAATAATCGTTTAGATGTCAAATGTATGGAGTGGCGAAACTAGTAGGGTTGCAGCATGTTCTGGAACCTGAGCCTAATAGCGCGGGTTCGATTCCCATCAATGACTTGATATAACATTTTTTTTTTAATTTAATTTTAAAACATAAATTTTAAATTACAGTCGTATTCAAATATTAATTTCGAATGCAAGGAGAGTACGGGGTCAGGTTAGTTGCATATGATTGGTCTTCAAACAAATCTTAAATTACAACACTGTACTATAGGACAAATGCATAAAAAAAACTGCATCGAAAATTTAAAATTATTTTGTTTCTTGTGGAAAAGGGGCGTAGCAGCCCTAAAGTTTTAATAACATAGCAATTGTGCTGTCTCAAGGAACCTACGTACCCAAATTGGTGGTCCTGAGTGCCATAGTTACGGAGATATTCGCGGGAAACCTCAATTTTTTCCACAGTGTATTCGGTTTTTTGCTTATTGCAGGGGCGGTGCGGGGCTTGGCACTGATTTGAAATAAACTTGATCTGCTCGCGAAAGTTACGGAATTTTAATTACAAATTTGGTGGTTCTAGCTCTTGTAGTTTAAAAGATCCAGGTGTTCATACAGACGGACGGACAGACGGACATGGCTATATCGACTCGGCTATCGATGCTGATCAAAAATATGTATACTTTATGGGGTCGGAAACGCTTCCTTTTACCTGTTACGCACATTTCGCTTCTGACAAACCTAATAGACCCCTATACTCTTTTTAAGAGTACGGGGTCTAAAAATAAGTGTTTATTTATACTTTTTCCAAAGAACATATACTCATGTACTCATTTTTGCACGCCACTGTAGTCTAGAGTTTATAAAATATTACTCACTTGGACTTGGTTTGATTTTGTTGATGTGTGTGTGAGTGTGTATGTGATTCTGTATAGGTACATGGTGTATGGGTGTGTGTGGTGTGTGCATGCCACTCGTCTTGGTTTTGAGCTAAATAAATGAGTTTGTCAGGCAGTAGCGACATGATTTGATAATTGCTTTTAAATGCAATTCGAAAGTGGCTCAGAAAGTGGCCAAAAACAGGAAATGTTTACCAATTTCCATAAAAGCAAGCATTTGGATGATCAGCATAAATATGCATATATCGTATGTATATTTAGAATAATTATGTTATGGTCTTTCTTTATAGCTATGTTCAAAGTTTGGTCATTTACATTTGGCTTAATGGAGATAACAAACGGATTTCAGTCGATATGAGTCATGAAAAAAATCACTGTTTGTCTCAATCTTGAAGGTAACTGGGTGGGGTTTTGGCCAGGATTGTGAAGTTGTATTAAATCCACAAAACCAAACCATGACGCATTGTGAGTTAGCCAAGTTCAAAAAGAGCAAAAAAAGGTCGTAACCATAATTTCGGGAACTCGAATTACGTTTTATGATTGATCTCGGCGCGAATCGAAAATATTTTAATTAAAGGGAGTGTAACCTCCCCGTCTTAACTCCTTTCAACTGAGATTGCGCATCCTTCATTCCCATTTCAAAATCATTATTTGCAGTTACATCCGTGTGCGATTCTGTTCCATCCAGAGCCTAAATTGATGATTCTTGTGACATTGGACATACTGTATGTCGTATTCCCAAAAAAACAAGTAAGAAAGGCTACAGTCGAGAGCGCCGACTGTAAAAGACCCCGTACTCTCCTTGTATTCGAAATTAATATTAGAATATGACTGTAATTTTAAATTTAAGTTTTAAAATTAAATTTTAAAAAAAATCTAAATCAAGTCCACTGACGGGATTCGAACCCGCGCTCTCAGACGCAGGTTCAAGAACATCCTTCGACCCCACTTGTTGCTCCACGCCATACATTTGACAGAAACCCGTTTATTTTCATTTATATATAATAATGTTGTTAAATAAAAAATAATAATAATTAAATTTCTGAGTCTGTGCCGGGTTCGAAGCTCGAACCGCAGACCATTGGTTTAGAAACAAATACAAAAAGTGATGACTGGCATCTCAACAACGTAGGCCACACTCCGTTTGACATTTGTCGTGAATAACATAAGTAAACATGGAGATATCTCTTTTCCTTCAACCACGTGTACATAAATTACATTTATACAATTGAACAATTTATACACCAACGACTTACCGCAACCCTACCTTGTTGCACCAGTTAATATTGTAAATTTACACTTTTGTCCACACAAGCTCCACCCAGGGAGCTTTCACTGTACTGGCACAAAATGAGGTGGTAGTCTCTGCCTTAGTTTCTAACGCTGAAATTTCCCTACTCAAAGCTAGCTGCCTTTGATTTTGTATGAAAAGTTACTCACGTTTCCAAATTTCCTCACTCTAACGCTAACGCAACCATATTGGAAATTATAATTACTATGTTATTAAATACTATATTATTAAATAATTTATGTTTCAGATCAAAGTTTATAGATATAACATAGTCAGTACTGAAAGAGAAGTTTATTTGAGTCAGAGTCTAATTAAGTTGACTTAACCATAATTACAAATGGACGCACAGGTACAGGAACACCAAAGAAATTTCTGCGATTGCCTTCACTTTTTATACTGAGAAATTTATTTTGTGTTCCTAAGTATCTCTCGCATAGGATGACCGCTTTTCACTTGCTCCTCCGAAATTAATTAAGAGCACTTTTTGTAGTTGGTTGTTAGGCAGTTGTGCCGTTAAGCTAAGCCAATAAATCCATGTTGCTGTCATGGAGCATTAGCAAGGGAGAAGCAGAAGCAAAGAATTTGTAAGTGAGAAGATGTTGTCAACTGCAAAACTGTTGCCGACTTTAAAAGACCCCGTACTCTTATACTTAGTAGTGCGCATTTTCTATACAAACAAACAACATGAAGAACAAGTAAGAAAAGTACAGTCGAACGAGCCCGACCGTATAATACTCTCTGCTTTTATTTATTTTATAATGTTAAAATCGGTATCCGGATATTACAAAGGATAGTTCTTATATTAGAACACGTTAAAACAAAAAAAAAAATGCTAAGCATAATCGAACATACATGTGTTTGTCTGTATGTACATACAAATTTGTTTGACGTTAAATGTATGCAAATACATATATGTGTTTGAATACTATTGGTCGGCATGACTAGCGCTGTCTCTCTCGCACTCATTGCTCTCGAATAAAATCTTTGTTGCTTTATTTCTTTCTTGTTTATGGTCGGATTCTTATGAAACTTTCAGGAAAATTTGACATGATACGTCTTCAAACGAATCATAAATAACAACACTGTACAATAAGAATTAATGCTTTAAAAACGGCATGCAAGTTTGAAATTTTCTTTTATTTCTTGCGGAAAACCTTTTACAACAAATGTTGGATCATTTTCTTTTTTAAGTTCTTGAAAACATGATATGGAATTTTAATAAAAACCACTTCAACTTATACCGAAGTGCATTTAAAATTATCTACCTCGTTTTATCGTTTTATCAAATCGTAGTTGTATTCTGTGTATTTAACTCACAAGTTTCATAAACGTGGCCAGCAAAACACGACTGGCCAGTGGCAACTGACCCGCAATTGACACCTTCCTGGAACAGCTGCCAGTTTATTTGCCCCATCTTAATTAAGCTAAAGCGATGACCAAATTAAACACAATCCACTGAGTGTGCCATAAACGAACACAGATCGCCACATGCCACATAATAGACACATACACATTTGTGTGCGCTTGCTGGGTCATCAATCATCTTAGAGCGCATTCCATGTGAAACTTTTAGCGAAAACGTTGAAACGTGACTTCCGACTTTGGAGATTTTGAGAATTTGAGAACTCGACCGTTAAACTTATCCCCTTCCCTCGAAAATAATAATATATTAATACTAATAATAAATGTTTGCCATGCCACACAATTCAATGTGGGACGCAGTAACACTCTTACATTAAACAAACCATTTTTATTCTCACTACAACTAAATTTGATCCAATAACACCCTATGCCTTGATTTTAGCATTAACTGTATTTCAAATGACGCGCGCTTTGCTACAGTTCAGTGTTAAAGTGTTGCAACATTGTGCAACACTAACACTGTGTGCTGCTGTCGATAACTTTACAACGTTTATCGGCGACATATACAAATTCACTCGACGCGTCAACTAGAAATTGTTTAACTTATTATATTTAAGGTATTAAATATTAAAATAAGGATATGTCACGCAGGGAATTGGCCAAACAATTGCGTGGAAGCCGAAAGGAAGCTGAGGACACTGTGGACTCCATAAAAACGCAATTAAATCAAATTCGAAAAGGCGGGAGTTCAAGCGTCTCTTCGTATGTGCTGAGATACGAGGTTGGAGTATTACGACAAATATGCTGCGCCTTACAGGATAAATACCACAAATATGCGGATATATATTGCGACATTGCGGCCACAATGCTGCGTCATGCCCAACCCTGCGACGCCATGCCCGAACTCTGGGTGAGCCACTTGACCAGCTTGCAATACATACACCACGCGTTTTGTGGCGAGGTAATTAAAACTTTTTTACCAAAAAGATCTTTCAAGTAACCCACTTAAACTTCACTTGCAGCAAACAATGAGAGAATGCCAAAGATTCTACGCACTGATCAACGCAGAACCCGTCCAGCTGCAGCGGAAATCAGACTACAAATTCTATTTAAACATTCATATAAAGCATCTGTATTTCTTTAGCCAGAGAATTCAGAAACAAACAACATCGTCCACGTCCAAGTCAACGGCTAGAGAACAGTTGTGTCTTTCTCTACAGGCTCTGGGTGTCCTTTTTACGGCCATGCAGCTACAGAATGGCAGCTTTAGTGAGCTCATTGGGGAACTGAATCAGATATTGGGCAAGAGGAGCAGCAGTTTCCTTAAAATTCTGGGCAACTTGCCCGTGGCATACTCAATCCAGATGTATGAACCCCTTTTTAAGCTGCTGAGCTCCAAAGTAGGCACTTGCGCTGAGTTGAGCACACAGTTCCCCGAGTATATGAGTGCCCTTCTAGCTCTAATCCAAATCGATAGCTTCTTGTGGCCGCAGCAGACTTCGAAGATGGCTCAGCCGTTCGCATTGCAACTGCTTCGTTACTGTCGGGATTCCTACAAGGAGCTCACGTCCCACAACTATGTGCTGCAGCTGCTCTACTATTACCTGAAGTTGCTGTGCACACAGTCCGTAGACTTGAAGCGTCTTTACGTCGATCTTACCCAGAAGATAATTAATTTCTTTGAGCACAAGGGCTCGGCACATGCGCAAGAACAGTGGTTAATAGACTATTTGCTGGTCTTTGTGCGTCTGCAAAAACTGCTGCATCCGATGGATGGTAAGACGTCGTCCTTTGAGATTTTCTGGCAAGGATTAGGAGGCGACAACAGTGGCGCTGCCTATGCCGCACATTTCGAGCTGCTCCAGTGCCTTATTACCATGTCGATGAATATAACCAGCAGTAGTTCACTGGCCTCCAGTTGCTCCAATGATTCTAATTGTCAAAGTCTGCGGAAGCATTGCATTTTTTCCCTCGGCAACTGTGCCATCGCGGCCTACAGCTACTGGACGCCCCCGGCGGAGATCAAATTGCCTAAGGTAAGACCAAGATAAGGCATAAATTAAATAATTTTACTCATGGATTTCCTTAAAGGCTACACAAAAGACTCTAATCAACATTCTACATTACTCCATGGATGTGGTGAAGGTTACCAAGTGCATGCAGCCGACGAGTCACGAAATAGTCAGCTTTGTATGGCATTTGACTAACATATTTGACAAGGTGTCCAGCGGAGCACAAATGTCGCTGCTCCAGCACCTGCTAAAGCCGATTCAGCAACTCCGTCCGCTCCTGGGTGTCCAGGAAATGAGGCAACTGCTGAGACGTATCTACAAGGCCAGCTCATACTGTGACCATCCGGAGCTGGCTGCCCAGATGCAGTGCACCTACATAGCAGCTATCAACTGTCCTGCCCGACAGTTCCAACAGATGTGTGTCTATTATCGCTCCTCCCAGACCTCTGTAAACAAGTGCGTCTACGAGTTGCACGAGATGAGTGTATTGTGCAATCCTTTAACCACGGCACAGAAGCGTAAACTCTTCGACTTGGACGTGCAAGCAGTGCTGGCGAACAAAAAATCGCCTCCATTGCTCCAATCTCTTTTGCGCCACCGTCAAACCGACTACCACTTGGTGCTTCTTGGACGTCAAATGCGCACAGACCCGGACATGCTGAGGGCGCTAGAAGAGCTGCATGGGAAACTCCAGCAAGATGGTAAGAGGCGACTGAGTCGCCTGGAGCAACTATTGCTTGGTCATGTGAGTGTGTCCAAGCTTTTGGAATCCCTGGAGGCCCAAAAGACAAAAATACCTATCAAGGAGACAACTGAAAAGAGCCTTGAAGAGATGCTCGTCAAGTACAAACTCTTGAATGTAAACATTGCCAGCGAGATGACGCTCGTGGAGCTGGCCACATCGGCCATTAACGCCTTTACGTGTTTCTATAACCAGGTGAGTAGGTGCCCATTCTACCAGGGCTACTCCTAATCTCTTCTACTTTTTTAGGCTGATGACGAGCCTCTGAGCAGTGACGATGCACTTATCGATTGGGAAGCGTTGATTGATGATGCCATTGTGGCTGCCATGGCATTGTCCACCATGGGTTACATGCCCCAAGCGGATCGGGCTTGGCTGCTTTTGCTCCGAATGGGTCGCCTGCTAGGCGACAGGTTCACCTTTCTGCGTGCTCTAAGCCATTTCATGTCACACTACACACAGCATGCCCAGTTAGATCTGGCTGAGCAAGTGGGGCATGCCCAGCTGATTTTGGATGAGCTGTGGCCACAGCTTCACAATGCTCACTTCTTCAAACGCCAGCACACGACGTTGATGCTTTGTCTCTGCCAAATGGCGCTTTTCTATGCCCGCCTGGAGTGCCTAGGCCACTCCCAGTTACTGCTCCTGCACACGGAGCGATTGCGTGGAGAATTCGAGGAGCGGGTAGAAAAGAGCGATATTGTCCAGCTGACGCTACAGGCAGTCCGTTTCCGCATCCGTTACCAGCAGCGGCAGTGCAGCATCCTGACCAGAATACCGACAGCACTGCAGCAGCTAGATTCACTGGCGGACAGCGTAAGGACCTTTGTGAGCATATCCTCCTTGGATCATGGCATGCTCGTACTCCTGCTGAGCGATATGGTGCGTGACAGCACTGAATGCACAGCCAATCGTCTAAGCGAGCGTCCCAACATGTCCAGCAGCCTGTTGCAGGTACTCCTCCAGGGCGGTCTGGTTCTGCGATCCGTGGAGGTACTCATCTCCTGGCTTTGGACCAATCTGCGTATGGAGTGTTTGGACAAAGCGGTCTCCAAGCTGCGTCTAATCGAGCACTTCCTCTGCATTCAACCGCTGTCTGTGTCCCATCAGCTGAGCAAGTCCAGCAGCTGCAGCAGCAGTCAAAAAAACACATCCCCAATGGATCCCCAGTCCAAGCACATGAGCAAACTTATCGACAAGATGTTGACGATGCAGCTGGAGCAGGGCCCGTCCAGCGTAGAACCCATTCGGAAGCAGCTACCGTTGGTAGCATCCTCTCCGCGCCTGGTAAGTAGTGTAACCACATCCCATGAGATCTTAGTTAATTTGGTTTGCTTTCTCTCTGACAGAACATTCTTAATCCATCAAGTGTCAGCAGACTGAAGCTGCAGCGTTATCTGGAGGAGGGTCATCCTGTGATGCGGCAATGCCTCCAGCTGCAGTGCATCTACTTCATAGTGGGCTGTCTTCATGCGCGTATGTACTTTCTGAATCGGGAGTACGAGCAACTGAATGATTTCTATGACATGGCCAATGAGTGGCTGCAGCGGCGTACGGAACGCTGTGACGCCGTGGGTCATATGCTCCTTGTGCTGCAAATATATCAGGCCAACTATCTACGAGCCAACAAAAAGTATGGTAAGGCCGTTGAGTTTACCGTTTCCGCCTTAAAGCTGGCTCAAAGCAAGCAGCTGCAGCAACGTGTCGATGTCAACTATCGATACAATTTGTTGTTGCAGCTGCGCACGGCTCAGCTGGAGTTGAAGCCACCTAAAGAGGCACGAAGTCAACTGTCACGTCGTGCTCTTAAATTTAACCTTTCGCCAGAGGAGAAGCCAAAGGAAAAGTCCAAAGCTAAGTCCAAAAAGACACCTCAATTCAAGATTTACACGGAGAGTGGCGGCAGCAGTTTGGATAGCAACAGTAGTCCAGAGGAGCATAAGCCAATCAATCTCAATTCGTGTCAGGTTATTGAGACCATTGATTTGAGTGACGACGATCCTTCGCCCCTACCACCGCAACAGCCTGTTCGCCCTAAATCCGCGCCTCGCGCTACAAGAGCGCGCTCCCAGAAACAGTCGGAAACGCCTCTGCTGACTCTAGAATTGCTAGCGAGCAAAAGCAAACGCCACGAGATGCCCGCCGAAACGCCCAAGACCAGGACCCGCACAAGAAGACAAAACGCTGTTGAGAATCAGCCATTGACGCCTCAGCTCATCACGGCTTCAGTAAGCAGTCGACGTCGCCAAAGGAATTGATTATAGTTAAATCTAGTTTAAATGATCCCCTAATCGTTCTAATTTTCTTTTAACAATAAATGCTCAGAGTTTTCAGTTAAACTACGACTTCTCACAGCCAGTACGGAGCTTCGGCAAATGTTCTGGCTCCAGAAGCCGTGCTGTGGCACCTCCCCGTGATAGTAGACGCCTCTTCCAGACTTGCACCCGTTCTGGAACTCACCCACATAGCGATTACCATTGGCTGCGAAATTCAGTCACAATTCAGGGGGAGATCCAGGACTCCAATTTTAATACCTACCTGCATAAAGCACTCCTCTGCCGTGCCTGGCGTCTCCTTCCCACTCTCCTATGTAAATGCTCCCATCAGCATGCCAATGTATGCCGTGTCCATGGCGACCATTCTGCTGCCACTGGCCAAAGTAGACGCCACCATCTTCATAGTACTGCTTGCCCTCCCCGCAACGAACGTCCTCCTGCCACTGACCCACATAGATCCGCTCCGCGTGTCCATTGGCTTCTTGCCGACGCAATGTGCCGTACCCATGGCGCTGTCCCAAACGCCACTGGCCCACATAGATAATGCCATGACCTGTGGCTTTAACGCCATAACCGTGGTGTTGACCCTCTCGCCACTTGCCCTCGTATCGCCCGCCGCCCACCGTGTAACGGAGGCATCTAACGGCACTTGCAGAGCTCGACATGTTGTCCTCAACTGAAAGAGACTCTGGGAATGTGCACACGACACTGTCGCTTGTCATCTGTCTTGTGTTTTGGTGCCAGTCACTACAATTGGGAGGGAATAGTAGGGGGAGGGGCAAACCGTTTCTAATCAAGCTGCTAACATGTCTTGTCTTGTCTATGCCGCAATAGGTTAACCCTGCCATAAATGGAGGCCAATGCCTGGCACGCAACCTTAACGAGTCCCAGTTCCAATCACAATGAACCTAAAACATAAATGTAGCAGGAACGGCAACTGTTGAAAGGGTCGCCTTAAAACGACCCTGTATTATTAATGGATCAAGTAATTATTATGGCATGTTATATAACAGTTTTTAACTGTTGGACACAACAGTTTTACTATTTGCTGCTAAAAAAGCAGCAAAAAGCTGGTTAGTCCTTACTGATTCTTTTGAAAAAATAAATTTAAGGGCTCATATAAAGAAATATCTCACATAACTGTTGTTCAAGAATATATTTACTAACTTGAGCTTGTTACGCACCTCTGCACGACAAAGCCAATAAACCCTTTTGCTATTATTCAATACAGAGTCTAAAAAGGTAGCAAATAAATTTTCATTTTGCTTTTCTTATTGTTATATAAGTAACAGCGAATTATCGCTTACAATTAAGTCTACCAATAAATATATATGTGTATGTATGTATGTTATATTATGATACAAGGACGCGATCCCTGCTGACAAGTGGATCCACTGTGGTCATGTTATCATAGTGTCTTACGTAATTCGTACAATAAAATATTATAAAAGGTAGTACAAAAAGTTGTATATATATAGTAGGTATAATTATATTGCCTTATGCTTATCACAATTTGCATTCGCTACAAAATTCACATCTGAATATCGTTTTGTAGTTGCATGAAGAACGCGTGGGCCACGCCCCCACTGTGTTTTTAGATGGGCGTTGGACCGTTTTACCTTTTGTCTTTTTGTTGTTTCTTTTTGTCACGGGAAGAACTATATAATCGGAAGAGGCTATACAATATCGCCGGAAGCACCATAATTAAGTCCATTGTGGCGGCTATTGTTGTGCACCTCGAGATGATCCTGTTCCATCTGCTCCTTAAGCAACTCCAGTTCGCGTATACCCGAAACGGTGACCTCATACTTGTGAGTGACAAGCGAGCGGTAAAAGTGTACGGCAAAAGCCAAAAAGATGACCATAACGGGAATAAGAACTACGACGGCAGACCAGGCTGCCGTCGTGCTCAGATCATAGAACTTCACCCAGCACAGGATCGCAATCTCCACTAGAAACAAGATGAGACCCAGTAACGTCGAGAATGCCCACGCCGTCTCAATGTACCAATGCAGACGCTCGTGCGGGGATTCGTGTACCAAAGAGATGCTGTGCAGATTGCAGACCGTCTCGATATTGGGCAGAATGCAAGTGCTTATCATCAGTGCCAACATGTGCACCGCCACGAGCAGTGTAGTGCAGATGGCGAAGGCCACCAGCATCCCGGTGGGCACTAGAGTTTCCTTATCCAGCTGCACCTCCACCATAGCTACCTGTTGAGAAACACAGCGAGAATTGGTCCAATTAGAGAGATAGAAAAATTAAAGAAAGAAAAATCAGAGTTTCCATCAGTGGAGGGTGGATGGGGGTCTGCGTGCCAAAATTCTAAAAACATTTTTTCTTTGATAATTTTAAAATTTGTATTTGGAAATACTATCCTTTTCGCTTGATTAAATTATAGTCGTACCTTGGGTCAGACTATATTTTAGTTGTTGAAAAAAATGAGTTTGTACTACAAAACATACGTACATTGAAACAAGGAACTAATCTGAAGCCGTAACTAATAAAGTCGTGTCTATTATTAAGCAATTAAGGGGGTCTTCTAGTCTAGAGTGCCGAATTTGGAGTGTTTTTTGATGGCGTGTAGAAAAAAAAACTATTGATATTTTTACCATCCACTTTTTTATCATGTATTAAGTATTATTTAAATTGTTTATAAAAATTAATTTAAAAAAAAAAAAAATAATAATTTTCACTGAGTTATGCGTTCTTGAAGTGAGAAGGACAAAAAAAAAGGCTGTGTTCTCGTCGCCACGATTGCAACCGTTGTGGTGATCAGAAAAAAAAAAAGTTAACAAATTCTTAAAGGTATTGAATGCCTTTATGGCATGAACCAACAAAACTAAAAAAAAAAATTTTTTTATAAAATGGCGGCTTTTGAAAAAATTAGTTCGGTATTTTCACTATTTTTTCAACTTTTTCGAATTTTTTAAACATGTTCAAAATTAAAATGTCCAGTTTTTGTTGGTTCATGCCATAGAGGTGTGTTTTAAGAATATTCATGCCAAGTTTCAAGTAAATCGGTAGCTTAAAACTTGAGATATTGTGGCGACGGTATCAAAAAAAGTGGTTCCGAGAAAAACGCATTTGAAGTTTTACATCCGCTCAATGCGCCATAGCAGCTACGTCACTAAAACAGCTGTAACTTCGAAAATATTTCGAATTTCGAAAAATCCTTTTGGGGACATATTTTTAAAAACTGAATCTATCGAACTATGGAAAAAAAATCGATTTGGACAAACCTTTAGACTAGAAGACCCCCTTAAGAGTCCAATAAGAACTACAAAGATTAACTTGAGTGCTGGTAATTCATAGTCGGGTATCGTCTTCAACATTCAACAATTTCTTTGGCATTTGCAAACTTAATGATTATGGTTGTAGGAACAATGTTTTCCAAAAAAAAATTTTTTTACACTTAAAAAGTATTGGAAGAAATACATGTATAAAAAAACAGAAATTAAATTTTAAAAGCCTGGTTTGATAATTCGTTTGTAAAATATTTCCAACTTCCCTATAAATGATTTACTTAAATTGAAAACTTGGTGTACATTTTGTCGCCCAAAAATGAGAAACTATTTTGAAATAGTGGCAGCCGCGAATTCATTATGTCTTGTTGTATTGTGTGCATTAATTTAATTATTATTAGCCACTTCTTGATTCGGCCTTTTTGGCAAGCGGTTCCGTCGGCGGCACTAGAATAAAACATATTCTCAAATATGTATATTCATACATATTTATACCATTATCCTCGCTTGTTGTGCCATCTATATAATTTTCTATTCGCTGTGGCATGCCAGCAATTATGCGCCAAAGCAGAGTGATGGACTAGCAAATACTCTGTATAGTTGTATATATAACTTTTTTAAATTCTGTTGAAAACTGCGACCTAAAATACAAATTAAGGTTTCAGGTTTACTTTCACATTCCTCATGGTTTCTTTAGTCCTAATGGAATGTCAAATATTATATATTATTTAAACATTACTGTTCTCGAAGATCTCTCGAACTTTAAGATATTTACTAACTAAGTCAAAAATTTAATTTTTATGTTTCTGACAGATTGTCTAATAAATACCCCATATTACCCCTATATGACACTCATATTTCCCCCAAGACTCATTATAAAATTCAAATTAGCTTCCCCATGCTAAAACATTCATTTTGTAACCAATATACCCCACTGTTCACCTCGTTATTTCCAGGATATTTTAGGATTAATAAGCTTATATTTAAAGTTATTTCGTATTTAGTTAAAAATTACTCAATTATATTTCAACTTTTCATTGATTCAACTGAGCTTGTTTATTAACTCACCATAGCAAAACCGGATAGCAGAGCAGACGTTTTGCTGGAGGCCTTCAGCTTGGCCCGACTGAGCTGGAGCTTTCGCCAGGATAGGTAGGTGGGCGAGTGGAGATCCTCTCCAGACTGTGACATGCTGCTCCTGGTGGTGCGACGTGGCTGAAAACGAGAAATTTTATGCTGTTGGTATGTACGCAACTTAATTGGGCATGCACTGTAGGTGGAGGACTGTACTATGGAAGGTGCTGGTGCTGATACTGTTGGTGGTATGGGCCCCAGCCCTGGAACTGCCACTATCCCTGTCCCTGACCCTGGTGTAGGCGAATGCTGTGATAATTGCGTTTGCTGCGCGTTGAAGCGTTTCGAGCTCGCGTGCGGCGAATTCGAATTCAGATTGCCGTAGTTTAAATATCGCGACGAACCAACGCTGCTGCTTGTACCCGAGTGGGCGTAACGACTGAGATTGCTCTGCTGCTGCTGCTGTTGGTGGTAGCTCAACCTGTACGGCCTGTACGAATCGCAGAGTATATGGTCGCCATGGCAATGCCCAGCACTGGCAGCGTTCGCAGTTGCCGCCGCAGTGTAGGCATCAACACTGGCCGCCAATTTAGCTGTAGCGTGCAGCGCACTTGCCAGCCCATAACGTCTGCATGCCGCGGGTGGCAGCGAGGGGCGATTAGCTGACAATGGCAGTGACAATGGCGACGCTGCTGCCGGTAATGCATCAGCAATCTCTTCTGGCTGCTGCTCGCGCAGTTCTCTTTCCCTGTTTGAGAGCGGCGTGTCTAGCGTCTCGCTGCTCTCAGTTCTCTCTGTATATGTGAGTGCACTGCCATCGAAAGAGCTTTGCTGGTTGCTGGCGAGCAGCAGACTGCTGTGGCTGAGATTTGTGCGCGCGTAGCGTAGATTTGAGTACATACTGCTGCTCTCTTTTAAGTTCAATGGCAACAGTTGTTTTTTCTCTTTGATATCTTTTATCAGATGGTCCTGCTCCGCCTGGATCTTTTCTTGGGGCGTCGGCTTTTGACGTCGCGCCGGTTTAACCGGTACTTCTTCAAAGCAAGTGGATCGCATGTGCAGTTCTGTACTTTTGTAAATTCCCGGATTCTTCGATCGTTTGCTCTCTAAGCCTCTGAAGTTTCTTCTCTATACGTGCATTCTGTTGATTAGCCAATGTTTACGCACTTTTATTAAACGTATAGGAAATTATTTATTTATTTATTTTTGGAATTTTAAAGTTCTTTCTGTCAAATAGAGAGAGAGTTAGTGTAAACAGTAAAGAGATTGAGAGAGCGTTTCGTAACTTGGCAATTCCTTTGCGCTGTCACGTGAAGCTTTTTTTCTGTATTGAACACACATACACACGCACACATTAAGCTGCGCTCTCTGAAAATGAAAAGTTCTCTTCACTTGTCAACATTTTGTACCATATCATAGATGACGGACGCTGATAGCTTTAAGTTTTGCAATTTCATTTCGATCGCATTAACGTTGTTTACTTGCAATTTATTTGTGCTTCATATAATTGACTACGCATACACACGCTGGTACTTGCTTATAATTTAATTGGTGAAAATTGGCAAATATTTATAGGGTGCGCCCAATCTTTATGCTCTTGTTGGTAGTGTGCGTGTGTCTAGCGTATTTAAATATTTACTTTTTTATTTATAAACATTTTATAGCATATAAAAATATAAAATAAATGTGTCAATAAAACACATATTTTAGCACATATTTATGGGTACACACACACGTGCATGTAACAAGTATATACATATCAATTGTCAATTTGATATCCGATAACCGAGCTTCGATTTTTGAGACGCGTTTTAGGCGCAACTAGCATTTATCGTTTATCGGTAATCGTTTATTGTCCGTTTTTAGCTCTAGCTCAATAAAAATAGCCATTAATCACGATCACGGGGACAAGTTCACGGCAACAGCAACGTCGACGAACGGCGAAGACAAATAAATTAGTTTTCATTAAATTGAATAACAGTTGTTTGGCTCTGTTCGACACATTTAATTTATTTCGCACTGCAACAACTTTGCTTTTTATTTTATTTTTATTTTTGTTGCTTTCTTTTGTAGAACGTTGCGTTTTTCACACGCTCTCTCACTCTCTTGTTCTCTTCTTCTTCGCAGTGTTTAGTCTCTCTGTGTTCCTTAGCAGAATACACGAATTCACACACACAGACTCAAGAGACGAGCCGGCTGTTGCTGGGTGTTTGTGGGTGGTACGAAGACGCTACACCGTCTAGTTAACAAATAACTGACTGACTGAGTAATTCGCTGACGGCGACTGCGGCAAATCCGTGTGTGTAGATGCGGCGACGTTGGCGTTGGTTGCTGAACTGTCGACGACGGCGCGCGTGCGATTCAAATTCGACAATCAATTTGGCGACGACGTCGACGGCAACGACGACGATGTCGACGGCGTCGGCGGCAGAGGTCTGCCACGACAAAAACAACAACTACAATTTAACAATAGAAAAATCGAATTACAAATGCCATTCAAATTACACCGTTTAGAAAAGAAACCAAAACAGATGGGGAAGAAGCGGCAAAAGAACACAAAACGGAAAACGGAAAACAATTCAAATAAAAACCTACAGAATGAAAGGGAAAGAGTGCTGAAGCGGGTACTAGACACAGAATCAGTTCCACTCTCAGTTTGTAGCTCACTGCCTCTCTTTGTCTCTGTCTCTCGCTTTCTCTTTCTCGCACCTTAATCAGATCATTTTTGTACCTGTCGCACCCATTAAGTGCCTATTGTTGGTCAAGGGGGAAATAAAACGATATAAATTGCTAACTTTTGCCTGTTTGGCATATTTGTTTGGTCGTAACCCTGAACTGTGATTTTCTGATTCCTAATACTGATTGACAGTGAATTCCAATTGATTTTCCGATGACCACTGACCCAGTTAATTAACGAGAAGAAGAAGCAGAAGTAGCAACAGGGCCAGTTTGGAGCACAGGTGGAAACTAGCGGAGTTGGCCATAACATACTGAATCCAGTTGACATGATCGTACAGATTGTTATAGACCATAACACTGCCCTCCAGGCAACGCTTCTTTATACCCACAGCGAGGCCATAGAGCACACCGTCGCAGTAAAGGGGACTTCCTGTATCACCGTGACAGAGTGCGCCATGCTGATCGATGCTGGAAAGGCACAGATTAAAGGGACACTTGCGACTGTTACGGAATGTATCCATGCAGATTTGAAAGGGCACTGCATGAACGTTCAACACCATCAGCTCATCGGCATAGGGACCGTTCTGTTGATTGGGATTGAAGATGAGGAATCGCCCTTTTTCTTTCCGTATCCCACTCCCCCCTCGACTCACCAGGTAGACTCGACCCCAGCCAAGAGTGTAGCACTTTATGTTATAGCCCAGAGGTTGCTTAGGTAATCTCATTCTCTTTGGATATGTACGACTGCTCCAAACCGGACGTTTTAGCTTGATCAAGGCGATATCATGATTACAGCTCCGAACGTATCGGGAATGAACCCAAATTTTGGAGACATGGATAATATTACGATGATCGGGGCGCTCCAGACGGTACATAGTGCCCAGTACAACACTTATCCTATTCCTCTCCACAACCCGGAACACTGAGCTTTTCGACGACACCGTCACGCAGTAGGCTGCGGTCAGAACCCAACGGGATGTAATAATTGCCCCACCGCAATAATGATTGTCGCCCCAATAGCGTATGTAGGACAGTGTACGTATGGACACTGTGCACCAACTGTTCAAATCATTAGCGATCTTCGTGTACGAAACTCCTTTGCCAAAGATCAAACGGGATGAGTTACTCTCTTGTTGAGTCGCCTCTTCCCCTCCGACGACTTCCTGACAGAAAGCACAAAGGCTTCTGAAACCCAAAATGAGTATTAGATAGACGAGCATGTGATTGGCGCTCGAAGGACTAAAAAGTGTATGACAGTGTCGTCTGAGAATAGAGTAATACTAACGCCTGCTAAGGTAATTCTAGAATACACAGTGGATACTACAATGGAAGCAAATTTAATCACACAGCGCCACTTAAAATTTTGGACTGCCACGCCCCCTTTTTCCGTAAGAAAAAAAAAAACTTTTTAAACTTGCATGCCGTTTTAAAGGCATTTGTTGTTACCGTAGCGTATTGTTATTTATGATTCCTTTGAAGACAAATCATATCAAACTATCCTGAAAGTTGCATAAAAATCCAACAACAAACAACAGAGCTACCGATTATGAAGTTAATATTTAGGTCAATGCATGAGTGCGAGCGCGACAGAAACATACAAGCATATATTCGAACTCTTTTGATGCATGTGTGGCGGCAATAGTATACATACACACATATATGTACATGTATGTATATATATGTACATGTGCATACATATAACGTCAAACGAATTTGTATGTGCATACAGGCAAACATATGTATGTTCGGTTATAAATTGTCTTTTTTGTTGTAACGTGTTCTAATACAATAACTATCTATTGTAATATCTGGATACTGATTTTAACATTACAATTGGGAATAGAAGCTGAGAGTATTATACGGTCGGGCGCGTTCGACTGTACTTTTCTTACTTGTTTTTTTTTTTTTTTTTTGTTTCAACGTGTTCTACTGCATGTACTATCAATCCCAGGATACCGATTTGAATAATAAGTATAATCGGAAATGAAAGCAGAGAGTATTATACGGACGGGCGTACTCGACTGTATATTTCTTTCTTGTTATAATTACCATTCTTAATACTGTACTGTCAAAACAATAACTGTACGCATACATACATACATATGTATCTAAATACAAACAAGGAGCGTACTGGGTGTCTGTCCATAAAGCTTTTAAGTTTGTTTTATCGAATGCAAACAAGAGATAAAAATTTTACACGGTGCGCAGCAGCACTAAAAATTTCGAATTTTAGGGCAGTTTGCGTGCAGGGTGGTTCGGTGTTAAACAAGGGGGCGCGGTGTTAAAGCTAACCAAAAAAAAAAGAAAACATATATACGTAAAAAAAACAAGCAAGCTTCATAACGCTAACGCCTGACGTCATGAGCAAGATCGATTGAGTCTGAAAAAATAGCAGGTATTCATTTTTTTAGTATTACACACAAGCAAAGCCGCTGAGAGAAAGAGAGAGAGAGGGAAAGAGTCGCCTAATATACTAATATACTAGTCTACGAAACATGTGGGATCTGGTTCCACTTGAAATGGAGGCCAAAGCTTAGCTTGAAGCTTTTGCTGCCCGTGAAACGCGTCGAATTTGGTGCGTTTACTGATTTTTCTAAATTCGTTGTTGTTGTTTTGATATTGTCAACGCAAGCGGCTTGATCTTTCCACGTAAATATATAAAAGATGAGTTCGTAGATGAAGAGAGACAGGGAGTGAATGACGAAATAAAAATAAAAACTATTGATGTCAATATGAAAAAATGGAATATAATTGAAATGTTAATCACAAACTTAAACTTACCTTGGAAAGATTCTGACTGGAAGTGGGCAACTGGGAAGCCGAATTGCTGAAGCTGGAACGCTTGAAAGCGATGGCACTGTTACCGTTATGGCTGCTACCCGAACTGCTACCAAAGTTATTGTTGTTGATACTATTATTGTTATTGAACGGATGGAAATGTAGCTGCTGTTGTTGACCAGTGGCTATTGTTGTAGCGGCTGCGACGGCGGCGGCGACAACGTGCTGAAAATGCTGTGCGGTGGCTGACGTGGTAATATCACTGCCAATTGGCTGTACAAATGCGTTCAAGTTCAAATTGCCGGCTGATTGACGCAACGGTTTTATTGATAATGGCGCTGTTTGCTGCTGTGGCTGAGGATGAGAGGAGGACGTCGGATTGAGCGTCTCTAGACCAGCACCAGCAGAGCTTGTTGTGGTCCACACAGACATCTTGAGCGTTGCAGAGTTTCAGTTGCGTCAAGAGCAGCGTCAAAATTCCTTGAGAGAGCACCCATTTTGCAAGTATTCCAATTCATATGATGAAACAAAAAAACAAAACACACACAAAAAGAGAGACAGAGGGATACGAGAGAGGCACGACAAAAGACAAATAATGTTCATTAAGTACGTTTGAAACAGCAGGTAAATTAAAATTAAAACAGTTGCACAATGTGTGTGTTTTACATATTAAAAACTATCGAGTCGTTTTGTTTTAAACATTTGTATATACATAGTTAAGTACGTGTACGTGCGATACGCAACATTGAAACAAAAAAATCAGACTAACGTTTGTGCCTATCGATAAACGATGACGGCTGTGTCCGTTAAATGTTGTGCTCGCGTGAGCTGTAACTCAAAAGAGCTAGAATAACATAACAGTGCACATTCATGTCAGGTGGCAGCACTGTCGCAATCATCTGGCAGCGCTGCAAGCTTAGGCGCCAATTTAAATTGTTCAACATTTGAACTGACTGTAAAACAGTTAATTGCATAGTTAATAGTGAAATGTGACAATATAAGCTATAATTTATGCTACAAGACTTGTTTTAAAGTCAACATTGCCACAGACAGCTGTAATCAGTGTGTCATTTAGATCAATTAATCAAACGCCCACGAATCGCGAGCTAATTAAATTATTTTAAACGCAAATAAATAAAATGCATTTTTCTGTTTAGTGTCTGCGTCTAGCAGTGACTTACATTTAAATTTGGCATTTCTGTTGTTGTGTTTTTTGTCGTTACGCTTTCGCAGTTTTTGCTTTTGTTTATTTATTTATATTTTTAATTTTGGGTTTCTCGCTTCCGGCGTGGGCGTTTTTTTATTGTTGTCAAAAATTCAAAATAAATACAGTATGTACATAAATAAACGTGCCTACATGCAACGCGCCTTGAACTTGCCAGTTTAGCAACTTGCCACAAGTCAAAGAAACCGAAAAAAAGAAAGGAAGAAAAGTTGAAGAGTCCAAATCAACAGGCATGAGATACTTGAGCGACACCCGGGAGATACTTTAAATTTAAAAATATACGAGTGTATGTAAACAAGTCCTCATGTAAATATCTTTAGCTAAAGTTTTTATTGGGAGTCTGCTTTGTGCTGTGAATTAATTTGGCAAATAGATACATACAGCTACAGCTACAGTTAGCGATTGCACAAAGTCATGTGTCATGTGCTTTTCTTTTTGGGTATTTTTCCTGGGTTTGGTTCCGAATTAACTGCGCCACCTTCGAAGGTCTTGCAAATAAATATATACATAGACCTATATACTATATATATATATGTACTGTGTGTGTATCTATATACATTTACGTGGCGAATTCTTATCAGGCTATCAGCAACTGGGACTGCGTCGACGACTCTTTGTTTACATTTTCAAATGGAAATCGAAATAGAAATAGTGTCGGAAAAAGTCACACGGGTCAAATCGTTTCTTTTTACGGCATTTCAATTCCATACGCCACGATCGTGATCGAAGACTGTGGACCAGGAACTGAGAAACGAGTATTTGAGACTCAAAGTCTGATCAGCTAGACAAAACCCACCACACGTTTTGGTGTAAGCAATTAATGGCAATTGAAATCAATAAACCAACTCAAGTACAACAAAATGTTGTAAGTCGAAAAGAAACAAACAAAATAAATAGTCTAATTTCTGAGCTGCTTCTTTTTTTAGAGTTAAAATAAACCTAGTCATGAAGCTAATAATAGACCAGATTTCTTAGAATTCAAATTGAATTCCGATAACAACTACAATATATGTATATTTATTGTATATATATGTATATATATATATATATATATATATATATATATATATATACAATATATGTGTGCAATTCTCTAGATATGCCTATCGACAATCTAAGGCCCTTGAAAAGTCGCACAAATAATATGCAATACACATTTACATATAAAATATTTATCTTAAAGTTTGCAATTGAATTTGTTTGTTCTTTGTTCATTCTCTTCTCTTCTGTTCTCCTTCTTTATATCGCTTTGCTTTTTGGTGTTTTTTTTGTTTTTTATTTAAACTTTGCTATTGATGTTTGGTCTGGTCTTTGGTTTATGACAAAAGATTCTAAATTTAACAAAATATAGACAACAAAATAATCTAATCCACACTGCGCAGTAACAGTGCTGTTAGTTAGCATAGCACTTACTTCTGTTATAAAACTTTGGTATAACCCGCTTTTTGAACAAATATTTAAGCAGATATTTCAGACATTTATTGACCTCAAAATAGATTAGTTTAGATAGGTGATTATACGCATGTCTGAATATTAAATTGATCAGAGGAAAGCGTGTTAGAGATAGAGGGCACAGAGTACAAAGTTAACATAGAACTAACAGTGCTACAATACAAGTTCTGTTAACTGTTACAGAGGCATGTTTTGAGTACCTCCTACGACCTTTTTTGAACTTTGTCTATTAGAATTGTTAAATAGTCACTTTTTTGTTTGTAAATGTATTTTTAATGCTTAAGTCTTAGGTTTAAATACAGTAAATAGTACATAGTATATGTGTGTAGATAGCCAAATGGGTAATCGGTAGGTACTGTAATATACTGTAATACATCGCTAAGTACGCGGCATAACTAACGGCTAATGGACAAGATGAACATCACAAGACAATAATTACTCAGAGCGGGGAAATTTCCGCTCTTAAAAAAAACACTTAATCGACGTTTACATTTCAGATAAAAATATACAATTAAACTCGAAATGGGGAATCCCATTGGGGATGGGTGGGTATGCATTCCAGAAGACAATTGATCAGCGTATCGTATGTTCAATACTTCCCATGGACTTTTTGCGCTGATTGTTAACCTCAAAGCGCTGCATAATCTTGGCCACAATAGAGGAAGGTGGCTGATCGGAGCTGGAGGTAAGACCACGATAGCCCAGAGCACTCGAATCCGCCAGCGAGTTGGCCAGCTGCAGACGCTTGACGAAAGCCTCGGTGTCGATACCCTGTACCTTGGAGGGTTTCAGAAATCGTTTTGGTATGCGGGATAACATGTCATCGGTGCCGACGGGGCCAAAGCCTAAATTGATCAGGATCGCCTCCGGGTCCGGTTTACGAGACTCCAGCAGACTGTCCACACTCGAGTAGCGACTCGAGTCAGACTGCATAGACACGGAGCTGTCTCGTAGCAGCAAGCTACTGAAACGATGCTGTCGCACAGCCTGTGGACTCATCTCGGGAGCGGTGCTATTTGAGTCGATGGATTCTTCGTGGCGCAGACAGCGACGCAGATGCTTTTCCGATCTTAGTAGGAGTGGCAAGGCGTCTGCCACCGACCTCGCATCCGGGTGTGCATCAGAATCTGCATCCTCCTCCAAATCCGCTGCATAGGCGCACTCACAGTCCATGGCCAGGACTAGATCGGGATCGACGTCATCATCCTGAATCACGGATTGTTGACGCTGCAGTTTGCGTCGTTTACGCAATGGTTTCAAGGGCGGAAAATGGGGCATCATGTGGTTGTTGCAGCAACTCTGTGGCAAGTTGTCGCTGCTTGTGGCAAGTGTTGGCTCATCTTGTTGTGCAACACTTCTAGCTGCGAAATTGCTGCAACTATGTGAGCGTTCCATCTTCTATGCAAGTATGATTGCGGTGTTTGTGTGTGCGAGTTTTTGTTGTTTTGGCCAAGTCACGGCTACTTGGATTACGCACTCGTCTAGTGAACAGTGGTCTACTGGCTTATGCTCTTATTTGGTAAGCGACACGCTTCCGAGACTGAGATTGGGATTGAGATCAGGTTCAGTTCCACTAATGACGAAACAATCAACAAAAACAATAACAGCAAGAACAACAACAACAACAAGCGAGCAGGTGACTTGTTGCCGATCTGGTCTGAAGCGTTTTGGCACGACCCTGAGTAGCTCCCCGCCCCTCTCGATCCTCGATTTTTTTTTTTTTTGGCCCGCTTGTACGACAATAATTTCAGTTATTGTTTGTTATTTGATTTGTGCGTTATTTTTTGCTGCTTTCTGGAAAACACATACGCACAAACACTCACACAGATACAAAACGTGTTTTGCACCGTTTCCACCTTTATTATTGTGTTTTTGAGTTTATTTTCGTAGTTTTTCTTTTTTTTTTTGTTTCGTGTTTCGAGCGCTTCTGTTGAACGTTAATCAGACGAGAAGCACTTATGACCCCGGATTTTTTTTAAATATTTTAAATTTGTGTGCTTGACATTGGTAAACGGAATTGAAGATTGACTGACTATTGTTGTTATTGGCAGAGTCAATGCTTTGCTTTGCACAGCTTTGTTTGTTTTTTATATTTATTTATAATTAATATAAGAAAAGCAACTCCTTGATTGTGCTTTGCTCTCTTATTCTGCCTTCTCTTTCGCTCCAACGACAAAGCTGAGCAACCGATCGACGCAGAGTGATCTTCAAAACTGAAATCACAAAACGAAAAGAGCCCCAACAGCGAGGCAAGCGAAAGCCGCAGCCAAAGCTCACGTAAATGGAGAGACAAAGGCACAGGCAAAGAGCGATAGCGATAGCTAGAGAGTGTAAGAGTGTGAGACTGTGTGTGCTTACTTGGAGAGCGGTGTGAGTATACTTTATTGCTGTTGTCGCGGCCCCTCTCCTTTGTTGCTTTACTTGCGACTCGCGAGTTGCGACCGAGTAGAAAACTTAAATTAAATTGCGGGCATTTAACAATTTTCCCAAGCACGACGCCAATCTATAAAACTTTTGATTCTGCGGTTAACTTCGCAACAGTCGTTCGTCTCTCTCTCTCTCTCTCTCTCTCTTACTCTCTCTCTCTCTCTCTCCTAATAAACCACAGTGCTGTTATGCACATAGGCGTACTCTTGAAGGGGGATCATTAGGTGAAAATGCACGTACTTATTCCCTCTCCTGTCTTCATTTCTTCATTATTCTTTTTAAGCGCGTTTAATATTATTTGCACATATTTTTATGATTTAAATTGTTGTCGCTTTTACCTTATTTTATGCTTAATAAATAAAGATAATATTTCTTCATTGACTGCTGTTAAATTCTACACGAATTAGGCTATTTATGTGTTTTATGGATTCTCACAAAGTTGAGTCCAATTGTTGATTGTTTGTTCAGCACGTGCAATTCAAATAAATTCCTTTACGAACGAGTTCCACAGTGCAAACGCAAAGGCAAAAGCAAAAGCTTTTAGCTCAGCTGATCGCATGTCAAGCGAGCTTAAAATGCAAAGTCATCGCTCTCAGTAAAAGACTAAATCGTAGTGAATACTTAACACTCTTTTCAACTTTTCATAGTTAGTGTATTTACCACCTGGATCAAAAAAGCTCATTATCTTTAGAAAGAGTATCACACTAATTCCTGGCTAAGGCCAAGCTCTCTGGCCAATCAACAAAGAGTGCGCTAATATTCTCGGTCATCACAACAAAACAGAACAAAAGCAAACAAGTTGATCGAAATAAAAATCGAAAACGATATCGAAAATGAAAACAAACATCGAAAATATGATCAGCGAAACGAACTTTTTGTTTAAAGGTCTTGTTAACAGTTCGTTAACGAAAAATGTTGCAAGACATTTTGAACGAATTTGTTGTTGTTGTTGTTGTGTTGATCGCAGTATTGATTACATTGGGAAATGTGTGCCAAGATAAAAGCCCAAGTCAATTTACACAAGTCTCCCAAATTGTCTTCGATGTCTCGATTGTCTCGAAACAAAGTGAAGCCATGTGCACAGTGTACATTGTACATGTTTGTGCATGTTAAATTATTCATGGAATCTTAACTCTGAGAATTCAATCAGCGGGCGTCTATTTGTATTGATTTATTACAAATTGTGTGTCAGACTGTGACATAACTCTAACTCTAAATAATGCCATAATTAAGTTAGAGTAACTTACCGGCTTTCATGCTAAATTTGAGTGGAGCAATCAGATTTAACTATTTATTATTTATAGTTATACAGACCGTGACTATTATTGTGATTGTAAACGTAACTGTGAATGCGTTCAGGGCTGGTATTGGGAAGTAGGAGAAGTTCCAATATTGGATAAAGTTAAACAGCTCATTATCAACTGGAAAGTCAGCTGGAATGTAGCCTTCCCGTCAGCATGATTTGAACTTTGCCTGTCCAATTACTTATGCATGTATCTGATATTTTCATCTATAGATGCAATTATAAATGTTGATAAATAACAATAAATAAATACATACAGAAATTAAGCACAGCATGCGCAACAGCATTAATCACCGGGATTAGCAATTAATATCACTAATTGATAGATTAATAAAATTGTTTAATTTTGATTCACACAATTCTATTGAATATTGTGTATGATGGAGACAGAGAAAGGGATGCGACAAACACGAAATGGTTGCATTATCATTGTCACAAAGCTCTTAAAATAACAGTTATTATAGTTCTGGAAAAAACCCTTCAATTAAATTCCATTCCACTGCTTTCCATTCCATTGAAAACTGACAGTCGCGTGCTGGTTGAATCTAATTCGCAAATGTCGCACTTCTACTCAGATTTCGAATTGTTTGGTTTTGTAGCTTTCTGGCACCACCTAAATTGAATATAATTGGATTCCAATTGATGTTAACAACAAGAGAACTCAAGTTGGAAATTGATTTACTCTAAGATATCCTATACTGACAGTAATAACAATACTTTAAGTTAATATTTATAATTACATGCATATTTTGTATTAATAATATTAATTAATGTGTTGTCCACACCACACAAAACCACAAAAGCACAGTTTTTATTTTAATCTCACCTGATTTTGTTTTTTGTTTAGAGTCCTTAATTCGTTTCGACTTGTTTTGATCCGACTCGTTATGCTTTGTTCTATAAATTAGTTCACGTTTATTTTCGGTTTACCGTTAATAATGGATCGATTCAAGACGTTTGTGTAACGGTTTATTGTATGCAACAACTGTTGTCGCTTTCCAAGGCATTCCAAATTCCACAGCTTAAAAATGTAATGTGAGTGTGTGTGCTTGAGTGAGTGGATAGTACCAGTCCGAGGCGGCGAGACAAGGACAGCGACAGCTGCACCTACAGTTACAGCCAAGCAACAGCGACGTCGACTGCGACAAACGCCGCTCTTTATTAACTCACAACCGGCGCGAAAGACACGCAGAAGAGAACTGAGAAGTGAAAATGACGTTTGAGTTTTCTTGGCATGAAAAATGTTAACTGTTGATTATGGGATGATTTTCGTTCATAATAATAATTCGTTCTATCATCTGCGCTTCTGACATAAGAGATCACCTGGAATCTTATCTTCGCAATGGTCACAAAACAAACAAGCTCACACCACACACTCTGTCAAAAGAATCAGGCCTCAGCGGCGACTACAGTTGTGTACTTGTTATTGTTTAAGTGCCTATTACTATAACAGGCATTTAATTATTTACATTTACGTATAGTTTCCGTTTTATATTGTGTACTTTAGTGTAACTAAATGGAACATACAAAGTCTACCTGCTCCAACAACACAGAGTCAAAAGAGAAACTACAAACTGAATGAAAAACGGTAAGCACTCAAAACAGATATGTTCGAAAGTGCGCGAACTACAGAGTCAGAGTGTGAGAGAAAGAGATGCGCCTACAGAGCGGTAGCAACGCAACAAGTCTCAAGTGCAACAAGTCTGCAAAAACTGCATATGTTATTGTTTGATGCATGTTCTATTCTCCACGACGCGTTCGCCGTTTTTACTTGCGTCTCTTTTCCTCGGGGAGTTTTGACCCAAGAAATGCGGCTGCAAAGGGAATTGCTGTTAAACAACTTAATGTCTAGGGCCTTCACACTAGGAATTCGACCAGCAGCTCTTAACTAACAGGGGCTGTCTATGTTACGCACTCGCTGTTGTCTGATACGACTGCATCGAACGTGTTGCATGGTCTATTAACATAAACAGAATTCGGTTAACTTTTAACATTTAGTTTTTAAATGCACAAACTTTATTTACTTTTTGTTCTTTATTTAAATTTTGTGTATATTCATTATAATAATATTGTACAATTGGTTTTAGAAAAATTTTCAAGCATACATTATGAGTTTATTTTGTTCTCAGTTTTCAGTTAACTTTTACTATTTTTCGCGGAATCGTTTCCAACAGGTAACAAAAAATAAATTATTGTTTTTTTTTTTTTAATATATATATGAATATATATATGGAAGTAAATATATATTGTACATATGCATAAATGTATTATAGAAGAGCTTAAAACTTATCAACTATAACTAAACATAATGATTTATAACATTTCGGCAAGATATTCGATTCTCTTATCTCTTGTTCTTCTCTTTCTGTTTCTTCTTCGTCATCTATTTTTTCTTTTCATTTGTAATAAACATTTTATTTATATATTCATGTATTATAATGTTTTCTACAACTAAAAACAAATTGTGATGCATAACACCGAAAAAAGACGACCAATTTTTCATTTTTTTTTTTTTTAATTATTTTGCTTACAAATGTAGAATGGGAGGGTAAGGGGGAGGAGGAGGGTATAAACAATTATAATATGGAGTAATAATATTGAGCATTGAACCAAATTATACTGTTCAAGAAAATAGCAGTTGATGCGGAGTATTTCATGGGAGGAATGCAAAAGAATTCTCCAGCTTTTCCTCTTCTTTATGTTCTATTATTATGTAACTCAAGTTAATTGTAAAATGTAAATCAAACAATTAAGTAAGTTGTTAATTATGGCAAACAAAGATTGTAAACGCACAAATGTCATCTATATGTGTATAATATTATTAACTATTATTAATAATATTAATAGTTATGTATGCATGGTTAACACACACATTATATTATTAATATTATTTGTTTCACTGTACTCTTTTGTCTCTTCTTCTTCTTGTTTCCTTTTAGTTTTGTATCAACGATTAAAAAAAAATTTTTTTTTTTTTTAATTTGTTGATTAATTTGTAGATTTTTTGTTTTACAACAAATGCACATAATAATTATTATTATATATTTTAGAGTTTTTTTTTAGCTTTAAGTTTTTCTTTTACTTTTAGCTTAACTTGGTCTTAATTTAATTTAAGATTTGTATCAACATGTTTTATTGCAGAGCGACTTAAATAACTAAAAAGTAAAATTAAATTTCATTACTCTAAAGAGTTTTTATTGTTTTTTTCTTAACATTTTAAGTATTTTGTGCTTTGTTTTTTTTTAAATTTTTTTTTGCTCGTTTTGTTCTAGGCTTTTGTTTTTAATTAATCAATTAATAAGTTAATTAATTTGGGTTTATTTTTTCTCTCCCAACTTTTCGTTTAGCAGAGATCCTAGATAATTCAAAATTATTTGTATATATAGTAGATAATTATACGGTTATAGCCACAAATAACAAGATCAAAGCGAAATTGGCGTTTTCTAGGGCGAAGAAGAAACGATTTTTTTAATTAAACTTTTTTTTATATTTAACAATAATAAATGTTTATTTCAACTAAGTACAATTCATTAGCAAAATGTAATTGTTAGAATATATACTTAAATAGTTGGGGTGGGGGTGCAAAGAGGGCGGGGACGGGACCAATGGTCCAACAGAGTTTGAAAACGATAGAAGAAGGGAACTTAAGTTTTACTGGACAGATATTTTGCACTCTACTCTTTTGTAATTTATTTAAAAGTTTTTATATATATGTATAGATATAAGAAAGGGGGACAGAGATATAGAGAGAGAGGCTGAGATACATATATAACCATTATACACATATCTGATAATTTCACTTAATTATAGCATTGAAATTTGTTTAAGAATTGATGTAATCTCATTGTTACTAAAATAACTAAAACAGATTTGTTTGATTCCAAATAAAAAGTAAATTTAAAATTTGTATCGCTGCTGGTTTCGATTCGATTCGATTGTCCGTACATAACTCTAACTTATGTTTTATTCATATATAAAAATGGCTTATTGAAAAAACGTTTTTTCTGTTTTTGTTTTTAGCAAAATTGTGTCCACATTTTGTGTGTGTGAAGGTGTGTTTGTGTAGATTTGAGAACTACTGATTGGGCAGCTCCGTGAGCGTCACATCGTACAGGTCGTCCTCGATTTGTTGCACTTCTAGCAAGAAAATGTCCTCGTTGCAGTAGAAGGAAATCATGTCATCATCAATTTTCGCCGTAATCCTGAAATGAATCAAATCATAAGTGGTATGAGCTAAAGAAACAGAGAGAGAAAGAGAGATAGCAAAGAGAGTTAGAAAGAAGCAGATAGACAATCGGTTGAGTAGGTTCGTTGCTTAATAGAGCACCCAATAATTCCAGAAGTTAGTTTTGATTCTTAGATTCTTAACTACCAGATGAGCGTGTGATATAAATAATGTATTTTGATTTTGTGCGGGTGAAAGTTGTTCTTCTTGTATAGTGTTGTGTAGTGTAGTGTAGTGTAGGGTTGTGCTGGGTATGCTGTGTAGTGTAGTTGTGCCTTGAGCTGCTGGCGCCTTACTTACCCTTTCTTATTTGTGCGATAAATGTTATTTATGCTCGTTGTTGAGATTTTGTATTTGTTTTCAATCTGCAATTGAGAAACGAGAGAAATATGATGTTTTTGTCTGTTGTGTTTGGCCAAGTTTGGCCAACGAGAAACGAGAGACAGAGATAGATATAGTGAATTCAAAAACTAACTGAAAAAACTAAAATATTTCTCTTATAACTCTTGTGTGGGTTTGTCATTTTGTTCATTTGATTTTTTTCTATTTTTTAATTTGTTTATAATCTTTTTTTTTAGCCAATTTGGGAATATATATGGTATTCTTCGTAAAGCTTTCGCCCAACTTTATTTGTGCCTCGTTGCATTGTGTGTTTAGTGTAGTTATATATATATATGAACAGATATATATACATATATAGTAAAGGGTATAGTATATATGTAGGTTTGGATGTTTTATGAGACATGATTCGAGTCGCTTCTATTAGTTTCAACTACTAAATTACAATATTTCCAAGACTGCAAAACTTAAAAAGAATTTGTGTTTTGTATACTGTTTACTGTATATGCTTTCCAAATTGGGAACCGGAACTAGTTCTTCAGCGGTTTGCAGCCTTGTTAGTAACAATCAGCTTAAGAAATTATTCATTCCATTGGTTTTAATTATGAATTACGTTTCAAATGAAGTTGGTATTTTCTTATTTGGTATTTTAAAATGCTTTAGTTATTTTGGTATTATGATTCCTCTTATTTTATTTGATTTTATTTGATTTAAAGAACTGTTTTTAGGATTTGCACGTTTGGATGGTAAATTTGCAGCTTATTCGTATTATTCTCGACCAATTAGACCAAAATGAACAAAATTACAGACGTTATTAGAGCATATTTAAATTTTTAAAGTATTTTTTTAGAGTGAGCTTGGTGTTTTTGGAATTTATTACGTATTTATTGGAAGAGGACAAAGGAGACTGGGGAAAGGGGAAAGGCGGACACATGCGTCGGAAGAGTATGATATGGTTTGAGTTCTTACCGCATTCAGCAGACCAATTGTGGTAGGCGGTACCACGTGCAGGGGCGTGTAGACCTCTTCGTTCTCCTGCCGTACATACAACATAACCCGCTCCGTGGTCGGTGGTGTCATTCGGCCTCGTTTCATTGGTGGCCCAAACTCGGACATTGGAGTGCTGCTTAGCATACTCTGATCCAAGATGTGATCCTTTTTGTCACTGTACGAGGGAAGTTTCATTAGTTTTAAATTCAAACGGTTTTGGGGAGGGCAGGGGGCCATGTGTGGGGATAAAAGGATTACGATTTTTACTCACGTCTGCATGTCGGGCGGAAAGTGATTGTGAAACTTGAGCGTGGGCGTGGCTACCTTTTGGCCGTGTAACAAGAATGGAGAGGCCCCTTTCAGTTCCGGCGAATCAGTCTCGTGGCCATAGAAGCTCTGTGGAGCACAAGCAATTGAGTGTTGTTGTTCTAGTTCTAGTTCTTGTTCTAGTTCATGTTCATGTGGTTGCTGCTGTTGTTGCTGTGGCATGCAACCAGCAATTGTTGTTGTCGTTACCTTCTCCATATCCTCGGCGGGCGAGAAGAGCACCGGCGGCTTGGCCATATCCTGCATGCCATAGAACTCGGACCTATCCGTCACCGGATGATATAGCTCATCCAACTTCTTGCGTCCCGTTGCTGTCATCTTGCGCTTTGCCGCACGTCTCTCCTCATCACGTGTCTTTCGCTCCGCGCCCTGGTTCAAATTGAAAACAATTGGAAAGGGATTGCAGATATTAAAACAGATGCATTAAGCAGACTCGTCGGCTTAGACCCTGTGCTCATCAAGTGAAAACCAGTAAAAAATTAAATTTAAATTTAATATTTGTGAACTATAAAAAAAAAACGATGAACGATTTAATGGATTAACAAGTAAGAAAAGTACAGTCGAACGCGCCCGACCGTATAATACTCTCTGCTTCTATTCCCAATTATAATGTTAAAATCAGTATCCGGATATTACAATAGATAGTTCTTGTATTAGAACACGTTACAACAAAAAAGACAATTTATAATCGAACATACATATGTTTGTCAGTATGCACATACAAATTCCTTTGACATTATATGTATGCACATATACATGTATATATGTGTGTATATTTACTATTGCCGCCACACATGCATCAAAAGAGTTCGAGTATATGCTTGTATGTTTCTGTCGCGCTCGCACTCATGCATTGGCCTAAATATTAACTTTATAATCGGTAGCTCTGTTGTTTGTTGTTGGATTTTCATGCAACTTTCAGAATAGTTTGATATTATTTGTCTACAAAGGAGTCATAAATAACAATACTCTACGATAACAACAAATGCCTTTAAAACGGCATGCAAGTTTAAAAAGTTTTTTTCGTTCTTACGGAAAAAGGGGGCGTGGCAGTCCAAAATTTTAAGTGGCAATGTATTTATGCTGTCTTTAGGAAAATGCGTACCAAAATTGGTATTGCTAAGTGCCTTAGTTACTGAGATATTCGCTTTAAACATCTATGTTTTCCGAGGAGTGCCCAGTTTTTGGTTCATTGTGGGCGAATGGGGCGTGGCATCAAAAAAAAAAAAGATGCTTGTATTGACTGACTAAATATCGAGTCGATAGACACCAAACTCGTATTTGTAGCTCTTACCATCTCTGAAATCTGTTTGTTCATACGGACGGACAGACGGACATATGCTGTGATGCTGATCAAGAATATATATACTTTATGGGGTCTGCCACGCCTCCTTCTGCCTGTTACATACATTTGCAGAGAGTATAAAAAATATTCATTAAATAAAATAAACTATTTTGGAGATAAAATAAACTATTGGAAAAAAGTGCAAGTATCACACATTTTGTAAACCTAATTCGTATTTCAAGACCTTGTGCTTAAGCATTTTATAAAAGAAACAGACAGAAGCAAATATTGCTAAAAGCAAGAGACGGTGTCTTCTTCTTTCTTTTAATTCCACTTTTTTTTATAATTTACGAAATTCGATATATCAAATGTGTGTATATAATCTCAAAATTTCCTGATTAAACTGTTCACTTTCTTGCTTTATGTAAGTAAAGTAGAGACAGCGATACGGATTGATTTGGGCCGAAAATCTCAGAGATTTTTTGGAGATTGGGCGCGTTAAAAGCTTGCGCAAGTTTAACGCCAGGTGGCGTGCTTCTGTACCTGTGAATGTATGTGCCTGTGTGTGTGTGTGTGTGTGTATATATGTGTATGTGTGTGTTTGTAATTAGCAATCAATCAAAATGCATGGGATGCACACATTTTGGTTATTGCGACAGCAATTCGTTTTTATTAATTAAATTCATGTATCGTGGGGCAAGTGGCATAAGACAGAGTCCGTCTGACTGTCTGCTGTGTGCCTGCCTGTAAGAGCCTGTGCCACACTACGCTCAACAGATGCAGCAACAACATAAAAGTGAAACACGTTTCTGTTTGCCTGCCACCAACGCTGCTTGCAACTTAGCACCGTTAGGGTCAGCGCCCAAAAAGCAACAAAATAACAGCGAAAGAGTAAAGAAGCAGAGGAGACAGAGAGCAGAGATTTAGCGTGTGAGAGAGATGCTATTATAAAATAGTTAGGAGATGCCGCATAAATATGCATACATCATAAATAATACACGGCGGCGCCTCAAACCATTGGCAAAGCTATGTTGCCGTTGCCGTTGCAGTTTCAGTTGCAGTTGTTGCAGTTGCAAGCTCTTGGCTAAATTCGCAAAAGCTGCTCAATTGCCCACCTGACCAGCTGCTCAGTTTTGTTGCTGTTGTTGTTGCTTTGTAGCTTGATTGCCTGTGACTGAGTGAGCGACACACACAAACACACACACACAAGCACACACACATACTGATTGCTGGTTTGCGTGTAAACAGATTCTGCAGTTACCGCTGCACTTTGCATTCGTAATTAAAAATCAAGCAATTGAGTCGCAGGAAGTGATACATTCGCCCCTTCCCCAAACCTCAAACCCATTTCCACTACCTCTATACAGACACCTTCCCACCTCACCGTGTATTTGTCTCCTTTACTTTTGCGAAGCCTGGCAACGCCACACATTTTCTCCTGCTTATTTCCCTATTGCTTTGGTTGTTATGTCCTCCGAGTTATGCAAGTTTAAGGCTGTTCCATCTCTTTCATTTCTTATTCTTCAGCCTTCACAGCAATCTAACCCCAACCCACCCGCTAACCTGCTGCTTTCGCTTCGCTTATCACAAAATTAAACTTTTTTTTTTGCCTAAAGCATTTGCTGTACATCACAACTCTCCCGCTCCCACTCCGCTCCAGCTCTCTCCCCAGTATGTATGTGTGTTTGGCTGCATGTAAATAACAGTATTTTATTACATACTTTTATTTTATCTTGGCAAAAATATCGCCAAAGTTGCGCAGACAGCGACTCGAATCGACGCCAATCGCGGTCAATGCACGTCGGCGTCGACGTCAACGTCAACGTCGGCATCAACAGCGTTGTCAGCGTTGCCTGCTCTTCATCCTATTTAACTTCATCTTCGCCTTTCTTTCCTTCTCTTGCTTACGGAGCAACTGCATGTGCGTGTATGTGTGAGAGAGGTAGAGCGAGAAGAGCAGAGAGATCGAGAGAGTGCAATGCACATTTGGCGCTGGGATAGCCAACATCGATTACTAAGCGCAATTTTCGATATGCCAATTTGGTATTTTTTGTTCATTTTTATTTTTTTAGTTTTGTCGATAAATTCCAAACTGCGTAGATCCCCATAGACATTAACTTTCTCCACTCTTTTCACGGTAATGAGAGACTACACCCAAAAAGTAAATGGAATCAGTAAAGTTCTTAACTGAAAACTTTTATTATCCAATTTTTTTGATGTTAAACAAGTCAGAAAGGCTATGTGACCGATGTATCCTATGTCAACTATAGAATATAGTTGTCCGTTTCTAATCGAAATTGTTTTCAAAATTTTCGGGTGCGGTAGCGGACGTGGCAAAAATTTGAAATTAACTTGATCAGCATGCACCACACATGGGCTTTTATTCCAAATTTGGTATCTCAAGTTCTTGTAGTTTCGAAGATGCAGTTGATTATACAGACAGACAAATCTAATATACCTCTGAGTATCTTGTTCAAAAATTTAATCTACAAACCTTTAATCCTATGAATCTCAAGTTTTGTAATTAATTGATAAATGTAACTAAAATGCTTCTCTACTTTAGAGATCGTAAAAATTGAAAATGTCTTAGAATTTAAGAAAGGCTACACTCGAACGAGCCGACTGTAAAACACCTCGTACTCTTTCTAGTGTGAATTTATCCATACAAATGTACCGGTTTCGACCGATTTGTCCTATGAGAGCTACAGGCTATAATTGTCCCATCTGGACCAAACTTGCTGAGGATAGTTATAATGGTACCATACACATACTGTGTGAATTTAGTCCCGATAGCAAGTTGTAGTGTTAGGAAAATAGTTTTTTTTTACAATTTGCGGGGCGGTAGGGGGCGTGTCAAAAATTTGGAAATACCTTAACCTGCCTGACATATAGACGGAATTTCATTCCAAATTTGGTTTCCCTAGCTTTTGTAGTTTAAAAGATCCTGGTGTTTATACGGACGGACGGACAGACAGACCGACGGACATTGCTATATCGTCTCTTTATGGGATCGACCACGCCTCCTTCTGCCTGTTGCGCACATTTCGCTTCTGACAAACTTATTAGACGCTTCTACTCTTTTTTAAAGAGTACGGTGTCTAAAAAGTCTTAATTTTAAAAGACCTGTAAGTTCGTAAAATATAATCCAACGGAAATTTTCAGAAATGTAAAGAAAAACAAATTTATTCCTATGCAATTTTGATCAAGTTCAAGTCGACAGTAAAATGGAATTTTGGAAACACTTTTTAAACGTTGTGAATGGGAAATGGGGAAAAGGTAAAAGAATGTGGCAAAAAGATGTAATTGCAAATACAGTGAAATCTACAAAAAAGAAACTGAAACAGTGATATGAGAAGAAAAGGAAGAGGTGGAAATAAATGTGTGGTAAATAAAAATGGGAGGAGTTCGGTTCATAAAATAAGCTGGTACCGCGAAATTTAATTGATACATTTACCGATAAACACACGCCCGAGAGACTCAGAATAAGGTAGCTTTAGGGTAGGACTAGTGTAGTGCAGTGCTGAGTAGTGTAGTGTAGTGGAGGTACAATAAAAGGCAGTTGGAGTAGTTGAGGACCATGTCCGCAAAAGTGTAATGATATGAGAAACTTAAATTGGAAATCCACGAAATGATTTATTAATAAAGCACATCAAGCGCAAAAAAAATGAAGAAACCAAAAACAAAAAGGAATAAGTAGAAGAAGAAGAAGCAGGGAAAAAGTGAAGGGCTTGGGTTTGAATCTGTATAAAGCATAATAAAGAAGAAGAGAAAGACCAAGGAGAAACGATGCTGAAAACAAGGGCAATGGGCAAAAAGGCGAAAGGATGGATGAATGATGCCGGGAATCAGTGTCCACTGTGACTACGAGCAGGAAGCGGAGTCGAAGAAGTAGGGGAAGGGATGGAGAGCGCAGAGAGCTCTACACTCCACAGTGTAGAGTGTCGAGGGGGAATTGAAAACAGACCCCGATCAGCGGAATTTGTGCATTTACTTTTGAACGCGTTACGCTTTCCACCTGAGTCCCAAACTGCGAGTCAGCGACTTTATGTAGGGACAACCCATGCAACATGCAACTGGCACCAGGCAACAAGCAGTTGCCCCCAATTCGATAAAAGCAGTCAGCGGCAAGTGGCAAAAACAACAATAACAACAACAACATCAATCAGAAAAAAAAAAGATGTTGCCCCAAGTCACGTCTTGAGCGTCTTTTAGTTAGCTTGCTTCTGAGCTCAAATCGACTCCACTCAACTCATTCAACCTGTTGCACGTGGCAGATGTGTGTGCTGTGCGTAATTACGTGCTACTCTCTCCCTTTATTACCTCCCTCTGTTTCTGTCTCTGTCTCTATCTTTTTCTCTCCATTCGTATGTGGTAGCATGTTGCAAGTTGCATCATTGGGAAATTGAAATCACTTACCTTATCGCAGAAGACCTTTATCTGACAGTAGCCCCGATGAAAGACAGTCACGTCCCTCGGATCCTCAAACGTATCGATTTGTACGTGCAACGGAAGGCCCTGAAAATGTTGCAAAGGAAAACGCAAATATTATAATAAAATCATAATCATTGTATACAGTCAACTCTAACTACGCATGCCATTTTTAGCCGGGCAATACTGTGCCTGTCACAATCCTCAGTCGAGACCTGTGCTCTGTGTTTCTGTCAATGAAATATCAACTTAATGGTACACATTATACACAGACACACACACGGTCACTAGGAAGGACGACGCTTCTTCTACCTACGTAAAGTTAATCAGAGCCAATAAGAACTGTAGCAAAGCTCTGAAATGACAACCGCCTCGGGCTGTTGCCCCCTTTTTCTTTTATTTTGTTATATTTTTTTATGACATAGGCGGGTATGCACACGGGTATTATGACTATGTGATTAAGTGTGTAACACGGTTAGATTCTAGGGGAAACGGCCCCCTTGGCGCAGAGCCGGTAATTTGTAGGCACAGGTGCAGCAATTTGCATGGATACCTATATTAGCGTATGTGTGCGCGATCTGGCAACGCCACCAATGTGCACTAGGTATATTCACACATACTCTAGCCGTATTTGTGAGCAAAAAGGAAAAATTATTGAGTAAGTCAAGCGCTTTTTAGCTTGTTTTTTAATGTTATAATTTTTGCATGCCCTTAAAAATATAAAACAAATCTAAATTTTAATTTAAATTTGAGAACTATTAAATGCAGAATTTTATATTTTTGTTCCTTACTTGTTTCTTTGTTACTCAAATGAATATAAAATACTAAAACTAGACCACAAAATGCCTTTGTTTTGTATTTTAACAGTAAACTTAATTTTCCTGTTTGGCTTAATAAAATTTATTTTAAAAGTAAATAAAAGTTGGACTCACCTTGACGCCTTTTTGACTGCTGAAATCCGTGCTGAGGCACTGTACAGCTATGTTGATCTGTGGGGGGAAAAGGTGAAAATTTTATAAGAAATGTGAAACAATTAAATAAAAAATCAAATGCTTAATAAAAAGAAATTATAGCGACAACAAAAAGTGCAAATTGACAGACGATTAAAGACAGAGGACGGTGACTGAGACAGCGATAACGATGACTGCGACTGTTATTAGAAGCAATTGTTTTCTCTCTATTAAGTCGATGTCCTCTTTATGCCCACGACAGTTTAAAACATTCCAACACACAAACACAAGCAAATACACAAAGACACTAGCGCACGCATTTTGAGACAGGGATGGACAACAACAAAAGGCGGGGATACAGTTGGATATGGCAATGGCAATGCCAATGGAAGTCGAAATCGAAGTCGCAGTCGCAGTCGAAGCCGAAGCTGGAGACAATAACAAGGCAATACACCGAGGTCCAGACCGAACTGAGTAGGCAGAAAAAGATGAAGGAGTGGGGGATTTTATACTTTGGAGAGTAAGTTGGAGACTGAGAGCGGACTGAGCAGGAGGGAAAGAGTTGACTTTTTAAAGCATCTTCTTCTTATTTTATTTCATTTCGATTCAGTTGCTCAGCGACAGACTTCAAGTCGCACTGTGTGTGTGTGTGTGTGTGTGTATGTTTAAAGGCATTTTAAGCATGTCCAAGCCAGATGCGACGAGCCAAAGACAAACAACAACAACAAAAAAAGAGTAGAAAATCCATCAACGCAAAAATACCAAAGGAAACAATCTTAATGGTAAAAGTGCAACGCAGTCGCTGCTGCGCAATCGCAGTTGCAGTCAGCGTCAGCGTCGCAGTTGCAGCAGTAGTTGGTGTTGTTGTTGTTGTTGCTGGACTTGGAGCAGTATTTAATGTGAATAATTAGCGGGCGCGTACCATATAAGAAGAGACACAGACTAAGGCGGTGGCTGTTGTGCCGTCAGCGGGGTGTGAGTGGCAGGCAGTGAGGTAAGCACCTGCGTGTCAGTGCGTACGAAAGTTTCATATATGTATGTGTAAAATTTATTTTTTGCAGCCGCCACCGCTGGGAAAGGCAATAACAGATGCGTGCGACTGCTCAAGAGGTAGAGGGGGTCATATGGGGTGGCGGGAACGCGAGATAGCGCAACTGCCTAACGGCATAAAACGAAATCGACATTATGCGGTCGTCTGCAGCAAAAGGCGACAGACGACAGACGACAGTCGACTCTCTCTCAATGTCTCTGTCGATTTTTTTACACACATAAGTTTTTTTTTTGGTTTTGGGATTTAAATCTGAGCGCGTAAACAATTTGTAAAATAAAAAGCGCGTATCAAAATGCAGTCAATATTGCGCTTATGGCCAAGCCAGGCAACTGGCAACTGGCCAACCGTCCGATCCATCCAGACAGACAGCCTGTTAGCCAATTTAATAACTGCTTACCAATTTGACACAAGTCACTGAACTTGCCGTTTGACAAAAACAGGGGGAAACTAGAGAAAAAGTATTTGAAAAATTGAAATAAATTTGAAAATCAGAGCAATTGCAATTAAAATGGTATTTCAAATGATGGCATACCCTGTTGAGTGCCATCTAAAGGGTATATTCGCTTATGTTACTTCGTTTTAGAAGCAGTTTACAGTTTAAGGGGGAGTCCCTGGTTGCAGCTTTTATAAAATCGAACAATTATTTTAAACGTTTTCTTAAAGTATAATAATTTTAGAATATGCCCTGAAAATATCAAATCGATCCGAAAAAAATTAGCTGAGATATGAGGGATGAAAGAGAAAATTTTGTTCTGTAGTGCATAAGTACCCGTTTTATAGCTACAAACGGCGATATTTTTTGCAAAAAACCGAATTTTTGACTTTCTCCGCCATTTTGTTAATTTTGAAATATTTTTCAAATTCTTCGATTAAAGACTAGATTATACTTATGTTTAACTCTATTCATCAAAATTTTGTTTTTGAGATGCTCCATTTTACCGCAATGTTGGACACCGCAAACCCTTAATGTTAAAACTTTGAGTCGTTGACGGCCGTTTGCCACATAACTATGTGATATATAGGAACAAAAAAATTTCTCATGGATCTTCATGTGTTCTTTAATTTGATATATGGATCGATTAATAAAGTTGTGTAGTTTTCTTTCTAAAAAGCCTCAAAAAAGGTCTTCATTTAGGCCTTGCAACCAGGAATGCCCCTTTAAGCATAGAAATCTAAATTGTATAATTTTTCGAAACGTTACATGGGACGCACAAAAGTCATAAAAGTGCAGACTTAACTAAAAACAATCTGTTTTAGTTACCTACTAAAGATTCAATTTATACAGGGTGTTTTTCAGGCGTGCTCTTAGCTGATAAGAGTTTGGATTATTGCAATCTGATACTTTACCGTCGCTGAAGCAACTGCAATTGTTTTTGTTGGGCGGAGCTTTAATCAAAGCGCAAAGTTTGCATTTGTGATGAAAGAGAGGGTGAATTGAGAGGAAGAGATGGAAGTGTACTGGCGGTTTCGGTTTTACAGCGGGGCGTATACGTAATCCGACGGCGCTTGCCGCTTCAATGCTCGATAGAATTGCAAATATTTGAGGCGATTAAAATTGCTGATAATTGCTAAATTAAACGCGCTGGGAGCTCAGACTAGTATACAGTACGAGTGTATTAGCTCTAGTCGCAGCTCTAGCCGGACACTGTGGCAATATACCCGTCGTAAAACCATACACACACACACACACACACACACACGCGGGCGGTCAGAAAAGAGATACACACACACATGGACAGAAAATTGTCGAGGCAGGTGATTAAAACCAAGTGCCATAAATAAATAAATGCATAAATTATTCTTTTGAATAACGAAACAAACAACAACAGCAACTTAAGCTCGAAAAACAAAGCGAGACGGCTAGCGCTGTAGCCAAAGCGTGCGAGAGAGATGGTTAGATCTGCCAACTGGCGGTCGAGACGCGCGTTGAATAATTTGCGTTGTAGGTGCAATTGAAAATAAATCACAAAGTAATTCTTGCAGAGAGAGGGAGATAGAGAGAGAGAGAGAGAGATAGAGAGAGAGAGAGAGAGAGAGGGGGGATAGAAGAAGAATCATTGTCAATGGTTGGTGAGGAAAGAGGGGATCCTATATTTGCCGTCTCGTTTTCATTTCACTTACACTTTTATATTTGTTTTTAAATTAAGGCGGCGCTCTATACAAATAAAATGGCGACTTCTACACTTGTCGCCATAAGCAGGAGCAGGGGTAGGGGTAGGGATAGGGAGAGGGATAGGGGTATTGGCGAGGAAATCTGTATAATACTTAGAACTTACCTTGGCAGAGCTTTCGAGTGGATTCCAATAGACGGCAATGGCATTGTGCGACACTTCCTCAATGCAGCCAACGAGGCCAACCGAGTTCTTAGTGTCTGCAATAAGAAACAGAAGCAAAGCATTAGAGAACGTAAGTGAAGAGAGCGAGTGCGAGAGCTTTTTACAGTGTGAGAGCGAACGAAGAGAATTGCATTGGATTCTATCGTCTCGTTTCGTTTATATTTAACAATGAAATAAAACTTCTGTGACAAGTGCCTAATGAGTTATGCCTGTAAAGAGGCAGGCAGTGAAACAGGATGCAGCCAACAGCTGCAATAACTGAAGAGAGAGAGAGGGATAGAGAACTTGTGGTCAACACAGAAAAGGTAGCCAGATTATCTGCAATCAAACAAAACTCGAACTCGAACTCGAACGCATTGCGCGTTTATCAATGTCATAACTCTGAACAGAGTTGGAGTCTGGTTACCTCTACCCGTAACCCTCCCCACTTTTATTCCTCCATAGACTCGCTCAATAAAACCCAACAATTTACGGCTAGAAATCTTATACAATGGTCACTGTAAAAATACACACACACACACACATATATATGCACAGTGGGACTCTCGGACAGACGAAAACACGCTGTTGGAGTTCGTTGGGCTTTACGCACCTGCATCCAAGATTCTTTGCTTTACGGAATGCTGACGACTGTGCCAGAATTGCCAGGCCTTTATCTCATCTTCGGGGCTCTTCTCCTCGCGAAACATTAACATAATCACACTCTGTGGAAAAAATAAAAGAAAGAAAGACGCAAATCGAAATACACGTTAATTAGTTTTGTTTTCTTATTCAATATTTCGATAATAATAATTAAAAAATATATACTCGAATGTATATACAAAACAGGTTTATTGTTTTCTCAAATACCCCTTAGTTACACCTAAATGTGACATTTTGTTACTTCATTATTAAATGTCAATTTTATAAAAATTTATTTTCTGCTTTTGTGCACCTCCTGTTACTCTCGAGTTTTTTATGGATAATATAATTTAAAAAATTATATATTATAATTATTTATTTTTTATTGAAATATTTGGTTTTACTTTTCATAAAAAGTATTGAGTCCTGATCTAAGATGCCTGCTTGTTTGGACTTTAAACTTTATAATTTTGGGTCACTTTGTTTTAAAACAAGTTCAATCCAAATCTTAATTACTTACTTAGAGTTACACAAAATCTTCGTTTTTATACTCTCTGCAAGAGTATATTGGGTTTGTGCAAATGTATGTAACAGGCAGAAGGAGGCGTGGCAGACCCCATAAAGTATATATATTCTTGATCAGAATCACAAGCCGAGTCGATATAGCCATGTCCGTCTGTCCGTCTGTCCGTCTGTCCGTCTGACCGTCTGTCCGTCTGACCGTCTGACCGTCTGTCCGTCTGTCCGTCCGTATGAACACACAGATTTCAGAGATGGTAAGAGCTACAAGTTCGAATTTGGTCTCTATCGACTCGATATTTAGTCAGTCAATACAAGAATCTTTTTTTTTTTCGATGCCACGCCCCATTCGCCCACAATGAGCAAAAAACTAGACATACCTCGGAAAAAATAGATGTTTTCGGTTAATATCTCAGTAACTATGGCACTTAGGAATACCAATTTTGGTACACGTGTTCCTAAAGGCCGCATAAATCCAATGACATCAAAAGTTTTGGGCTGCCACGCCCCCTTTTTCCGCAAGAAATAAAAGTAAATTTCAAACTTGCATGCCGTTTTTAAAGCATTTATTCTTATCGTACAGTGTTGTTATTTATGATTCGTTTGAAGACGTATCATGTCAAACTCTCCAGAAAGTTTCATAAGAATCCGACCATAAACAAGAAAGCAATGCAGCAACAAAGATTTTATTCTAAAGCAATGAGCGCGAGAGAGACAGCGCTAGTCGTGCCGACCAATAGTATTCATACACACATATGTATGTGCATACATTTAACGTCAAACGAATTTGTATGTACATACAGACAAACACATGTATGCTTGATTATGCTTATCTTTTTTTTGTTTTAACGTATTCTAATACAAGAACTATCTATTGTAATGTCTGAATACCGATTTAAGTATTATAATTGGGAATAAACGCAGAGAGTATTATACGGTCGGGCGTGTTCGACTGTACTTTTCTTTCTTGTTAAACTTAAGTCCTTACTAACCTTTAAATTGTCAAGGCCAAAATGTCATCTTATTTTCTCACAAATTAAAATCTTTTCAAAGTATCGAAATACAATATTCAAAATCTTTCGGCATTTTTTTAAGAGTATAGGTTGTAAAGCGTATTTCATAGTCGTTTCGCAGCCAACAAACACTGCGCTCTTGACATATGCGAGTTGTGACAGTTGTTGCCGGTTCGCTGCCCTACTCGCACCCTATAAAGTCAAAAGGATTAGACTTTACAGCACAAAAGGACGAATTCGATTTAGCAGAAAACTATCTAGCACATTTGTACTGCCTAAAACAGTCGCAGACTTCATCCGTCCCTCCTCTTCATCCTGCCGACTTTTCCCAGAGCATTTGCATTTTCTGTGCATTATTTCTACATAAATTTTCAAAGATTTTGAATAATTATGTTGACGAGGAAGCGCAGAGATACAGATAAAAAAATCTTCGTAGAAGATAGACTACAAGGACAATCCGGTGTCGTTAAGTTCTTGAAATTGCAACCCTTTGTCTCCATTCGCCTTACCTCCCCTCCCCTAAACGCCCTTAGTCCTAGGATCCTTCGCAACGCTATAACTGATTACTCGGCATAAATATTTTTGTGTATTTTGTGCGCCTTTTTTCCTGGCTTCAGCAGCCAGTTTTTTCATAGACTTTGTAAATATTCATGGGCTAATCAGCTCGTAAATTATACTATGATTTTTTTGTGTGTGTGTCAGTTTTTCACCGTTACTGATAGCTGGGAAACGAAAGTGAAGAAAAATGCAAATGTATCAAATGCTTTTTCTTGATTTTTCTTCAATTTATTTTCAAGATTCTTAAGTTTAGTCTTCTTCTTGGTAGTTTTAACCCATTAGGATGGGACGTTCCCGAAAAAGGGGCGAGAGGGTTAAACAAATAAACTCGTAAATTAATTTTGACACTTTTTTCTAGCGCAAAAATATTGCTGTTTTATGGTAATACGAGATCATAATACAGGATGTAGACCTCGAAAGGACTGCCTGGACTGAGGCAACTCCAGACTTTTGTAATCAGCTCTTCAAAAATTATTTTACTTTTCATATGGCTTTTAATTATTTAAGACAGTCCTTTTGTTGGATATATGAAATATGAAAATATGATAGTAGGGTTGTCTATCGCACTATGGCTGCCATCTAATATTTTCTTAAATAGAAGTTTCTGTTTCAAAATTTTTATTCAATTTAAAAGCAGTTTTATGCTGACAGTGTTGTAATAGGGTTACTGCAATAGGACTACTCAGTAGAAAATTGACAAATGTTTAAACTCGAGATCTTGAAGATATTTTCCAAATGGTTCAAGTTTTTTTTTTACTCACAATCCAAAATATCGAGTTCACTGAAATTTTTTAGATGTTGTTTCTCCACATTTTTTTTTTTTTAAATATGCTCTTCAAATTTGTCGCCAGTTTTTGTTGCAAATGCAAATTGAGAAACCGAAACAGAAATAAGAGCTCTTAACTCAATTGTTGTTTACTTAGTCCACATTTGGCACTTCCACATCCAGAATCAACAGAAACATTTGAATTCTCTCTTTCCACTCCCATTTCAACAGTTAGTATGATTGCCATCATGAACGGATCTCAGCGGGTTGATTTAACAATTTGCATTTGCATTTTTCACTTTTCAGTTCGGATTCAGTCGGAAGCAGTCAGAAGACGTCATTTAAGCTTATCTGATTGATGATGTTGATGTGTATTGTCCTTCCGGCTCTGAATGTCCTGATCCTCAGACCAATTCCGAGGCGAAAGTCCTGAACAAACAAAGACTCCAAATTTGCATTAAGCATCATATTCAAATTCTCATAAGGCCGCCCTAGAGTATCATTTATCATTTATCATCGTGCGTCGGGGAAGGATTTAAAGAAAGGATTGAAGACGAAGACATGGGACACAGGATATGTCTGCAGTTGTAGTTGTTGTGTAATTGAGCAAAGGGTGCCGAATTCTATATTTCAAATACCCAGTGCCGAGTGCCGAGAGCTGACAAACTTGATTAGCGCCCAGGCAAACTGACAAACTCCTCGGGGCATTGACAAATAGCTGCCGTGTTCTTCCAAGTTTCCCCCTACCTCTACCCCTACCACAACCCCTATCCCTACCCCTTTGCAATGGTGTTGAAGGAATCAATAATAATAATAATAATAGTAGTAGGAGACTCAATAATAATAGCAATCATAACTATACAAATTCATATTGATGCACTTCCTACCTTTACTGTTGTATTCTTGATTGGCTTTTCCGCATCATGCACGTACTCCAGGGTGATGCCATAGAACTGACCCTTGTTTATGTAGGTGATGCGATCGTCCTCCCGCCGCTGCGACGAGCTGATGGGGCTCTCCAGATTGTACCGGAAGCCCACATTTGTAAAGCTATTAAAAAATAAGTGAAAATTCGAATTAATTATAAAAATAAATTTATAATTAATTTGTTTGATTATTCCACAGTTATAAAAAGTTTTAAATATTCTTGGAACCCTTCATTTATCAGTTTGTTTGAATTGATAGCAGCCCTTAATTATTTAAAAGTCGAATTAATTCATAATTATAGTTGATGAAGTAAAACATAGAATAGTTTTCCTGAATTCCCAAAGTGCTTAACAAACCAATATACTATTTGATTGAATATATAAAAAAATTGATAATATGTAATTTACCAATCTGGCTAAGTAAAACGATGATGGTTTTCATACATTCTAAAAAATCGGAATTATTTTGTGTTTAAGAACACTGTATTTTGAATTCTGAATTAAACTGAAATATTTGACAAATTAATGGTTTCCTTACATTCTTTAAATTTTGAAATAAAGTGAAAATACTTGTTTAAAGTTCTTTTACGGATTTCATTTTGGACGATCCACATACTTTAAATTTGAACTTACATTTTTGGTATTTGGATTTTATCAGCATCGTTTTGGCGCCCGAAGTCATGCCAGGGCCTTGAACGTGTTGAACCATTTGTGCTGGTATCCACCAGGGAAGTCGTCGGACTGTTCTGGCTGCCGTGCACCACTGTGCGCTGCTGGATGCTGTTCACTGAAACGGGTATGCTGCCATTGGCATCGATTAGAGAGCCCGGCTGGCAAAGTTCCGTATAATCGAAGGACTGCAATTTTTAGTGTGAATAGATTTTAAATATATAATATTAAAAACAAGTACTTAATTTAAACGCTTTGATGGACATGTTATCGCACGCTACTCATTATTTATTACTCGTTACATGTTACTCGCTGTTAGGCATGATTTATCCAGCATTATTAAGTTAAAGGACACGACGCACTTTACACACATATAACTGGCTTAACAAGTTGTAGTACATTTCAACAAGTGACACATAATACACACTACTAATTACTCCTTACTCGTTACTTGTTATTCGTTAACTGGAAGTCTTCAGCGAACTTTTAACTCTATAGAACGATTTGGGTTTACCTGCTGTATGTGATTCTGATCCCTTGGTGTTATGGCGTCCGTACCAATGCCCGAATCGGGACTTGGTAGATCCACCGTTAGACCTGCTGCCGTTATGGCCTTGGCGTACATAGGCGTACCGCCGTTTTTACCCGATTGTTCCTGCTGCTGCTGTTGTTGTTGCTGCTGCTGCTGCTGTTGACTGTGATGCTGGTGGGCATTGCTGCTGGTGAGCACTGTAGTTGTCGTTGCAGCATTGGTCGCGAAACGTGTCTCGTACACCCCGCCCACCGGCTGCGCTTGCGTCGCTGCCGATACGGACACGTCCTCGCCGTAGAGGCTGCGTGCGGCGGATCCTGCGGGTACATATCCGCCTTGGCCATCGGGCGTGAAGTACTCGCGGTAATAGGGCTCCGTAATGAATGCGGTGGAGGGCGGGGGGCCGGGCGGCAGGCGTGTGGATGTGTACATGCCATAGCTATCGGTTGTGATGTACGGCCCAGGACTAGGGCTCTGAGCTTGCAGCGAGCTCTGTTGTGTTGTGGCGCCACTGCTGCTCTGGTGTGAGGTCTACATGATTTCGGGATCAGTCTCGCTCACTCTGGGTGCTCTATCTCTTTCACTCTGTCTGTCACTCACCTGTAGATAAATCTGTGTACCGCCCGTTGTAGCATACATCTCTAGTTGTGTCGTGGAACTGGCGGGACTAGTTGCAGTCGCAAATGTTTCTGCTGCTGCCGCTGCCGCTGTCTCTGCCGCTGCTGCTGCTGCCGCCTCTGCTACTGCTTCTGTTATAGTTGTAGCTGCGCTTGATTTTTGGATAGTTTTCACCTCACTTCTGGTGGCATCCACGCGCAAAATCTGTGAAATTTCGTTGGTTTTGTTGGATTTTTCTACTTTGATATTTTATTTCGAAGTTTTCGAGTTGGACTTGAACTTAAAGCTATGATTTTGACGTTGTCAAACAATTGGTTCAGCCTATTACATTGATTGATCTGTACACACTGCACACATACAAGCACACACACACACACATACACACTATTTTTTGACAATAACACTAACAACAATAACATTAAGCACGTGTATTTATTAATTGTGGTTTGTTGATTGATGACGGATTTTTGGACACGGAAGGTCAAAACTGCCGCTGACCAGGTGACAAAAGAGTGAGTCTTGCCAACCTCTCGCTGTCTAAGTCTTGAGGCTAAGTTCTTTACTGGTGTTGTTAGCTGATTCATAAGCCAAGACAAGCGGGCCAATAAGTACAGTTTATAAAAAATCATTGTGTATAAAAAATAAAAGGTCGGCGAGTGGAAAGAAACCAATTAAAATGCTTTGAGAGAGATGGTGAGATAGAGAGAGTGAGAAAGAGAGAGAGAGGCATGTATAGCACTATATAGTATATGGTATATAATTATATATATTTGTTTATATATGTGCATATGTTAATTAGCATTGCTGACTTTTTTGTTTTTTTATACATTTTTATTGATCGCACCAAAATGTCAAACGTTTTTCGACTCTTTTTCGCTGTCGTTTGACGCGCGCGCTAAATGAGGTAATACACACATACAGATAAAGATACAGACACAGACACAGATACAGACAAAGCTATAGATACAGCCACAGCCAGACAAAGGTGTGCCACGCCCTGTTTAGGGCAATCAAAAAAGCATAATTAACATTTCGTTGATGACTTTTTCACGCACTGACAACGAAAGAAAGTGAAATTTCAGCACCGACGTCATGGATCGAGTGACTATAACCGATCGCATCCAACTATAATCTCAGTCTCCAAGTTCTGCACAGATTTCATTAACAAAAATTTGTTTAATCAAAAAAATAAAAAAAAAGCAAAAGCTTAAAGTCAAAGCGCATAAATAACGAATTTATAATTTCAGTCTGTCCAATTGTTATTTATTCAAAATAAACTGTTGTATAATTTAGCAGATTTGCTTTTTTTATTTTTTTTTGCGTAAGGGAGAGGAGGCGGGGGTTGCGGCTAGGGTATTTTTTTGTCTCAAATGGCTCCAAAGATTCTAGCTGCGAGCTAATTAAATTTGTTCATAAAAATCAATTTGCATTTTCGTTTTTTCTTCTGTTTTTTCGGCTTCAGTTTTAAGATTGAGCTTCAATTTGGATTTCAGCTTTAGCATCACAACGTGCAACGTCAGAAAAGGCCTTGGTTAGTGAGTCTCTAAGCCAACGATCGACAGTTTTTTATCTTCTTCTTCTTCCATTTGGTTTTTTTTAAATTTTTGTCCATTTTTTATTTTTAGGTTTTTTGTGCGTGTCGCGTTCGAGTCTTTAGGAATCGTTAGCATATATACTATATTTAATACAAAAGTGTATCTAGAGTCTAGAGCTATTGACGCTAGAATTATGCTAAGCGATCTTCTATCTCTCTCCCTCCCTTTCCGCCTCTCTTGCTGACTCTGTCTCTGGCACATATTTATGTATGAGGAAGAAATAAAAATTTAAATAAAGCCAATTAACTATTTTAATGCCTTTGGATGATAAAAAGTGAAACTTTTTTCTTCATCTGTTTCTTCTTGTTGTTGTTGCTGTATTTTGTCTAGTTTTGAGATATTCTGTTTTTTTGTAGCTGGCATTTTTATGCATATCGTTAATTCTCGGAAATAAACCAAGGCAAGGCAATAATCTAACACACAAGAATGAATATAACTAAAATATTATTATATATTTAGTTTTTTGTTTTTTCTGTTCCTATTTTTTAATAGTATTGTTTTTTTTCAGTGCTTTTTCTGTTTTACTTTGTCCCGAAACGAGGCATTTTTCGAATACTTTAAGCTTAGTTTAGATAAGTTTAACAATAGAACATATTATTTCTAATTTTTAACTGTGTATGGCACTCGAAGATAGCGACGAAAGCAGAGCTCAAAATATAAGACATCAATTTTTTTTTAGATTTTCAACTGTTTTGTTATTATTTTGAAAACTCTTTTAATTTGTCTATATTTTTTAAATTAATTTGAACTGCATTAGGAGTAAGTTAATATTGAGAAGTCAAACAATAATTAAATCAAAATAAAAATAACTTTATTAAAACGCTTTTACTGCTCTAAAGGGAATCGGAAAGAGTATTGAAATGCCTGCTACAAACTTCGTACTTCTTCACTATCTAATGATTCAATTTTCCGGTCTCAAATTGCAACAAATTGCAAAATCAATTTTTCATTTTCATTTTGTCATTTGGAATTTAAAATTGAATTTAAATTCTTTGCCATAAATTAGTTGAGCAATTTGTTATACAGTTACGAGCAAAAAAATAGTAGTGGTTGATCCCTTCAATATTATGGTCGTGATTTCGCATGATAATAGTCTGATCTGCTTAAAACTCTAATTTATTTTGATTATTTGATGTATGTATTACGTGTCCAATTCATTATAACGGCACTTTAAGCTTCTACCACTTTACAAATTCTGTTTTAAGTCCACAGGACGAATTTCGGGCGAGCAAAATAATAGTAGTGGTGACGCTACAAACGCAAAAAACCCAAATCTTTTCCGATTAATTTAAATTTTCTGCATTGTATTATGTATTTTTAAAGACTCCTATACAAATTTAATTAAATTTTTAGAATTTAGTAGCTTTAACGGACAGTGGTAAACGCACTTTCCTTGAGAAAAGGATTCTATCAGATTCTATCCAGAATGGCAAAAATATGAATGTACTCCCTAACCTGACTTTCAATATCTAATATAAGAAAGAAACTATCGGGCAATTGCAATTGAAATTATAAAAAGTTAGATCGGGATCTATAAGTCCTCATTCTTTGGGATCCACTGGGATGACCCAGGAAGCACTGGAAGTGTCTTTAAAGGTTTGGTCAGAGCCGCGAATGTTGATAGAAAATTATTTAACTATTTATAGCATACGGAAAGCCCCCAAAATATTGTGGAAGACCATAAACCAACGAACTGAGTATTTTATAATACACGTAAATTGGCTAGGATCGGCCAGTAGTGGAGTAGTCCATTAAACGGTGGTCAGATGGGTCCAAAATTGAATTGTTGTTATGTAAGGGATCACGGTTGTATGATTTATGAGCAAAAAACCCGGAATAGGTGCCAAATGCAATAAATAGATGATTTATATCTTAAAACGCACTGTTATGGCCTGGACATGCTTTTCTTATTTTGTGGCTTGGTCTGTATATTCTGTCCAAGATGCTATAGATCGAGATGATTACCTTCAAATCATTGGAAAATCATTTGCAGTCTGTGCCAGGGATGGTATTCCCCATTTCAAGGTCTTCAAACATGACTACGCTCCCAAAACCACATCAAGTTAGGAAAAATTTCTTTAAAAACGCAAGACTAGAACTGATGAAGTGACCCTCGCAGGCTCCCAGTGTGCCCCCAATTAAAATTATGTGTTCTTATATAAAGTTTAGTGTATCTACTGCCAATCCAACAACCAAATAAGGTCGTTGGACTAAAGTAGACCGCAAACGGATGCCTACTGTTCCTTAAAAGTCCTAATCCTTAGTAGACTCCATGTCATGGGGCTGTGCACCTGTTTTTGACACCAAATATCATCCAAGTTAACCAAAATTTATAAATAATTATCGGATCTTACATTTATAACATTTTCCTTGCAATAAAAGTTCCAAATTATTCTTTTATTGAACTTAAATAAATTCACTACTATTATTTTGCTCGTTAAGAAAATGGATTTTTTTCTGAATAAGGTCATATTTTCGGATAAGGATAAAGGACCTCTCATTTTTTTTCTGAAACTAAACAACTACAACCTACTAAACAAGTGTGCATCAAAAAACCCCAAAAACTTGAACAGAAAACACTATTTTGTACATGTTGAATAAATATAAAATAGCCACTACTATTTTTTTGCTCGCAGCTGTATGTATATGTTGCGGAACCTTTAGACTTTATATACAAAAATCACACACATACGTACTTGACTATATAAAAATATATTTACATACTATAGAGATGTATATATGTATTGTATATATTAGTTATGGACATGTCGGCGCGTGAATGCAAATGAACAAGACAAATATTACGAATAATTAGCTGTCAATGCGAGAAAAACGTATTTATAATATGAGTGTTCAATAAATTAGAGTGCAATGCAAATTGCAGATAAATAGATAAACAACATAAACAACAACAGCAACGGAAACAGCAACGAAAACAACAGAAACTGCAAAAGACTGCAAAGCAAACGAGGCAATTAAATTGAACTACAAAATTCACTCAATGAATTTTTCTATACATTTTACAGTCCACACTCGTTCCCCATACACACACACAGACACATACACACGCATACAGACGCACATTTGGAGCCCACACTCTCATCTGCAAATCGAAGCGTTAAAAAGCAACAACTAAAACAACAACAACAGTTACTGTTACTGTTGTTAATGCTGCCACTGTTATTGTTGTTGGTGCTGCCGCGGCTGCCACTGTCGCTGCTGTGCAGCTTTGCTGAGTTCTCGCGCTCCAAACAAAAGACTTGTTCAAACTTGTTCGTTCTGCGTGGGTGTTGAAAGGCAACGCGTAGCGTTGCTGCGCAGTCGACTCGGCTCAGCTGTGGCCACTGCACGCCTACACCACAGGTTGTTTTTATTATAGTTGTTGTTGATGTTGGTATTGTCTTTGCGCATGTTCGTTCAATTTGTGTTGTAGTTGTTAGCTTTTGTTTGTTTCCCCCGCTTTACTTCTTTCTTTCTTCTTTTAGTTCAGTTTGTTTCGATTTTGGGCGCGAGTTTGCATTTTGTTTGCAGGTGTTTATTTGCTTCAAATTGTCATTGTAGCTGTAGTTGTTGTTGCTATTGTTGTTGTTGTTATTGTTATTCCTGTTGTCTGTTGCATTAGCTTACTGAGCAACTGGGCGCCCACATTCCAATCAAGCGGCACTATATCATATATTACGTATAAAACATAATATGCAAATTACCAGCGTATCAATTTTAACACATACACACACATACAACACACAATCAAAGACACACACAGGCTCTCACTTACATTTCTTAGTATTAATGATATGCACCAATTATATTATGTGGGGAGGGGCAAGGGGTGCAACTTCTGGATTATTTGGCACTAAACAACACTGTTAAATACGGTAATACTCGATTATATTTAATTGTTGTTATGGTCGTTGTTATATTTGTTGTTGCGCGTCGCGTTACAAGAATTACGCGCAAGAAGCTTTCGCGAGCTGTGGACTGCACAGAAATCAGACGAATCGCAAAACGATCCTACTCCGACAGCGTGATACGACTGACTGAGCGATTCACGTATGACAACAGCGGTGACGACGACGGCTGCGCTAACTGAACACACTCACACACAAATGCGGACATAGCGACAGACAGCAGCGCTGCGACGGCCAGTTGGACCAGCATCACAAACACACACACACACACACACACACACACACACACACACACACACACACACACACACACGCACACACACGCACACACACACACATTCAGACACTGCGATCGATCCACACACAACACGCACACATGCGCACACATATCAGTTCAAAATGGTTGGAATCTCTGTGTCTGTCGCATATTCTGAAATGAGCTGCGACCGGACAGGGCGTTACAAGCGTCAGCTTCAGCGTAAACAGCGCGGCTCGGCTCCTCTTGGTTCGGTTCGCCGATGACGACGCTCGATGCGAGAAAGAGCGCGGTATTAAAAAATAGTTTTCATTGATTCGCAGCTGAGATCGAAGGAAGAATTTAAATAGAGCGCCGGAAGTGCGCACTTAACTTTTGTCGCCTTGGTTGCTCAGTTTTTTTTTTATTTGCGAGTCGCGCAATTTCCCAGCAGTTCTTGTGCTTGCCTCTTGTTGTTGTTGTTTTTTCCTTTGCACAAAATGCAAAGGCATTTAATTATAGTTTTGCGCTTTTTTTTTATTGGGATTTTGTTTATGCAAGTGCATTGCAATTGATAAAACAGCAGGCATCGAACATGCTTGGAACATGCAACTCGAACCGACAGGCTCTCACTGAAAGCGCAAGCGAGCCAGTTAAATACCAACAAGCTGTGAGAGCGAGCGAGCGCAATATACAAATCACACAAACACTCATACATTGAAGCATGCAAGCAAATACACAATACAGAAACACACTCGACGCATACATTGATACTTACGACGTCCCAATACCGGCAGAGACGACACGACACGATCGTGTATAACAAGTTGAGTGTATAACAGTTTCGAATGCAAACTGCTGCGGCTGTTTCCATGTGTTTGTTTTTGTTGTTTTGCTGGCAGCTTGGCAGCCTGCTTGCTAAGCAGTTGTTGTCGTCTCTTTGCTTTTGCGTCAATAGAACCACGACGACGCGACAACAACAACAACAACGACGACGTTGATTCGTATTGGCTGCAACCACTAATACTCATTGCTCACACTCACATACGCAATTGACAGACCAATTGCAGGTCTTAGAGAAGCAGCGACGACAACAAACAACACACAACGCAAGCAACGACAACAGCGAAACCGCAGCAATCAAAGCATGTTAATTAAGTAGACAAAGTCGAAAAAAAAAAATAGAGCGCAGGATGTGCGCGCTCTCGCTGTCGCTCTGCCTCTCTAGCCTATAATGAGAGCTGGCTGAGCTGTTGCTGCGCTGCCAATGAATGTGAATGGAGGAGAGTTTTGATCTATTGTACACAAAATTGCCTAATGCGAGTACACTGCTAATTTCTAGTTGGATCATTTGATTTTGATTTTAATTTCGATAACGATTGCTTGCGTGTCCATTAAAGCGATAAATATGTAAAGCTTTGATGTGTACTAATTTAGTACAAAAATATATATATGGTATGCCTACCTTTTGCGTTATCACGGAGCCGCCACCGTTAGCTGCACCACCAATGCTGCCATTCTTGGGATCCTTGCTCAAGTCTTCGGGCTCTCGTTTGATGCTCAGCAGCTGCTGCTGCTGTTGTTGCTGCTGCTGCTGTTGCACGACAGCGGAGACAATTGACCCTGCACTCCCCACACCCGCTGTGGTGATGGTTACAATGTCGTTTGGATGTGTCGACTGTTGTTGTTGTTGTTGCTGCTGATGCTGCTGCTGTTGTTGTTGCTGCTGTTGATGATGTTGTTGCTGATTGGAGATTGTGGTTGTGGACACAACGCCGGTTGTTGCCGCAGAAGATGAGGGGTGTGAACCAAGCAGAAAGCCTTGAATTTCATTTTGCGATAGGCCGGAGACATCGATAGGTGTGGTCTGACCATTTAGTTTGCCGGCGTTGCTCCCATTGCTGCAAAAACAACAGGAACATAGACAAAGTGCAAGAGATAATGAAAGAGAGAGATAGAGAGAGATAGAGAGAGAGAGAGAGAGAGAGAGAGAGAGAGAGAGAGGGAAAGAGAGAGACGAGAGCAGGAGAGAGTGGGTGAAAATGAAAATAAATATAGTGATGACATTAGTACAAAGTTTACACAATTCACTTAAATTAATCACTAAATACTTATCTGCCTGCCACCCACAACAAATGTATCTTAAGTCGCTACGGTAAAATCCCAATCAGAATATATTTGCATATGCCAATCAACCGACTGACAATCAAGAGAGTAAAATATGCAGCAATTGCAAATTTTCAATAGTTAATCCGTTGCCTGCGCCTAATTTGCCACCAATAACAGCAACTACACCTGTAGCTGCAGCTGAAGATGTTGTTGTTATTGTTTTTGTAGTTGTAGTTGGACCTGTTACCAACTGGCCAATCGACTCAAACACACAAACGCACACACACTCAAATAAGAGCAGCAACCGAAACAAAACCAGATTCCAGCTGCAACCCAAAACGACTGAGGCCGAGAGCGATCTCCGCAGCAGTGTTGCCAAAATTCACAAGTTAAAATAGCTCGACTGTTAACAATAAAACATATGGAAATTGTTAAATTGTTAAAAGTGCATAAATTAAGCACTAAATTTAGAACTCTTTTAAATAAAACAAAAAAAAACCAAAATGCAGCTTCAAAAATTTTAAAAGGAACACAAAATGTTGCCAAATTTCAAAATGAGAAAATAACTGGATAAAACATAACAACTAGATGAAAGTGCATAACTTAAGCGTAAACACATAAAAACACTTTAAACTTTTTTTAGCTTTAAAAAGTTTAAAACACAAAGAATCAAAACTGGTTTATTGGCGTTTAATACTTTAGAAATGGATTAAATAAGGATGTTCTTTAAGTAATTTTGGAACACTTGCTCAAATTTCAGTTTTTGTAAAAAAATGTTTTATTAAAAGTGAGTATGAATCATAATTTAAACTTAAATTAAATATTTCTGTATTCTACTTATATTTTGGTGCTAAATAATTTTCGTTCAGAACGCAATCAGTTAATTTATGTTTAAATAAAATATGTAAGGTTTACAAATTTAAATAAAAAATGTTGACTTGAAATTAGTTTCAGAAAGATATGCAATTGTTTTTAAGTCCCATTAAATCTAGCCTTAAAGGCGCTCAACTGACTATGCCGATCGACGCAGTGTCGACGTCGTTGTACAGCTAAACAGTTTCAAACAGCAACAACCACAACCAAAACAACACTAACTGCTCAATAAAAACAAATTGCATTCACAAGTGAGTCGCAATCTTCTTCTTCATCATTAACAGCTTTAAAAGATCGTCAGTGAAAGACAAACCTTAAAAGTGAGTCAACAACAGTAAATCGCATATCGATAAATGTTTTTTTTTGGTATTTCCCCCCTTGAAAATAACAACAGCCCCGTATGGTAAAAAAAAAAAACAACCATTTTCAAGGTCGCAAGTACAAGTGGCTCAACCAAATTTGGCCGAATCTCTTGAGTCATTTCTTAAAACAAATCAAAAGGAATAAATTAAGAATTCAGAGATCTAATTTATACCAAAATCTAACTTTGTATGGCGTTAAATATTACGAGTAAGTCTAATTATGAGTATTAAAATTGAGCAAAAATCTGCTATAGTAACACGATTGAATGATCGTTTTTTAATGTAACAAGTAAAGCCCTTTTAACGCATACAAATATCTAATTTAACAAAATATGAAACTATTTTTAAAACTTCTAAAAATTAAAAAAAAAAAATTTTAACAATAGATTATTTCGAAAGTTATAATTTAAATATTTTTTTAAATTATTCAAAAATATTTTTAAAATATATTTAAGACTCATCACACAGCTTAATACAATTTTCTTAAAATTGCACGACACTTTCATAGGGTTGACTTTAAAAAAAGGGTTGCACAAAAACCTCAGGTATCACATATTTAGAGTATCGATATCATTTTTGTGTGCTTCAATTGTCAAATTGATATTATATACATACAGTATTATGTACATTATAAATATATTGCTGTTTTATTCTTTGTAAATTTATTATACATCATTTAATGAACATACTTATATAAAATGAACCCTGAAATATTTTATTGAATTAACAAATTAAAGATTAAAAAATAATTATTCAGTATTTATATGGAAACGTAAATTTGAAATATTTGATTCAAGTACAAATGTTGTGTTCTATTTAAAATTTAATTAGAAGTAGAGGTCAGTTTTTTGAAGAAATCGAAAATTATACTGCTACTTATGTCGCTTAGAATCTTAAAAGCTTTGGATATTTCCTTTTGTGGCAAAACGGAACTAAAGAAAAAAAGCAACAAATGAGAACAAATGTCGCAATTTCTTAATCAGACAGCTGCCTTTTTGCTGATTGCGAGATACATTTGTATCTACTCTATGCAGAAGTGTGTGTGTGTCCACATGCATGTTTCTGTGTATGTGTTGGGTAACTACATACACCACATGTAGATGGTCTGCAGCTTTTAAGGCGTCCGTCGTGCCCGATTTCTCCCGAATTTCGCATTTAATGTGAGTATTCAGTTTTCAGTTTTGAGTTTTGACATCGTACTTGGATTTGCCTCTTATTTTTTTTGATTTTTTTTTAGATTTGGACAAGGCACATGAAACGTTTTCTCGTACTTTTTTATGTTCTGCAGAACATTTATACTATTAAAAAAAAGAAAAACATTTTTCGTAATGCGATATGTGCTCCGTCTCACACTAACAGTCTTTCACTCTGTTTCTCTTTGTTTCTTTCTTGCTTTTTAGTTGGGCCTGATACCTCCCTTTTTTAGGGTCAGTTAGTGTAAATCACGTAGAAGTAAATAAAATAAACATTTATTAGACACACACACACACAAGCTCTGGTTATATTTGTCTTTAAATTGTGTTTCTAAGCCAAGTGCTAAGACCGAAGACGACCTTTTCCATGCCCCCTTAGCGGTGCCTGACGGTACATGCCTCCCGTTACAGTTTCAACAGACGCAGCCTGGACTTGGTGCGAACGACAACAACCAACAAGAAGTCTAAACAAGAAACTCGTTGTAAGTTCGCGACACTTAAATACCCTAATTTTTGTAAGGAAGCTAAAAAGTTAAATGATTAGACAAAAGCAATACTTGTAGAGGAAATAGATTCAGGTAATTATTTTGTGAAAAAAATAAATAAAATACATTAGATATATACATATGATAAAATACATAAGATCAAGATCTTAAAGATCACCGTATGAGGGAGACAATTGATAAATGCTAGTTTTAGAACATTTAAAGGGACCCTACTTAATGTTTGGGCTTAATTTTTAAATACCAAATTATTTTTTGATTTGGTTAATAGGTTTTAGAAGTTACAAAGATTCGCAGTAGTCAACATGTCTGATTTGTTAGGGTACAAAAAAAACAGAACGGCACTGTCAAAGAAGAAGGCCGAACATGCGAATGACGATAACAGCAGAGTGTGGTAAAACAGCACTAAGATTATTTCATAACACAATTTTCGGAAGTGTCTAAGCTAAAAAACGCCGCATGTCGCATGCCGCAAGCCGTGAGCTACGTGCCATCGCGGATTTACCCGAAGTACGGTGCGCATGGAAAGATGAAGACACAACGCAGTTCCATATAGGCGTCAAGTCGAGGTCAATCCAAAAGGGGGCGTGATGATGCTCCTCATTTCTGAAATACCCAAACAGAGCATAGGAAGCGTTCGTGTCAGACTGAATTATCGAAGGCACAGCAACAACAGCAGCAGCCGGCGTAGGAAGATGCTTCAAAAGACCAGCGGCAGTCGGTGGCAGCTGCTGCAGTGCGTCCTTGCGTCCTTAAAGTAATGCAGTTTGTGCTCATGATGGTCATTTTGATAATGTCTGTAGCTTCGACGTCGACTGCTCTGCTTCCAAACTGTAACGCTTGAAGAAGAAGGCTAAACTTTACCAAATGAAGCGAGGGGGAGTGTCAGTGGGTGAGAGGGGGCGTTATTATGCGTGCATTTTGGCTGTCGAGCGATTCTTATTAAAATTTATTTACATAACAAATTTGGCTAGCCCACTGTGCGTGTGTCTGAGAGTGAGTGTGTGTGAGCTGTAACTTTTGCGGCAGCTTTTATGCGCAACAAGTCGACCGATCGATCGGCAACGAAATTGATTCGTTATTAGCGCTATTAGCGCCATTAGATAAATGCTGTTAAAATTCCCAACAACAATAAAATTCAACACAAAATCCTAAGAAAATAATATTTAAAAAAAAGCTATAAAAGCCGAAAAGTTTATACCAGCACTTTAGGCCTTAAGTGATACAGGAAAAAAATTAGTAATTTAGCTTTTAATTATTAAGTTGAAAATAAATCTAAACTAAATTCCTTAGTCCCTAACGTTAAAAAAAAAATTAATTTATTTCACTTAAGTTCAAATAGATTACAGTTACTAAACAAATAACAATATTTGTTAAAAATTCCACACAGTTTAAAAGAATCCTTGATTGACCTCGTTTCCGAAGTCATTTAGGATTGAGTTTAACTTGGTGTTCCCAAATTGGTTTGCTCTTTAGTGACTGGGCACGGTAAGTGGTCCGCTAATTACATATTTCCCAGGATATTGTGAGCTTTCACAGCTGTTAAGTGCATGTATTGTGCTTTCCACTGAGCCTGTGATTAGGCTACACTAAGAAAAAACACACACAAAAGCGCACTTCATTAGCAGCCGTACTTGTTTAAGGGGCTAGAGGTGGTGGTGTGAGGTAGTGCAACAAGTATCGCAATTTTGGCAAACAAAAACACTGTAATGTTTGAGCAACCCTTTCAAAAAGCTGGCAACCCTGTGGATTCCTTTTTAAATAATTTTTTTTTTTTGTTTTTGGCACATGCAGCGCATTAACACCTTGCCGCAGAAAGAGGGCCGTACGCGACAGAGGCGTCTCTAACCGTACACAGAAAGAAATCCGGAATGTTGGGTAAAAATGAGTACTGAAGCATTCTAGAAGTAGAGTAGTCGAGTATAATTTAAAATCGATTTGAGAATACTTGATTCAAGCATTAGTTGATTTTCATTTGTACGATTATGAGAAAAAAACAATTACTTAAAATAAATATTTTAGTTGAGATTGTAAAAATACCTTTGGTTGCTTAGTTTAAGAATTTAGAAGAATTGAAAACTTATTTTGTTATTTAAAAGAGTTTAGCTGCAGCCAAGCACGTTTTTTTTTGTGTAGAGGGCCGGGCTTTGTGGTATCGAGGCCTGGGAAGTGGCAAGTTGGTAAAAATCAGTAACTGCTTCGGTAGCAGCTGTCGCTGGACGGCAAAAAAGAAGAAGCAATCCGAACTTGGGGAGGAAGGACGATTGCATCCCAAAGACGCAACCGTTAGATCATAATTGATAACTGTGGCAGGGCGCAAAAGGACGAAAGACAATGTGTGGCAGCTCGGACAGCGTCCAACGCTTAAAGGACGACGACCCTTTTATCTGTCTTTGATTCCAGTTGTTTTATTACTGAGGCGAACACAATAAGCTGATTTGCATAATGCTTTCAGCTAGCATTACGAAAAGACGAAAAGGATTCATTTGGGATGCGTCTGCAGTTTTCTCACATGCTATGCCTCGCTGCGGGCCAAGGACCAAGGACCGAGGAATGAGGACCAAAGTATCTGGACGGGGCAATGTCTTAGCATTTGCATTTGATACGGTCGAATGAAGATCCTCGGGGCGCATTTGTTGTGTGTCATTGTTTCTCAACGTTGGACATCGCACCTCATTCATGTCCGTGTCTGTGTTCGTTTTCAAGTCCGTGTCCGGCCCATAGGATACTCGGGTAGCAACCCTTCTGGACAGTCGCCTAATTTGCATAAATACTTGTGTCTCAAAAGGTAAACCAGGTAGGATCTCAAAACTGCGGATGCTATTAATAAAAACACTGAGAGCGCGAGAGCCAAAAGATATTTAGAAAATCAGAAATCCTTTTTAGTTTTGTTATGCGTAACACCCTTTGCCACCCCTCTCTTCTCCTCTCCTACTCTCCTCTTCCTACCTCCATGCTCATTTTGACAGCAACAATAACAACGGCGATCGAGGTCCATTAATTTGTCCACAATGCACCCAGTGCGCATACTTTTTGACCAGGCCGCAGTCGAAGTCGCAGTCGCTGCCGTCGTCAACGTCGTGAGAAACATTTTCGCCAGCGTCTGATTGGAAACCCCGCATCTGTTGTTCCAATAGGAAAATGCGCAGCGAAGCGCTTTTATTTTTGTGTGTGTTTTGTGACTAATACATGCCCATTTTTTATGCAAATGGATCTCTGTAAAAAACTTAGGAAACACGCGGGGGAGACACAGATAGAGGGAGAGAGAGAGAGAAAAAGAGTGACAGCAAAGGTAGCGCAGCATCAGACTCCATATAAAAAAACATCAAAAATTAAATCGTCGAAACGATTTAAATTTTTTTTAGTTTTTCTTAATATTGTTTTTGGTTTTTTTTCGGGCGTGGTGGCTATAAGTTTCTTATTCGTATCGCATTAATTACTACAATATTATCAACAGAAACAGAAAACAGAAAAACACAAGCATAAAAAAACGAATCAGCAACAACATCCAAGAAAACGACAACAAATAACAGCGTCAGCAACTGAGACGTCGACCGAGATGTCGGCAGTGAACGCATAGCGCAGCGGCCATATTGAAAAATACAGAGATCAAGTGAAGTGACAGACAAAAAGAGAGAGAGAGAGGTCCATAGTGGGGGAGCTTTGACAGTGACAGTAACAACAATGTTTTGTAGCACAGAAGTTGTGCACACACACACACATTGTGGTGGGTTTGGTGGGTGGACTGGACCCATTGGAACCCAAGTGGATGCTACATGTTCGCTCATCTACCGTGAGTCAGTTATCCAGTCAGTGTAGGATATGGCAAAGCTGCTTGTTTCATTCTGCATCATGTGATCCAGTTGAAATGTTACCGTTACCGTTACCGCTACAGTTAGAGCTACAACTATAGTGACAGTTAAAGGATACAAGTAATATTGTTATTTTTTTTGTTGATTTAATGGCGTCGATAGCACATTTCTTGAATGATTTTTTATGGTACACGGAGTACGGTGTGAGCTGTACAGTGTACCGTGTCGAGTACGCTCGAGCTCTCTGCCACTGATACGAATTCAGTTATTGAAAGAAGTCGGCAAAGAATAAAAATATTAACTTGATGCTGTTGTCGACCTTGTGGCTTTTCGATATCAACTGAAAACCACTTTAAGCGTTCGATAAACTTGTAGCGCCAATTCGAAGTGTGTATACATGTGGATGTCGAGATGTAGAGTATTGAAGCAGAGAAACAACAACAACAACACACGACAAACGACAGTCGAAAGCGTACGACGTTGAATTGTGTTAACATGTTTCTTTCTTGTCTCGCTCAACATCGCTGTTGTTGTTGTTGCTGTTGCTGTTGTTGCCGTTGCTGCAGGTAGACTGCGCAGGTGAACAGGTTTGTTTTTGTATCAAAATGTCCAAACGCTGTTGCACCTTTAATATTAATAATAATAATAATAAAAAGAGACGACGGGGAAAAAGGCAAAATAAAACAGAAACGTAAAACATAAAATGTTGTACAACGAATTTCAGTTACCCTTACATAGAGTCGGGGTCTACAGATTTCACGATACCCTGTGGGAGTACAGGATTTTCTTGGATTATTTATGATGCGATAGGCTTTACAAATATTATAACATGCAAAAACAGGACAACCACCGCTTTCAAGCGAAGCCTAAAATCTTGGGAAGATATAAATTCTGTCAAACTGATCACTTCAAACTCGATTCAATTACAAGGCCTGAAACGGTACCCATAAACAGAAAATAAAGTTAGAGCCGCCACAAAACTTTAATTATTATAAACTGTAATAACTGATGAAAAGCGACACAATCTTAGTAAAAGATGCGATGTATAAGTTTAAATTGATCTGTTTTGGATTAACTTGATTACAAAGCAGCTGTCATAGCTAATGTGCCGTGCAACCACCCATATTTACATCGCATTGCTCCATTTCCGACACACATATAATTGTTTTTGTGAGTGTGTGTGAACGGTGACATTAATAAACCCACTGAAATACTGTCACTCCGGGTAGTTAGAGGTACAAAAGTGAGCAAGGTTCGATGCAAAACAATTGAAAATTAACAACAAAAATAAATTAAATAAAATAGTACTCCTAACTTACTGTTAAAACCAATTTTAGACAGTCACTGTTAATGTTTACCTATCGGACATTTTCGAGACGTCAATGGAGGTGTCAACTGTCTGCTGACCGCCACTGTACACAAACACGCCTGCGTTTGGTGTTATTTTTTATCGTGACTAAAAAGTCATATTAAAATAAAATAAAAATAAAAATTGAATAAAATAGGAAAGAAAAAATTGAAACACGAAATACCCAGCAGAAGTACGTTTTGCAGCTCGGAAATTTAATATGATCACCAAAGTGAAAGTAACTAAATAAATGAGGTGTGCCAGCCTGGCAGTCTTTATATGTTTTTGTCTGTATGTATCTACATATATACATATGCGTGTGTGTGACCGCGAATGCCCCACAAGGAAGGCTATCATGAAGGGCATCCTTATTATGGAAATTTTATAAAGTGCAATTCATTTAAAATACAATTTTTCTGTGGTTTCCGCATCATCAACCAAATACACTCTGCTACAAGTTACAAAATTCAGTAGTTTATCAATAAAGGTAATAAAAGGCAAGATGTATTTGGAGAGATTGAAGCTTTGAATTGTTGATGAGCTTTAAATTTATATTAAGTTTAAGTTGATAAAACAAGGAGTCATTCAACTCTTTCCAATTTTCGTAACTATTAAATAGTTTTAAAAAGTCCTATATTGTTTATCTCAGGAGTGGCTAAACAAAGGTGAAGCTTTTACTTTGCGACGCGTAAAAAGTTCGCTTAAAATTAGCAAATTATGGATCTTAGACAAGTCAAGTTCCTACATCTGAATCTGAGTACCCAGTGTTGCCCAAAGAGATTTCAAATGTTAGCGCTTACGACGTAAAGTCGTTTTATGGCGCCTAAGCAATAAGTTTGTATACCCTGTGAATGTGTGTGTAAGTCTACCCGTGTGTGTATGTGTGTGTGTGTGTGTACATTGCAATGCACTTAAGCGAATAATGTGGGCAATAAACTGTTATAAAAAACAGCGACGCGTCGTTGCTTTAGGCGGACAACGAACGTTAAAGCTTTTGTCATAATGCCTTGACATTTCATCCAAAAGCATGTTAAAGCTCTGCGCTCAGTCGAGTGTCTCTCTTCCTCTCTCTCTCTCTCTCTCTTGCTGTCTTGATCGATCGAGCTTTTAACATGTTGTCCAGTGTAAGCTACTTAAGGGAAAGGATGTTTTAAATTCGACCTTAAGAACGACAAGTACAACTACAACAAGTAAGAAAGTGTATAGTCTAGCCCGCCGACTGTAAAAGACCCCGTACTCTTCTTGTATTCGAAATTAATATTTGAATACGACTCTAATTTAAAATTTAAGTTTTAAAATTAAATTTAAAAAAAAAAATTTAAATCAGTCACTGATGGAATTCTAACCCGCGCTTACTGACGCAAGTTCCATATCATGCTGCAACCCTACTAGTTACACCACACCATTCATTTGGCAGAAATCTGATTATTTTCATTTATACATGTATATAATAATGTAGTTATTTAAAAAAAAATTTCTGTTGCACCAGTTAAAATTCTTTTTTATATTTTTGTTTGAAATTTAAAAAAGTATATTAATAAATTCCAAGTTAGTTAATTGAACCTGCGAACTTATACGCAATTTGCATAACACGCTGCAACCCTATCAGTCGCACCACGCCCCACATTAGACAGAGATCTGATTATTTTCATTTACATATAATAATGTTATTATATAACAAGTAAGAAAGGCTACAGTCGAGCGCGCCGACTGTAAAAGACCCCGTACTCTCCTTGTATTCGAAATTAATATTTGAATACGGTTGTAATTTAAAATTTAAGTTTTAAAATTAAATTAAAAAAAAAAAATTTTATTCGATTACTGATGAGATTCGAACCCGCGCTTACTGACGCAAGTTCCATATTATGCTGCAACCCTACTAGTTACACCACACCATTCATTTGGCAGAAATTTGATTATTTTCATTTATACATAATAATGTAGTTATTTAAAAAATAAACAAGTAAGAAAGGCTACAGTCGAGCGCGCCGACTGTAAAAGACCCCGTACTCTCCTTGTATTCGAAATTAATATTTGAATACGATTGTAATTTAAAATTTAAGTTTTAAAATTAAATTGAAAAAAAAAAATTTGAATCAGTCACTGATGGAATTCAAACCCGCGCTTACTGACGCAAGTTCCATATCATGCTGCACCCCTACTAGTTACACAACACCATTCATTTGGCAGAAATTTGATTATTTTCATTTACATATAATAATGTAGTTATTTAAAAAATAAAAAAATAACTAAATTTCTGGGTCTGTGCCGGGTTCGAACCGCAGACCATTGGCTGTTGCACCAGTTAAAATTCTTTATTTACATTTTTGTTTGAAATTTAAAAAAGTAAATTCCACTGTCGGGAATTGAACCTGCGAACATATACGCAGCTTGCATAACGCGTCAGACAGAGATCCGATTATTTTCATTTACATGTAATAATGTTATTAGATAAGAAGCACAAAAAACAAAATTTTATTTCTGAGTCTGCGCCGGGTTCGAACCGCAGACCATTGGCTGTTGCACCAGTTAAAATTCTTTATTTACATTTTTGTTTAAATTTAAAAAAGTAAATTCCACTGTCGGGAATTGAACCTGCGAACTTATACTCAACTTGCAGAACACGCCGCAACGCTACTAATTGCACCAACCCCTTCTTATGAAACGGTTCCGATTATTTTCATTAAGATATAATAGTGCTAAATAATAAAAATAAAAAAAAATAAAAAAAAAAATTAATTTCTGAGTCCGTGCCGGGGTTCGAACCGCAGGTCTTGTGTTTGCAAAGAAGTACGTTGCCCACCCGGACCACGTTCTCTTTGCAAACTATTGCGGCTGATGTATATATACACATACAGTTATCTCTTTTCTTTTAACCACGTGCATTCACAACGCGCTTCATGGGCTACTTTGTTGTTTAATTGCTCAGTTGTTTATAGTTGGATTTTAATGCAACTTTCAGGGTAGTTTAATATGATTTGTCTTTAAACAAATTTTGAATTACAATACTGTACTACATTAGTAAATGCTTTAAAAACGACATGTAAGATTTGAAAAGTTTTTTAGTTCGTGTGGGAAAAGGGGGCGTGGCAGACCAAAATTTTTAATGACGTTGCATTTGTGCTGTTTGTAGGAACCTGCGTACCAGAATTGGTGTTCCTAAGTGCCATAGTTACGGAGATATTCGCCGAAAACATCAATTTTTTCCGAGGTGTGTCTAGTTTTTTGCTTATTGCGGGGGCGCTGGGGGGCGTGGCGCAGATTTGAAATAAACTTGATCTGCTCGAGAAAGTTACGGAATTTTTATTACAAATTTGGTGTCTCTAGCTCTTATAGTCTCTGAGATCCAGGTGTTCATACGGACGGACGGACAGACGGACAGACGGACATTGCTATATCGACTCGGCTGTTGATGCTGATCAAGAATATATATACTTTATGGGGTCGGAAAAGCTTCCTTCTGCCTGTTACGCACATTTGGCTTCTGACAAACCTAATAGACCCCTATACTCTTTTTTAAAGAGTACGGGGTCTAAAAATAATTAAATTTCTGGGTCTGTGCCGGGTTCGAACCGCAGACCATTGGCTGTTGCACCAGTTAAAATTCTTTATTTACATTTTTGTTTGAAATTTAAAAAAGTATATTAATAAATTCCACTGTCGGGAATTGAACCTCCGAACTTATACGCAAGTTGCATAACACGCCGCAACACTACTAATTGCACCAACCCCTCCTTGTGAGACGGCTCCGATTATTTTCATTAAGATATAATAGTGCTAAATTAGAAAATTAAAAAAAAAAAAAATTTAATTTCTGAGTCTGTGCCGGGGTTCGAACCGCAGATCTTGTGTTTACAAACAAGTGCGTGGCCCACCCGGACCACGCTCTCTTTGCAAACTACTGCGGCTAATGTATGTATAAACATACAGTTATCTTTTTCTTTCAACCACGTGCATTGACAATGCGCTTCAAGGGACACTTTGTTATCTAATTGCTCAGTTGTTTATAGTTGGATTTTTATGCAACTTTCAGGGTAGTTTGATATAATTTGTCTTTAAACGAATCTTAAATTACAACATTGTACGATGAGAACAAATGCTTTAAAAACGGCATCGAAATTGAAAATTTTTTAAGAGTACGGGGTCTAAAAAGCATAAAAACAAAAATTAATTTCTGAGTCTGTGCAGGGGTTCGAACCGCAGGTCTTGTATTTACATACAAGTGCGAAAAATAATGATAAGCTTCTCTACTGCCTGGGCCACGCTTTCTTTGCAAACAGCTGCGGCTAATGTATATATAAACATAGTGTTATCTCTTTTCTTTCAACCACGTGCATTGACAATGCGCTTCAAGGGATACTTTGTTACTTAATTGCTCAGTTGTTTATGGTTGGATTTTAATGCAACTTTCAGGGTAGCTTAATATGATTTGAATTTTTACTACAAATTTGGTGTCTCTAGCTCTTATAGTCTCTGAGATCCAGGTGTTCATACGGACGGACAAACAGACAGACAGACGGACATTGCTATACCGACTCGGCTGTTGATGCTGATCAAGAATATACATACTTTATGGGGACGGAAAAGCTTCCTTCTGCCTGTTATGCACATTTGGCTTCTGACAAACCTAATAGACTCCTATACTCTTTTTAAGAGTACGGGGTCTAAAAACGAAAGGTCGCAGAAGATATACTACGACTGGTACTAATCGACTGTCAACTGCACTGTTATCTTTTTTATAAAGATAAATACTTTAAGTTTGGTACAAAACTTAAATTTTTTTTTTTTTAACACAAGATAAAACGGTTATCTTCGGGTATCTAAAGATTAAACACCCCTGCAGTCATGCACATTGCGTTAATTTTGTTTTAATCACTTATTGTTCCTACGGTAGCTTAATGATATAATAGTCCGATATGAATGAAATTTGGTCAGCATATTGAAAATGGTAAAGAATGCATAATGCAAGAATTTGGTTCAAATCGTTCAAGAGACACTGAAAATTTGTATACTAAGCAATTTAAGCATTTTTAACAGATTTTTCCTATGGGAGCTTTATGATATAATGATCCGTGTTGGCCGATTTTAAGATATGAACTGCGTGCAGAGAGAATACAAATTTGTTCCATCAAGTAAATAGTAAATTAAGTTTCACACATCACATCTCCACAAATGTTAATAAAGCCAAGGGCACTCTTGGTCTAAGGAATTTAATGATCCCTTCGTCACTAAAATTCTTTACACATCACTTGTCAGGCCCATTCTTGAATATTGCTCATGTGTGTGGTCACCTCAAGATGCTCATACTCAAGATTTAATTGAGTCGGTGCAGAAGCAGTTTTTACTCTTCGCACTTAGAGGTCTTAATTGGGACCCTAGTCTTCGCATTCCCTCATACGCTAACAGACTCTTGCTTCTAAATCTTCCTTCCCTTATTAACCGTAGAAAAGTTCTTGGAGTTATTTTTCGTCATAAGCTAATAATCGGTGATATTTGTTCCCCACACTTTTTAGAACGTCTTAATTTTAATATCCCAATTAGGGCCACCAGGTACTACATCTCTTTATTTCTTCCTACATGCACCACTGATTACGCTTTGCAAAATCGTTTTCGGGTATTATGCGTTAATTATAATGATTACTATAGAGTAATTGATACATCTCTCTCTCTCTCTCTCTTTCCAATCTTAAAGCTTCACTTTACAGCCTACTCCATTAAATCTTTGATTTTCTGGGGCAGTAAGTTTTGCATATCTGCCATTCATGCGTCCCCTTTAATCAGAGATTTTTCGTGATAATTTTGGCATAAAGTTTTATTGATCTGGTTGGTTTTTTCTGGGTTTTCCCCAACCATTTGCAACAAATGTTGGATCATTTTCTTTTTTACTTTTTATTCCCAGATTAATTCATTAATTAAATTATTATATTCAACAGCTAATTTAGTTTTTCCTTTCATTTATAATAAATTTTGATACTTCAATTATAGTCATTAATATAAGCTTCATTTTTAGATACTTTTTTTTTATACCCTCTATTGTTTTTGTACATACAGACAAACACATGTATGTTCGATTATGCTTAGCTTTTTTTATTGTTTTAACGTGCTCTAATACAAGAACTATCTATTGTAATATCTGGATACCGATTTAAGCATTGTAATCGGGAATAAAAGCAGAGAGTATTATACGGTCGGGCGTGTTCGACTGTACTTTTCTTTCTTGTTATACCCTTGCAGAGGGTATATTGTTTTTGTCACGATGTTTGTAACGCATTGAAGGAGGCGTTTCCGACCCCATAAAGTATATATATTCTTGATCAGCATCAACAGCCGAGTCGATATAGCCATGTCCGTCTGTTTCTATGCGAAATAGTCTCTCAGTTATAAACTCGTGATAAAACTTGGTACACATGTGTATTCTCTCTGCACGCAGTTCATATGTTAAAATCGGCCAGATCGGATCACTATATCATATAGCTCCCATAGGAACAATTGGTTCAAACAAAAATTTTGTTTGAGCTAGCTCCACCAAACTCAGCCTATATGCATTTAGTACTAAATCCCACGTGCAAACCAAAGTTCATCCAGATCGGACCACTATATCATATAGCTGCCATAGGAACAATCGGTTGAAATGCTTAGTACGAAAATTTTTGATGTCTATTGAGCGATTTCAACCAAATTCACAAAATATGCATTTATTATCATTCCGTACATGCTCTATTGAGCGATTTCAACCAAATTCACGCAATATGCTTTTGTTATCATTCCCAATGTGTTGACCAAATTTCATTCAAATCGGACTACTATATCATATAGCTACTGTTGGAACAATTACCGATAAAAATAAAATTAACGCAATATGCGTGTCTGCAAGGGTATTTAATCTTCGGCTAGCCGAAGATAACCTTTTTTCATTGTTTTAATTAATTAATACTCGCGACTGTTTTTAGTCTGCGTCAATAAATAAATAAATAAAGATGGATAATAAAACTAAGAGACTAGTTGGCATAGAAACAGACGGACAAACGGACATGACTATATCGACACGTCTGTTGATGCGTTACAAATATCGTGACAAAAATATAATACTCTCTGCAAGGGTATACAAATACTTTATTTTACAGGGTATGTGTGGGTAGCGGCCATTGTTATCCACGGCTTGTGTAACGCATGTTTTGATACAGGCTGCTGTTATAGTAGATTAAGGCATTAAAAGTGTGTTTTACAGGGTATGTGTAGTCAGAGAACTTTACAAAATAGAGTTTTAGAGTAGCAGCATAGTCAAAAGTAAAGTTGAAAAGTTACACTGAAACTACCCAACATGAACATATTTTTACTTTTAGTCGAACATTAAAGATTTAAACATCTTGAAAGGCAAACTAATATGCCCACTTCGTGCTGTTAATTACAGGGTATCAAAATAAGGTAAACACAATGGCAGAAGTGTCGCAAAGAAGCTGCAGCTGAGGCTGAAGCCGAGACAAAAACTGAAACTAAAGCTGATGCCTCAACCAATATATCAAAGATGGCAAGAAGCAACTGTACAACATGCAACACGCAAAGGGGCAGGCAAACGGTTGGTGTGGTTCGATTGTTAGAATACCGCTTGCCAGAGTCTTCTTAACCAAACAGGCCAACAGTCCAGCATGCCACACGTCAGAAGCGTCCATTGTGTCCAGGACGTCCAAGTCGTCCATGGTGTCCATATGCGGAAACGCAATTTTGTCGTTATTTATGGACCTTGGCGTGCATGCAACATGCATGAAGTTGTGGCCGGCGTTGCTGTGTTGCTGCCTCCGCTATAACAGGATGACCATCGACGTGGCAGCAGCAGCAGAGGCAGCTGCACCATTCCCACCTCTTTAATGCTGTGATGCTGCTGCATGCAGATTCAGCTGACGATGACTTAGTTGATGTTGCTTGACTGCTAGCCCCTCCCGCTTTCCACACCCCCTGGATTCGTGTAGCACCTAGCTGGAGGTGTTTTTGCCCCAACGTTACCGCATTGGCGTCGTAACGGTTCTCTATTAGATTAATTTATATTCAAATTTTTATTACTTGCGCATACCAAAAGTTAAACGATAATGATGATCATGATCATAATGATGTTCATTATGACGATGGCGGCTGCTCCAAAATGAATTGCATCAAGCAAAGAGGCTGCGGTGCATCCGCGAGGAGGCAGCTACAGAGGAGGCGAATATGGAGGGGTAAGAGAGGGAGATAGAGATAGAGACAAAGACAAAGACAGAGGTAGAGATGAAGACAGGCTGTGTATTATTAGCCTGCTTCTCGCCTACTTGCGGATTCGTGGCACGCCAAATGCCAGAGTTGTGGTATTTGTTGTTGCAATAACGTATAGTAGAAGAAACAGTTACAACGGAAGCTGTCGTTCCCCTGCGAATGGCAAATGGCGAATGGGGACTGAGGATTGAGGATTGTCGAGGCGATTGCACTTGGCCCACGAATCTGAGCTGTATTGCTTGTTGTTGTTGTTGCTTTGGATGTGGCTTTGTCTCTTGGCTGCTGCTCTTGTTAGCGTTGCCAGCCTATCGCAATAATTAACAGTAAAAAAAGCCAGTATAAAAATCTGTAGAGTAGCGAGTCGACTGTAAAAGGCCCTGCATTTTAATTTGGAGCATTCAGAGAGAAAATAAATTTGGGCTTGCGAATCGAACTTAAGAATGTATTTCTTTCAGTGTGTAAACAAAATCATTATTTAAAACAATAGTTTCTCTGGCAAACTGATCCTTACTAAACTATAAATACACAGAACAAAAGAAAGAATGATATAGTCCCCTAGCGACTTTAGGATACCCGGTAGTCAGTTTCAATATGTATTAACAACGGGTAATGATAATAATATTAGTGCAATAGTTTGGTGTATGGCTAAGATAGCTTGGAAAACACAGAAAATTTTCATAAAAAAAATGTTGGGCATTTTATTTTTCATTTGCGACCTCTTTCTAGCTCTTATAGTTGCTGAGACTGGGCAATTGATACTGATAATTAATATATATACTTTATGGGGTCTGCCACGCCTCCTTTTTTTTCTTATAGGGGACACGTCCTCTGACAAACTTAATTCACTCTCTATGCACGCCATAACTACAGGGTCTAAAAACATTCGGCGCTAGATTCAAATGCATGAGAAATGCAAATGAGCAAAGATTTAGCCAAAAGGACGCTGCCACATCTGATAACCAGGCCAATGGAGATGTTAGCCCGATACGACCAAAAGCACTCGGCACCAAACGACTCCAGAGACTCCAGACGCAAGATATGCGACAATTAGCCAAGATCGATGATAAGATGAACATGGTCTGAAGATGCCTTTACGGCAATACCACGGCACGCTAGTGACTTAAGTGAGAAGACGAATACAGCGGGGTGCTTAATATTGTTAAAAAGCTACATATGTGTGCACTCCTAGATCTTAATTGTTAATATTATAGCATCCTAGGCATAACCAATAGTTCTGCCTTAAACCTGATAGTCCCTGATAGTGTTTTTTTTACGGCATATTGAAAAATTCTGAAGTCTCTTGACCCTTTCCGTTCTTTTCTCACTTATCACGCTGGTGACGTAAGCTGACCTTTAAAAACAATTTTTTATAAAACTATCAAGTCCCCACATTCGTTTATTATCGGTTGGTTAATGCTAGTTACGTGCCTGCTTGCGAAACTAATGGATTGTACGGAGTTTGGAGTGATGTAACAACTGCTGGATATGATATGGATATGGATACATAAATGAATGTGTATTTCCTAACATTGGGCAAATGGGACGTGCAAGTCAATAGAGAAATTAAATTGCTTAGGACTGGTAAGGATTAAAGTAGAAGAATTTTACGCTGGAACAGTTTTAGATGATGTAATAGAACGTATCTCAAACGATTTATCCACTCTCCCATTGTTTTTAGTGACTTTTTGTATTATTCCTTGAGATGACGTATTTCTAAAAGCAACCTATCACAATAGTTATTAAGACGCTTGAAATAGTGACTAGCGATATAAATACCTTACTTTTTTCAATTTAAAAGTCATAAATTGATTAAAGCTTTATTATATGTAAGCTATCCCAAAGAATCCCTAATCTCACGGTATCTAACTCTTGCGACTAGTCACTGCTTATCATCACTACTTATGGTACATGTAACGCATCAGTGAGATCATGTTTTGTACCACTCGTGCGACTTGTTTTACTACCCTGGGGATAAGTGACCCAGTTGGAACAATTTCTGGTACTCACCCCTGCAAATGCTCCTCAACATCTGCCACAATGTAAACGGGTTGTCCCGTGGCACTGGTTGTGGTGGCATAGGGCAGACCGGCCTGGACGACTACCTGTCCGTCGGAGACGAGGCTGCTGATATCGGAGCCGGAGTAGATCTCCAAGCCTTTCTGATCGCTGGTGGAGTAGATGACGGTCTTGCTGCCATCGTTGTAGATAAGATCGATATGCTTCTCCGGCTGATACAGCTCAGGATCAAGTTTCTGTGGCACTGCCGCCAAATGTGGCAATTGTTTGACATTCACATTGACGCCATTGGGGTCGGATGTGGTGTAGATGATGGAACCACCGCTGGCACCCGCGTGTTTCTTGTGATCCTCGTAGATCTCTGCCTCGGTTTTAATCACATTGTCATTGCCGTAGTGCAGCACCGAAGCGTCCAGTGGCAGCGGTGAGGTCTGGAACACGCCCACACCCACACCCACACCCTGATGCTCGTTGTTCATCTTCTGGGCCTGGTTATACATGGCGGTGGCGACGGCATTGTCATTGGGCATCAGCTTCGAGGGATCACTCACAATGCGCGTGAGAATGTGTTCACCTGCCTCGTTTCTAGACAGGATGTGATGCTCGCCATTGATGATCTCCCGTGAGATAATCTGCTGCTGCTCTCCATTGGGACCTACCACACGTATGATCTGATTCTCATCGAACTCAATCTTGGCCAGCGGTTGGTGCTCCTGCTGCTGCTGTTGTTGCTGCTGCTGCTGCGGTGGCGCCGACAGGTGCTGTGTGCCCAACTGTGCTGCGATACGGGCATCTATCACCTGGCCACCGCCCTCGTCATGTCCGCCATTTGAGCCCGGCCCACCACCACCGCCGCCGCCCACACCACCGCCTCCTCCTGCTCCATTATCATTGCCTCCACCGCCCTCGGGTGGCATGACAACCTTGGGCGTTTCGTAGATGAACACCGCCTCCTTATCGTACAGTTTGGAGGAGTCCGTGTGCAGATCGAGCACATTCACGTTCGTCATCGTAGCCAGCTCCGGCTGTGGACTGTCCGGTGAGCGGTGCATGCTGGTGGTTATTAGCGGTACTCCGTTTTGGCCCAACGGCGAGCTGTTGCTGCTGGCCACTATGTTGGCGCCTTGTTGAATTGGTGACAAAGAAGCGTCGTTAAGATGACCGCCGATGCCCACCACGCCTACACCAACGCCCAGGCGGTGTGTGTGCGGGTGTGTGTGCGTGTGTGGATGCGTATGCAGCGAGTGTGAGTGCTGATGATGGGAGTGCGAGTGCGAGTGAGCGTGGGCGTGACCAGACAGCGATAGTTCGTTGGAGGTGATAACGCTCGTTGTCGCTGTGGATGTGGACATTATATTCTAAAAGTGTTTTCCCAAACTGTCTGGGAAAGCGGAAAAGCTAAGCTAATTGGCCAAGTTAATGCAGGACGAAGAAGGCATTCGTAAAAAGCTAAGCTAGTGACAGTTAAGTTGCAATTCCGGTTATAGATATAGCGGTTCTTCCTCTTCTTCTGCTTCTATTTGGAGTGGTCGTTGTTGTTGCTGGCAAGCTTAAGATGTTGTTGTTGTTGTTACTAGGAGTATGTACACATTATAAATATCACTATCACGTTTTGAATGAAGGCACTTGTTGATTGCAGGTTGTTGCTGACGTTGTTGTTGTGGTCGTTGTTGCTGTTGTTGTCGCTTTAATATTGCATTCGTATGGCACTTAGGAACTTTTAGCCCCTGTGTTGCTGTTGCTGTCGATTTCTCGTTGTAATTAGCTAAAATAAAAACAAGTTTTAAACAAATTGATTAATACGTTTTTAATTACTTTCATTTCACTAATCTAAACGTTAACCGTTGCTCGTTATCTGCTGCAATCAGTTCTGTTTGCGCTCAGTGATACTGTAAACATAAACGAGCTTTCTATTAAGCACACAATTGGTTTTGGCTTAATTGGTTTTTTGTCATGTAATCTCTAAGGGTCAACTGATCAGTTTTGTAATAGTGACTTGGTATATTCTAAATGTTAATCAGGTCAATTTATTAGCAATAATAACATTAGAATAATGTACTTTAGGCCTATCAAAGCTCTATTGTCTCCTGTGATTATTTAACAATTAAATACTTTAATACTTTTCTTAAGTTAAAGCACAAAATTTTATTTTTAGAAAAGAATAATTTCAAATTGCAGTAAATTATCAATAATTTAAAATAAGTTCTGAGTATGTGAAATAGAACTATACCAATTAAAAAAGTAAAACGGAATTATAAACATGTGATCAAAAGAAAATCTTTTAAAATTCCACATGCGTGCCATATTATATGGCTGAATCTTTTAAGGCTTTCCAAACGCTCATTGAGCTGCTAGTAATTCCCTCTTAAAACTCAATTAGAGCAACTCCCATTTCAACTCTCCGTCTTTAACCCACTCACACACGCCCCGTTTCTCATTCTTCACATTCTCTTCACACTTTCCAGCACTTTGCAGTTGCCCTCTGCAGCTGAGTCGTGCCTCCAAAATAAGAGATAAGTAGAATGCGGAACGCGGAACATGGAACATGGAACGAGTTCAAACGTCAGCGGTTTCCACTCAATGAACCGACGAGCTGATGAACCAATGACTTATTATTATAGTTGTTGTTGCTGATTTGAACGATTTGCAAGCACACAAACAACGTGCAAGCAAAAATAAACAGAAACAGAAACTGAAACACTCGCACAGATAAACACATACACAGAATTAAAGAGAAAGAGAGAGAATGGTAGGAGGTAGGTACAAGCGGCGGAACGATGCAAGAGCAGACGGATTGACGGATAGGAGTACAGCGTGAGCGAGGGCAATGTAGAGAGAGCAGGGAGTATGAGTCAGGAGAGGGGCAAAAAAACAAAAACTGCACACGTGCCCGTCGAACTAGTTTGACTCCTTCGCAAATGTCAAACGTGTAACTGCATAACTCATCACATCAACAACAGCGCCAGAAGCAGAAGCGGAGACAGCGGCACCGGCAGAGGTCTCAGCAACAGGTGGAAAGAAGCGACGACACTCAGGTGAGTGACGCTAGCAGCGCTGTCGACATCGAGTTGTGCCTTATTTGTGTTTCGCTTTGTTTGCGTTACGCTTTGTTTTGTTTACAAGCACTAAAAAAAGACAGAAGAAGAAAAAAAAAGAAAACACAACACGCATCCATTCCTACGTTCCAGCAATCAATCAGGTGAGGAATAGTCCAGTTTTGATTTCAGTTTCAATTTCAATTTTCCAGTTTTCAAGTTTTTGCAAAGCCTAACAAACAAAAACATGTTTACAACTGTTTATTTTGTTTTCTGTTTCTTTTCTTCATTATTATAGAGGGATTTTGTTAAATGAACCGAAACAAACAAACAAGAAGTGCCAACAACTTGTTGTTGTTGTTGTGTTTTTAGAACAGGTACCGGTAGTCGGTAGTGGCTTTTGTTGGTTGTTGGCCCAAACAACAACAACGAGTCGCCAATCCTTGACCTAATCCAGAACTTGCTAGATGCCAATGCTGACTTTCTGGTTCTCCAGCTCTTGACTCAAGCTGCCCCCGAACCAGGTTCACATTCAGGTGGCACGTCCATAGCCAGTTATTGTTTGATAAACCGCCACCAAAAACTCTTCGTGTTGTTGTTGTTGTTTCTGGTGTTACTGCTGCTGTGGTTGTTGTTGTTGCAAAGTTCATGAGGCTGAGAGTCGTGTCTGTTGGGGATGTGGATAAACTCGTTTTTTTTCGTGAACCGGCTCAAGTTCGAGCCGTGTCAGTCTGAAGATCGAAACCAGGCCCTCCGCTGCTCCCTCATGTGCTGCCCGTGCTGGTTCCGTTAGTAGGTGAGGTCAGTGTCATGTGGCGCGCTTATAGACTAGTTTTTGGCACACAATGCACGCACAACTGTTGTAGGGGCAGCTACAGGTACATGGGCAGGCGCAGCGGCAGCAGCAGCTGAGGTACTAGTGAATCTTTGGCAAAACCGGTCAATCAGTATTGATGAGCTGCTCAGCAGCACGTGGTCCGGGAATAGATTCCTAATGCGATTAGAAGACTTCTCAACCGCTGAATTCGATATAGCGAATTCTTAGCTTACGCAGAAAAAACAAGTAAGAAAGGCTACAGTGGAGCGCGCCGACTGTAAAAGACCCCGTACTCTCCTTGTATTCGAAATTAATATTTGAATACGGCTGTAATTTAAAGTATAAGTTTTAAAATTAAATTTAAAAAAAAAATTTGAATCAGTCACTGATGGGATTCGAACCCGCGCTTACTGACGCAAGTTCCATACCACGCTGCAACCCTACTAGTTACACCACACCATTCATTTGCCAGAAATTAGTTTATTTTCATTTATATATAATAATGTAGTTATTTTAAAAATAAAAAAATAATTAAATTTCTGGGTCTGTGCCGGTCTGAGACGGCTCCGATTACTTTCATTAAGATATAATAGCGCTAAATTAAAATTAAAAAAAAAAAAACCTTTAATTTCTGAGTCTGTGCCGGGGTTCGAACCGCAGGTCTTGTGTTTACAAACATGTGCGTAGCCCACCCGGACCACGCTCTCTTTGCAAAGTACTGCGGCTAATGTATATATAAGCATAGTGTTATTCCTTTTCTTTCAACCACGTGCATTCACAACGCGCTTCAATTGATAATTTGTTACCTAATTGCTCAGTTGTTTATAGTTGGATTTTTATGTAACTTTCAGGGTAGTTTAATATGATTTGTCTTTAAACAAATTTTGAATTACAATACTAAACTATATTAGCAAATGCTTTAAAAACGACATGTAAGTTTTGAAAAGTTTTTTAGTTCGTGTGAGAAAAGGGGGCGTGGCAGACCAAAATTTTTAATGACGTTGCATTTGTGCTGTTTCTAGGAACCTGCGTACCAGAATTGGTGTTCCTAAGTGCTACAGTTACGGAGATATTTGCCGAAAACATCAATTTTTTCCGAGGTGTGTCTAGTTTTTTGCTTATTGCAGGGGCGGTGAGGGGCGTGGCCCTGATTTGAAATAAACTTGATCTGCTCGAGAAAGTTACGAAATTTTTATTACAAATTTGGTGTCTCTAGCTCTTATAGTCTCTGAGATCCAGGTGTTCATACGGACGGACGGACAGACGGACGGACGGACAGACGGACATTTCTATATCGACTCGGCTGTTGATGCTGATCAAGAATATATATACTTTATGGGGTCGGAAAAGCTTCCTTCTGCCTGTTACGCACATTTGGCTTCTGACAAACCTAATAGACCCCTATACTCTTTTTAAGAGTACGGGGTCTAAAAAACGCTTTCAGGGTCTGGTACATAAAGATAAACCTTAAGGGGGGGGTAAGGGATAAACGCTAAAAAAAAACACCATTTTCATGGATTTATTGTAGCGAAACGGTTTAAGTGAATTTATTAAAAGTTACTGTATATTATAAAGTAACATTTCAAGAATATTTGATAAAATTTGCATGTAAAAATATTGTAAAATGAGCGAATGAGAGCATATTTACGTGGGCGTCTTTTCAAAAATTCATTTTGCGGTAGGCAGCATATCTCAGCGTAGAATCATCCGAAATCAAAAAATTTAGTTAAAGTATGAATTAAACTTCCCCCCAACGTTTAGTTTGATGATTTATTTTCATTTTCAGCCATTTGGTAGTCGTTTGAAGTAAAAAGTGACCTTTTTCGAACAAATTCCGCCATTTTGTAGGTGTAAAACCACCTTAATATAAAAAAAAATGGCGAAAAAAAAACGTTGGGGGGAGGTTTTTTATATGTAGAATATGTGTACAAAATTTCAAAAGGATCGGTTAAGCAGTTTTCAAATGCCAATGCCTACGCACTTTCAACAAAAAGTTTCGAGAAAACCGCGTTGAAAGTTTGTAACGGACTACGCGAGCAACTGAGGCGGCTCGGCTTTATGCTCTATATCTTAAAAAGTATTGCTCGGATTGACTTAAAATTTTAACACGGTATTTTTGAAGTGTTCTACTACAATTATATGCAAAAAAAAAAAAATCGATTTTTATCCCTTACCCCCCCCTTAATTAAGTCAGTGGTAAGATTATTCTGGATTTCGTGAAAACTGATAAGGAATACTTGACTTAAGCACTTTGAATATGATTGTATAAAATTTAAAAATTTAATTTTAAAAGTTGCACCACGCTCAACTGTTTAAAATTATGTATGCTATTGGTCGTCACGGTCATCGTCAGTGTACAAGCGAGACAGAAACATACAAACATATTGTTGTTTTTTTGTCCCGCTTATACGCATGCAGCGATTTTGCACTTAAAAAACATAAACTTTTTTATGTGAAAACTCTCTTATTAATTGTAGGATTTTAATGCAACTTTCAGGATAGTTTGATATGATTTGCCTCCACACGAATGTTTAATAACAACACTGTATTATTTGAACAAATGCCTTAAAAACGGTACCAAAGCTGAGAATTATTTTGTGGGAAAAGGGTGTGGCAGCCATAGTTACTGAAATATCCGCCAAAAACATTGATTTTTACTGAGGTGTGTCTGTTTTTTTGCTCATTGCGGGGCATGGCAACAATGTAAAATAAACTTGATCTGCGTACATCATCGACTGACTTTCATTACAAATTTTATGTCTCTAGCTATTGTAGCTTAAAAGATCCAAGTGTTCATACAGACGGACGGACAGACAGACAGATAGACGGACAGACGGACATCGCTCAATCGACTCGGCTATTGATGCTGATCAAGAATATATATACTTTATGGGGTCGGAAAAGCTTCCTTCTCCCTGTTACGCACATTTCGCTTCTGACAAACTCCACTCTTTTTAAGAGTACGGGGTCTAAAAATATAGATTGAACGACATAAAATAATACAGAAATCTTCTTCTCAATTTGTACCAATTTAGGGAATATTTTTGAGTATGCATGGATTCTACCGCGAAATGATTCTTCGGCGAGTTAAAAAACCACAGGTTAAAATCTAGAATTTTGGACCCACATTTTAATTTCTGTGTAGAAAGCTGTCGAGCAATTAGAAAACAATTAAAATAATATCATCAGATTTAAGCCAAAACAACTGACAAACTTGGTCAATTTTGGCGATACACACGAAATTGGGTCAAAGCAACAGGTAAGCAAAAATGCTCCCTTTGTCTGCAACTTCTAAATTTGGCTGGACGTAGCTCTCGGGCTGTGGGAGAAAGAGAGATTGTAGACAAAATTCATTCAAGCTTTCATGCTTTTTACAACACTAAAGCTCAATTCAGTTCGATTGTAAGGAGATTAGAAACAGCTTACGATGCATGATGATATAGAGCAGTACTTCAGGAAAGTCATTTGACAAAGGCAAGCAATTCACAAATTTGTTCTACATTTAAATAAGCAAACTCTATTTTTTTGTAAACTTTTTTTTCAACAAAAAGCTAACAAAAGACAATCTTTGGAACGTTTTTTACAGGTAGAGAAAGAATGGCGTACATATTTACATTTTTCTCAGAAAGAATTTTGGCTTAGATAAATAATAATAAATTATCTAAGTAATTACTTCGCTTAGAGTTTCTTAGTTGGTTTGAACAAAATATCAGAGGCGACATTTTAAAATATAAAAATTAAGATATTTTATTTAGCTTACTCAATACAAGTTTGAATTTCAGTTTGATATTTTAAGACCATGTTAAAGAATGGTTTCAAGTGAGTGAATCTCAATATTAATTTGTTAGAACAATTTAATCTATGAAAATATTCTTAAACTTTCAATCAGTAAACACATTTAAGACATATTCATGTTTCCTACATATTTCTGTTAATGAACTATTGGACATCAACATTTTCAAATATATTGGTAAATTTGTTTGAATACAAGTCATAAAGTAAGTTTTCTTTAATCAAAATAATCAATTCAAACCAAAAACCATTTGATATCCCATCAAGATTTGACATAATTTAACACAAAGAATCATTTGAAATAACTGATACCTAGAGACACATACAAATGTGTTATGTGTGTGTGAGTGTGAGTGTGAGTGAGCACCCTCGACAGTGCAAGCGTTAGCTGAGAGACAAAAGCAGAACACGAACATAACCTTAAGCCAATCGGTCAAAGCCGGGCATCAAAAACTACAGACAAAGTCAAAAACCATAGATGTAGAGATGAGGTGAAGAGTTAAGAAGATGAACAGAGAGAGCGATGGGTCCCGAGGCGCTCAGAGACTGAGTTTTAAGAAGCCGAAAGACAGGCAAGGAAACGCAGAAAGAGAAAAGAAAAACAATAAACGTTAACACGAACACGAAAATAAAATAACTCTCTCACGATGTAAATCCCCCCACCCTACTGTCTCACTCCCCACTTTGCCCTCCTTTTCTTCATGAGCGTTGCCTTTTGTGTAGGTTAAGTGTGCCTCGATTGAGTGTGTATGCATGTGTGTGTGTATGTGTGTGTGTGCGTATGCGTGTATGTGTGCTGTTGAGCTCGCTCATGTGTAAGGCTGTGTATGCTGTCTGACGTGCACATGTGAGCGCCATTGTATGCATGCATGTGTGTGGTAATGTGTCTGTGAGTGCTGCGTAGTGGCTAACGCAAGACAACAACGACGACGACGGTGCTGTTCATTTTACTGTACCATAATCGCAGCCCCAAATTGATCGCCATCATCAATGTGCGGACCACTACAAAAAGTATAAAGAATACATAATACAAAATAAAAGAGATACAACAACAACAACGACAGCAGCAGTAAAGCCGAAGTCAACGAAGTCGAAGGCAAAACGATACAAGAAACCATGAGAAAACGTAATCAAAAAACAACGACGCAGCAGCAAACACATCGATTTTCGAACAAGCCAACTGAGACGCTGGCTGCTGCCAACGCAGCAGCGACTTCTCAGCAAGCTGCGTTAAGAGAGCAACAGCCAGCACGAAGAGAGCAGTGAGCAACGAGCAGAAATGACGTCGACGAGTCACACATACACTTATGGTCACATAAATAAGTTTAGTCTTCCCGAAAAGCCAATTTAATAATACAGATTATAAAATATTTTATTTATGGAAATCGAACCAGTAGAAAAATACACTTCTTCTTCATAGTGGATAGCAATAATTTAAAATACCCAGTAAATAATAATAAGTAATGTACAAAAGAATAAATTGAAAACCAACAGATCAAAAATTATTTAATTGAATTCTTGATGAATTCTTGATTAGTAACGAAGCTAATTCTACTCAAAAATAGAAAATATTTGTTTTAAATAAATAGGATTTATGTCCACATCTATATTTAAGGTGACTTAAGTATGGAGACGAATTTAAAGAAAATTTTAAAGCTTTTTGTCAACATTTAAAAATAAAATGCACTTCAATATAAGAAATATCATTAATCAGAGCTGTAAAAATAAACTGTACTGCATTGACTTCAAATTTTTTCGCTGCATATAAGTATCTTAATTGTGTGACCATAAGTGTATGGAGATAACACCTTTTGATCCCTTTTTGCTCTCGCTCTGTAGTCGTTTCTTTTGTGCGCTGTTAACACGATCGCGCGCTCTCCCTCCCACTCCTACAAGCGCGCTCTCTTTTGCGCTCCGTGTGAATGGGCCCTGTCTCTGTCGCACTCTCTAACAAAGTAAGTGGCTGTTGCTGCTGCATATTGTTAGCTATTACCATCGCGGCTGCGACGTCTGCGCAGTGCGCACCTTACAGGGTGCTTTATATTTTGGCTTTTATTGACGACTTTGTTGTTGTTGTTGTTAGTGTTCTGTCGCTGTTATTGTTCCTGCTGTTTTAAGCCTGGCTTAGAGCTGCATTTTATGCATTTATAATTACTTCTGTGTAGTTTTGTACTTACATATTTATTTATGCAGCTGTGTGTTCTCGCCAGGTAACAAACGTAACGCTCTATGTATGTATATGTATAGTTGGTTGTATATTGGCACTACAATTCGTAAGGATCGCTCCCTCTCTCTATTACCCTCTCGCTATGGCACGCTATCATTTAGAGAACTGAGCTGAGGATGGCGCTGCAGAGCGTGGAAACACACAAGGCAAGAACGTAACGTAACGTAACGTGACGTATCGTAGCTTGACGTAAAACATTAAAGCTTTAAGTTGACTTTGCTGACTTTTAGACTGCAGCAACAGTTGCTGTTGTTGTTGTTGCTGGTGGGTGCACCTTTCGCCACTTTTTATGCTGCTGCTGCGGTACTGCTACCTCTGCTACCACTGCTTGGGCTGTTGACTGCAAGCCTTGCGCTTTTTGCTTTTGAGCTTCTAATGTGCGATTTCTTGGCCTGTTTGTCGTATGTTGAGTTGTGCAGTCTTTGCTACTGCTTCTGTTGTTGTTGCTTGCAGGCGGCTGTGCATTTTGGATACACAAATACACACACACACATGCACAAATGCACATGTACTCACTGTGGCAGTGTATTAACTAACACACACACAGACAAACCCACAACATTAACATTTGATTTGCGTATTTTGCATAAAACTTTTTAATTGCCACGACGAAAACACGAAACGCGAAGCGCGGGTGCCCAGCAGGCGGGGGCGTTGTGGCGGGGGTGGGCGGGGTGATATTGCGGTTCATTTGCGTCTCTTTTTTGTCGCTGTTGTTGTTTCTGCTTTTGTTGTTGTAGCTTTTGTTTTTGCACTTTAGTTAACAGTTTATACATTTTTCATTGTGCTGCGCGCCTTTTCTGCCCCGCTTCTTCTTTTTCTTCTTCTTTAATATATATGTATTTTTTTTTTTTTAAATATTTAAGTACTTTTTTGTTTAAACAAATTTTTCGCGCTTTTTTTCTCGCATTGCTATTTAGTTTTTATGGTTGTTGTTGTTCTTTGCGCTTGCCTTTTGCTTTTTGCTTTCTGCTTTGTTATTAATCACTATTTTTATTTTGAATTAAATTTCTGTTGTTGTTGTTGCTGCTCAGCTTTGATGGCGTCTCGCTTTGGCTCACACAAACATGCACGCTCTCGCATACATACATATATACAGACGCATACACTGCCATCAAGCCCAACAACGACTCAGCTCAGAGACACACACACACACACTAACAGGTATACAACGCACACATGCACAGGCACACGCGAAACGAACGCGAACGAATTCTTTTCCTTTTCTTTTTTTTTTTCCTTTTAGTTTTTTGCTTTTATTTTGTGTTTATAAAATTTGAAATTTTTATTTTTCGAATTTGTTGCGTTTTTCGAACAATACTTAAACGTTTTAATGCTTTTTCATGTGCGAAGAAGCCAAGAGCTACAAAAAAAATGTGTGTAACTCGCCTGCACGGAACGGAAAGGTACGAAAAACTTGTCGCGGATGAACGTTGAGCTCGGCTATAATGCCCAAAGAGTCAATTGGAGATTGTTCAACTGTTGAATGTGGCTGTGTTGCTGTTGCTGTTGTTGCCGCTGTTGCTGTCGATGTCTCGGTCGCTGCCGCTGTCTCTGTCGACGCAGCGCGCTCTGCTGCTCTGTGGACAAGGTGCTGTCGCTACTTGCGTGTCTCGCACAGGTGAGTCTGTCTGTGTGAGAGAGCTCGATTATTATTGCTTTTTATGGTTTCATCTCTTTCGTAACTGATATTGAGCGTGCTCTCAGCGTCTCAGTCTCTGTAGCTGTCGCTGTCGTTTCTGCAGTCGTCGTCGCAGCTGACGTTGGCTGCGTTCGAAACTCATATTCATCGAATCGATGATGATGGTGTCTCTACACTGGCAACACGGCGACACGCATACAGGTAGAAGTTCAAGCCAGGTCCGTGCGTCCGTCTTCCACGTCTGTCTGTCTGTCTTTCGGCCTGTGTGTGCGTGCACCTGTACAACTCTAGTACGCAGCAGGGGCAGCAGCACCGTCACCGTCAGAGTTACATTTTCTGCAACAAGCAGAAAAGACTTAGGCAACGAACTCTTTTAAAACTGGTGCGAAACTCAACTCAATTCGCCTATAAATTCATCGTAAGCCAGTAACGAAACCACCTTTTAATGCAATACAATTTCAACGAGCGCCTTAGCCCCGTTCCGCTGAACCAGCCCTGTCTTTTTGCGCTTTTGTAGCTTTTGTTCATTTTGTCCCGTGTGCATTCATTTTCGAACTTTCAAACATTCGAGCACGCCGTCGTCGTCTGGGATTTTTTTGTTTTACGTGTTGCGCCGACGCTGACGGTGACTGAGGCAGCAGAAGCTATTGCTCGGCTTACAGCGCCAGCACCGTTGTGAAAGTGTGTTAGTGCAGTTGGACACCAGGTAGAGGCAGACGCAGAGAGCGAACTCACACGCATACCAAGAGTCAAACACACACACACGCACACACACATACACACTTGCTCTCCGACATACAAGCATATGTACATACGTAAAATAGTTATGCATGTACCACAAATGAATGCCATGTAGCCGTCGGCACAGACTCCGACGCCGCCTTACGACAGCAACAGCAGCAACAACAACTACAGCAGCAGCAAAATCAACGCTTTGTCGTGTGGACGGTACCGACTGTTTGCTTAGTGTGCTTTTTGCCGTGTTTTCTGTTAGGCTGCATACAGGGTGCTCCATCTGCCATTGTGGAAATTACTATAGATGGAATTTGTTTATTCTGTTAAATAACAAGTTATTTAAACACATTACAAAAAACGAAAACAATTAAAATAAACTAATAAACGTTTACTACTTTAATTGAAATTTTTAAAGAGAAGTGTTCGTTCTCAAATTTGTCATGAATTTTCAGTTTTATTTTCTTTTTTTCTGTTTATTGTTTCAATATAGTAAATTTTTATCATTATTTTTATTTTTTTTTTAAACTAAAGGTATGCTTACTTTAAACATATTTTTTTGTTGCCTTTATGCATTTTGAAATTTTTTGTTTGTTAAATTTTTTTATAATAAGTTTATTTGTTTTTTTACTGGTCGAAACTTTTCACTAATACTTTATTTATTTATTATTTGTATTTTTTTTGCGATTACATTTACATTTATGTATGCATTTCATATACAATTATATATGTTGTGTGTGTGTTTGTGTCTGTGAGGTGTATTTGTGTATGTACCTAGAAATGTATATATAGTTTATATTTTTTTAAATTTACTTAAGTATTAGTTTTTGTGTTCATTTTTTTTTTTTAACTTTAAAAAGTTTTTGATTTATTATTTTTGTGTTTAATTTTATTTATTTATTTTTGTGTATTAGGTATTCTGCAAAGTATAAAAATTAAATAAAACATGTACAAAACAAACAATATGTTGTTGTTGTTGTTTATGTCGTTAGTGTTAGTTGTTGTTCATTGTTGTACCCTAAAATTAAGTTAACAAATCTTGGAAAATTACACACGTGTTTACATTGTTTTGTTTGCGAACACACGATAACTCGATTATCGTTAATGGCTATCGATATCTGATATCGATACTTGATATCTAATGCAAGAGGTTCTCGAATATTTTCAATTCCAAGTAGTAGCCTGAGTGACGTAAATTCAGTAAAGATGATCTTGGGAGATTTTGAAATATATTTTGTATAAATTCTACCAACTGAAGCTAAGGGTTTTGAAACGGGAGAGCACTGGCACATGGAGAGATAGAGAGCTTTTAAGATTTCCCAAGACTTCTCTGCTTACTATCTTTTTCACTTGTGTGCGTATGTGTGTGTGCGTATGTGTGCATGTATACTTAGTTTTGCATTAAAATTATGCACACTAACTATCTAATCGCTACTGAAAACATTTTCCCGCTTCAACTGATACAACGTAATTTTAGTAGAAACTTTTTAAGATTTAAATGCCAACAGAACTTTATTAGGTGCCTGATAAAAGCGTTAATAACTAAATACTCGAATCCCCCTTCACCTCCCCTCCTCTTAGTCATTGGTTGAAACTCATGTTACCTTCTTCCTATGTTTAAAGTTTTTGCTGTTCTTCAGTTAAAAACTTTTAATTTATTAATTAATGATCAACTTTACGCTTTACACTCTTTTGTTGAGATGCTTTCATGATAGGGTATTTCATAGTGAGCTAAGCCATACAAAATTATAGGGTCTTCTTTACCTTCTTCTTCTTGATTTCTATTGTTTTAAAACTGTTTGAAGGCTGTCAAAAGTGAGCTTTTATCTATTTTTTTGCTGGAATTTGAGGAAAACGCTGAATATATTATCAAAATTAACAATAATCAGTGAATAGTTAATAGATTTCAAGACTGTAAATGTACAATTTTAACTGGCCTTAACTTAAAAAACTGCGCAATTAAAGGGTTTTGTGTTTTTTTTAGCTCTCTCTAGCGTTTTTTTTGCTTGTTGTCAGTAGTCTTAAAAATTTGGCAACACAGTTCGCACGCATATGAAGTTAGGGGGACGTTGGACAAGAAGGAAAACCATTTGTATATATCTATGTATGGGGTTTCGGAATATCAATCGTGATAAGTTTAGCCCCCAGTGGCAGGTGTTGTGTGTCTGAGTGTATGTGTGTGCGCGGTTAGTAAACTCAACTGCTTAGTTATATATACCTACATATATACACAGATATATATGTGATATATTTCTTGTGGATTTGGCAGTGATATTGCGAAACTTTTTTATTTGTATGAATTTTTCTTTAGCTTTGTTTTCTTTCGTTTTCCGTTAGCTGTGTCGTAATCCTTATCGTTATCATTATCGAAATACCTATTAAGTTTTGGTACGCCTTTAGTATTTTTACTTGTTTTTCTTTTTGACGAAAAGTTATCGTTATCGACATCGAAATCCGTTGACATTATTATTGTGTAAATGATTTTAAAATTTTTCTTCTTTTTCTTTAGTTTAAAACAAATGTACAATAAATATATGTGTATAGGTCATGTTTATTAGTTAGCGTTAAATAATCTATAAATATTTTCATTTGTTTTAATGTCACAAATTGCTAAATTGATTTTGTATTATTTAATTTTTTTAGTATTATATATATATATATATATATATATATATATATATATATATATATATATATATATATATATTTTTTTTTTTTTTTTTTGTATTTGGTATTTGTATTTACAGAATGCTTCGATGTCGCTATCCATATATAGAATATATATATATATATATATTTGTATATATAAATGTATTTATAATGTATTATATTTGTATGATCTAAAACGTTTTCAAAACTAATTAAGTTACATACAAGTACAAGTATAAATGTAATTAATACGTTTAAAAATGTTGCTTATTTTCATTTCATTTCAATTAATCTTTTTTTCAAGGATTTTCTTTTTTGGATTTTAAATTTGTTTGATGGAAAAAAGTATTTGGGTTTAAAGTTCTTTGTTTTTGTTTTTTCTTATTCAATTTGATTAATACGTCTTAGAATAACAATTATTACAGTGTATGATGCTAATTGTTTCTCTGGGTTGTTTGGCGGGGTCTGGAGACCCCAAAAATACGCAATACAATATGAAGTTTGGACTGAAATGCCTAGAAATGCTAATCTGTTCTGTATCATTTTTGTATCATCGACTTCAGTTAATTCAACCCAACATTTGCATAGAACACAGCTTCTTGTACTTCATCTAACTTTTCCTTTGCTTCTCTCTTTTTTTAACAACTAATTTTACAAATTTCCTAGTTTTGTTCGGTTTGTTAACGACTAGAACATTGTAAAGAAGGAATCGGTTTCACATAAATATGTATATGGTAACATATATTGTATCATAACGTCTAAAGCGGCTTTGTCCCTAATAAAGGATCCTCTCCTGTTTTTATTCCGTTAGCTGTCTATATATATATATGTTTTATATTTCTCTTTTTTCTATTTTCTTGGTACTGCGCATACGCCAAATGGAATTGATCTATTTAGTTAGTATGACATATTGCTTTGTTAGGTGCAGCTTAACGGCAGAGGAGAAGAACCGTTCAATACTTAAATAGTTAAACAAGTGAGAAAGAGAGAGATACAGAGAGACACAAGGAGAGATAGATAAATTAAGAACAAAATCAACACAGCACATTACATATTAAGTAAAAGATAACATAAGGATAAAGTTAAAGATAAAGGTAACATCTAAGTAGGACTATCCGCATTGGAACCGGCATTCGAATTGTCTTGCATTTGAGCGAGTGTCTTGAACTTTTGCGAGTTTAGGAATCTATCGTAGCAAGAAAATGAAGAACGTTACTCTCTCTCTCTGAGTTAATCTTTTCATTTATAGAAATCTCTTACCTGGGATATGAGTCTCTGTGCATCAATGTGTAGATCTGAATTTGAGCTTCGTCGAAGGTGTGAATCGTTGGCTCGATCATATTTCGATTAACAATTTCCCGCACTCGTGAGTCTAGCGATACTTCACGCGGCGATAGTATCGATATATAATCCTCGTATATCAGACGCGCTTTCTCCTCCACAACATCAGCACTGTTCTCCTTCTTCAGATCCTCGCAGGCTAGCCAAAACAATATGTTCTCCTCACTAAATTCACTACGCAGAAAGTCACGAAATACTTTGCGACCATCTGAATTTAATTTAAAAGCGAAACGATTATTTATTTAACAAATAAATTTTATTTTTAATTTAACAACTTACTCGAATTCTTCATTAGTTTGTCAAAGCTTTTACCCCAACTACGTATTTCTTCTAACGTGGGTCTGTAAAGTTACAAAATCAGTAAGTAGCTCCCAAAAAATAACCAAAGGGAATTGAAACTTACTGATCGCCGTCTAGGAATTCGGCATTAACGAGATCACGTTTGGTGGGCGCGTTTTCATCGGCGTTCTTAATGGCAAGACTATGGATGATAACAGACAATAGGTACGGTTTACAGTTTTTGATCATAATAATAAACGGAATTTCATTGCAAATTTAGTGGCTCTAGCTCTTAAAGTATCTAAAATTTCAGCGTTCATACAGACGGACAGACGGTCAGACTCTTAATGCTCGTTGGAGCATCCCTCACAGGGTATACCTTGATAAAATATGTTTAGTAATTTCGCAAACTCATAAATGTATGTAGGTTTTTAAAATAATGATAGTTACTGTCCCTGTTCCGTTAAGTTCAGCGGAGCTTTTTAATAGCTCAACTCAACAAATAATGAGAATACAAGAGATTGGTAGATCCCAAAAGGAAACATTATTCCATCAATAAATTTACACGAAATTAATGCATAGAGATATGAAGAGTTTCTTAAAAAATTGAGGTATTTTTGTATTAGTTCATGGTTCAATCTAAACTGTTTACAGGTTATCAATGGATTGGTTAGACTGCTGAGTATCAGGTAAGCATTGCATAGAGTTCATAAAAATTTTTTATCAATTATCCAATAACATACGCTCTTATGTATATATGTGTGTATGCGAGTGCTTACTTGTGAATTAACTGTACACGGATGATTAAGTTTATAGGGAAATTGGCAACAAAGGCGTGGGAAAATGATTGTCTGCCCCCCAGCCAAGCAGAGCAGAGTACACAGCCAAGGCAGCTTTTATTTTCATTCACGAAACCTCGCAGCATTTTTCGAAGCACCAAACTGACGTGTTTTTAAAAATGCCTTAAATTCAAAAGCTTTTTTGTTGTCTAATTTGGCGCTTTTGAAATTGTGAATGAAACATTTTGTCAGCATTAGCCACAGAGTTAGAGAGAGAAGGAAGCGTGAGAGAGCGAAAAGCTCGAGCGCAAGTGCAAGAGTTGAGAGCTTTTACTATTCGCCTAGCACAGCGTTGCCAGCTGTTAGCAAAAGTATATGCAAGCAATGACACTAACTTCGTACAGTGGTGAGTTTCCACAAAATTTTGGAAATAAATTCGTTGTTATTTTCTGAGATCTACTAGAAATACAGTTTAATAAAAATTATGTTTTAGATAATTTCGTAATATATTTTTGGGAAGACGTGTAAACTGAAGTAATATAAATCAATTCAAGTAAAGTAAAAGTAGTAAATATTCTCTGTTTATTAACTGGGCAAGATTAAATATTTACCGAACGCAATGTACAGAATGTTTGTTATCTTAAGCCATTGAATAGATTTTTCACCTGTCTCTAGTTTATGTGCAATAAATCGCGTTTCGATTATAACCAAATTTGGTTTTTCTCACTAAATTTAAGTTATTCACCTGTAATTCCTATGACAGGTCTGATCCTAACGAAAGTTGGTCAATTGGCGTATAACGATACATGTTCCCTGTGAATTTGGTTAAGATCAACAAACTTTCTCATACTAATTCAAATTTGACATTTGACATTTAATTTAACCACTTCCAATAAAAATGTTGCAAATTTTGTGAAAATTGCATGTCTCTAGGACCGTTGGTTTGGTCTATAGCGTGATAAAGGGGACAACCGTTTTATATATAAATAAAACATAGTACCCGAAATTGATATCTGTAATGCAGTGTGCGAGGGATAAACAACATCGACAAATGATTCCTATTTATTTGTTATTATGAAGAAAGGATCAATGCCACGCCCAATTTTTGCATAAATGGAAATCGAAATCAAATGTTCGTTCTTGTCTAATAAATAAAATAAAAAAAAAGGGTAAATACACCATGGTACAGCGTGGATGCGCATGAGTGTGTATGTGTATGTCCCGTGTGTTTGTGTGCGTGTGATTATGGGTGATGTGAGCTTGGAGCCCAGAAACTTACCACTTAGCCCTGTTGTTGCGGTTAGACGACCCACGGCGCGGCGACCATGATATAGATTTTAGATAGAAGTTAGCATTGGATATAGTGTAACCTGTAAACTCACTGTAAATACTCACCAGGAGCAGGAACAACAACAGCACCAACAAAAGCAACATGGCTTTTGCGACTGCGAACGCTGAAGCGGCGCATTTGATTCTTGGAGTACATTCGATGTGGCGCTGCCGCTGATTGGTAGCGTTGTGCCTGAGCTTGTGCCGCTGACAGCACCGGTACCGGCGCTAAGACCTACGCCACCACCGCCTCCGCTTCCAGCTGTTGAGCTTAAACCGCTGACTGCGCCTATGCTATCGCCGTTGCCGTTCCCGTTATTTGCCGCTGAGTTCTGTGAGGTGGCCGTCATCCCCCGCAAGCGACAGCCGCTGGGCAACTCGGAGACAGTACAGGACATACTGCAATTGGATTAAAGCATCTAGTTCGATAAACAATTTACACTTTGATAATTTGGCCACTTACCTGCCCTTTTAAAGTTTCAGTTGATGTTGGTGTTGGCGTCGCTGCCACAGCTGCTGCTGCTGCTGCTGACGCTGCTGCTGCTGACGCTGCTGTTGCTGCCAGGCCGCCCACTGCCACTGACCTAGCTACAGTCCTCTACAGTCGTTCGTTTGTTCGTTCGTTTCTTGGATGGGCTGCTTCGTAAGTTCTTCTGTTCTTCGTGTCCTTGTCCAGTCTGTCTCTGTCCGTTTCGTTCTGCCTCTCCCACTCCCACTCTCAGCTCAGCTCACACTCCCACACAGAGCACTTAGCTACTGTAGGGTAGGCGCGTTGACGTTTGTCCCCCCTTCTGTGCTCCCAAAAGAGAGGGAGGGAGAGAGAGAGAGAGAGACTGTGAGAGAGCGCGAGCGAGCGAGCGAGGGAAAGAGAGTAAGTGTAAGCGAGAGCAAGTTACGTATTTATGTTTTCGCTAATAAGTTTTTATCAAGTGTTTTTGCTTTTGCCTTTGCCTTGCCTCGCTTATGCTTGTGATTGTGCTTTGCTCTCGCGCTCTTAAATTCCTGGTTTTTGTTGTTGTTTTTCTTAGTAGTGCTTTTGCTGCTGATGTTGTTGTTGTTCTTAGCTGTTTTTCATCTAATTCTAATATTTTTATAGTTTTTACATGCATGTGCAGAGCATAAATTTGCTCCACTTTTTGGTCTCTGCTGCTATTTCCCTGTGCCGTTCTTTGATTTTGTATCTGTCAACATATATGATCAGGAAAATATATATCATAATTAATTATTATTTTATTAATTTGTACTATTTCATATTGTTTGTTTTTTTTTGTTTTGCTATTCGTTGCATTTGTTGTTGCTCCTGCTATAACGATTAGCACACGGTATGTCCGCAAACTGTGCTCTCGATATCACTGGCGCTATGCGTGGACAGGTGGTAAAGATGCTTTAAGCGAGCGAGTGGCGGAACAAGTGGGGGGAGGGGTACAAAACAAGAGAGAACAGATAAAGAAACCACTGATGTTTGTCGTTTTAGTTGTTGTTGGGTACTTTAACATTTACACATTTTGGTTTTGTATTTGTATTTACAGCAAAATTAGTTTGTAATGGGGCAGGCGATTGATTCTATGAACAGCTAGCTTGTTTTAGCTCTGCTGTGTACCAGTGTTGTGAAATTTGATTTGATTTAATTCCATTTTATTGTACAGCAGCTAGAGATGCTTTCTGTAGCTGCAGCTGTAGTTGTAGCTGTTGTTTTCGTTCTTGTTATTTTTACGACTGCTACTCGAAATTTATATTTAATTCTCCTGCTAGTCATTACACAGACTCATACTAACATATTCACTTTCACACGCAGGCAACAAAAATATATTAGTAGCGTTGGCGAGGTTGCAAGGTCGCCTAACCGTTATTTTTTGCTTTACTTTACTTTCGTTTTCAGTTTGATCTGTTTTTATAGTTTTTATTTGGGTATTGCAATTTTTCAATTTTGGGGCTGAGGGGCGTATACATGATTTGCCAGAATTTGCTGCTGCTAGGACTCCGCCGCAACTGCTGCTATTTGTTATTGTTTTTGTTTATCGTTTGTGTGTTGTGTTTTGAGCAGATGTCGGTTGCATCTGATTGTGGAATTGTTCGTTGAAGACGTTACAGTTGCTAAAATATCGAAAAAATTTTCAATTGTGTTGGCTTCCGCTCACACACACACACACATACGCTAGCGCAAGCAAACACACACCAATACGGTCGAAGCACTTTGATTTGGATGTGTGTATATGTGTGTGTCTTCTCTATGAATTTAGGAGCAACGAATATATACAAATTTTTTTGCTTGCCACTGCCACACTAAAAATATGTGTAGGTAAAATTTTTCATTTTGCTCTGAATGATTTTGCTTTAATTCAATTTCTGTACAGAGAAAGAGAGCGAGAGGCAGAGAGAAAGAGTCAGAAATTCTGACAGTGTGTGTTTGTGTGAGTGAGAGCGAAGTAGTCGAATATAGAAGTGATGGGCGGGGGTGGGAGTAAAAGCAGTGCACTTTAACTGGGTTTTCGTTAGATTTCATCTTTAGTTTTTTCCATGATTGCTATCTTTGAGTGAGCGATTCAAAAATTTCAACATTCACATTTTGGCTGCTTTTTCACGTTTCGATAAAACACTTGCCATATTTTTTGGGGCTCTGCCTTTACCACATTATTGCTATTTCATTTTCACTGGTGCGCTTTTTTCTATTCGTGTGTGATTTTCTTCTTTGGCTATAATTTTTTTTTCGTATATAGTTGTATACGACTGTGGTTGTGTGCGTTCGTGTGTGTGTGCGCGTTCTGATAGCCAAAACCCAAAATCCTCGACGACAACGACCGACAACCGAGAATCGACGACCGCTGAACACGGCAACGAGAACGATAACGGCACGAGCACAAGTGCTAACGTTTCTCTTTGCATGGGCAAAGGCTGGCGACTGACTGCTGATTGAAGGAAAAGCTCCAAATAGATATACAGCCAGCCAGTCAGCCTATTGGAGCCAGTCGAAAGCGAACCGATTCCGATTAGATTCCTGGTTCTCATACATAACATACATGTGCTACTTGAGAGCGCTTTGCAAAACGAGTAAAAGCTCGCTCGTCCGACTGCTCTTTCACTCTCACTCTCTCGCACTTTGTGGAATTTAGTTAGCAGTTGAGCTTTTTTAAATAAACTGGAGAATGCCTTTCTTCCTCTCCACCGTTCTGAAGTATTTTACCCCGGGCACCAATTGTTTTGAAAGGATGGCAAGCCTGTCAGGGTTGTATTTAAGCTTTTAAATTTGTGCTTTGGGAAGAAGAAAGTGTCAAATACGAATTACTTTCAATAAGATACATTGTTTACTATCGAAATTTCATACAAATGAGCGCTTAAAACTAAACATGTCCAATGCCAATATCCACAAGTTGCACGGTCGTTACGTGTACAGCCTGATTGTACAATCGGCGCCGGTGGAGAAGACCCAGGGTTGCACTGGATGCCAGCTAACGTCCAAAACGCCGAATTCCTCGCGCTTTTCGTGCGTCTGCAGTTTTTTGAGAGGCACAATTAAAGGATTTTGCAGCAAATCACTGAAAAATTAAAAAATGTAATTAAATAAACAAAGAATTTTACATAAAAAACAAGAAAGAAAAGTAAAGTCGAGTGCGACCGACCGTATAGTACTCTCTGCTTATATTCCCGGACTGCGTCCGCGTGCAGACGTTCGAACACATATTTGTATGTTTCTGTCTCGCTTGCACTCATTCATTGACATTGCGCTCAAATAGAAACTTTGGTGTTTTTTTTTTTTTGTATATGGGCGGATTCTCTTGAAACTTTCAGAATAGTGTGATATAATTAGTCTTCAAACGAATCTTATATAACAATATTGTATGATAAGAATAAATCCCCTAAGAAGGGCATGCATGTTTGAAAAGTTTTTTATTTCTTACGGAAAAAGGACGTGGCAGTCAAAAATTTTAAATGACACTGCATTTATGCTGTCTCTAGGAATCTGCGTACCAAGGTACTAAGATATTTTCCGAAAACATAGATTTTTTTAAACTCATTGTGGGCGAATGGGGCGTGCCATCAGAAAAAAACAAGTAAGAAAGGCTGCAGTCGGACCTGCAAACTGTAAAAGACACCGTACTCTCCTTGTATTCGAAATTAATATTTCAATACGACTGTAATTTAAAATTAAATTTAAAAAAAAATTTTAAATTAAGTCACTGATGGATTCGATCCCGCACTTACTGACGCAAGTTCTATAACAACCTGCAACCCTACTAGTTGCACCACCCGATTATTTTCATTTATATATAATAATGTAGTTAAAAAATTTTAATTTCTGAGTCTGTGCCGGGTTCGAACCGCAGACCATTGGTTTAGAAACAAACGACTAACCGCAACTCAACCCTGTTGCACCAGTTAATGTTGTATATTTACATTTTTTTTTTTAAGTTTAAAAAAGTGTATTAGAAAATTTCACTGTCGGGAATTGAACCTGCGAACTTATACACAAGTTGCATAACACGCCGCAACCCTGTCAGTCGCACGCCCCACATTAGACAGAAATCCGATTATTGTCATTTACATATAATAATGTTTTTATATAACAAGCACAAAAAAAACAAAAAAAATTAAATTTCTGAGTCTGTGCCGGGGTTCGAATCGCAGGTCTTGTGTTGTACAAGTAAGAACAAGAAAGAAAAGTACAGTCGAACACGCCCGACCGTATAATACTCTCTGCTTTTATTCCCAATTATAATGTTTAAATCGGTATTCGGATCTTACTATAGACAGTTCTTGTATTAGAACACGTTAAAACAAAAAAAGAAGCTAAGCATAATCGAACATACATGTGTTTGTCTGTATGTACATACAAAGTCGTTTGACGTTAAATGTATGCACATACATATGTGTGTATGAATACTATTGGTCGGCACGACAAGCGCTCTCTCTCTCGCACTCATTGCTCTCGAATAAAATCTTTGTTGCTTCATTTCTTTCTTGTTTATGGTCGGATTCTTATGAAACATTCAGGAGAGTTTGACATGATACGTCTTCAAACGAATCATAAATAACAACACTGTACAATAAGAATAAATGCTTTAAAAACGGCATGCAAGTTTGAAATTTTGTTTTATTTCTTGCGGAAAAAGGGGGCGTGGCAGCCCAAAACTTTTGATGTCATTGGATTTATGCGGTCTCTAGGAACAAGTGTACCAAAATTGGTATTCCTAGGTGCCATAGTTACTGAGATATTCGCCGAAAACACAGATTTTTTCCGAGGTGTGACGGGTTTTTTACTTATTGTGGGCGAATGGGGCGTGGCATCGAAAAAAAAAAAAGATTCTTGTATTGACTGACTAAATATCGAGTCGATTGAGACCAAACTCGAACTTGCAGCTCTTACCATCTCTGAAATCTGTTTGTTCATACGGACAGACAGACAGACGGACGGACAGACGGACATGGCTATATCGACTCGGCTTGTGATGCTGATCAAGAATATATATACTTTATGGGGTCTGCCACGCCTCCTTCTGCCTGTTACATACATTTGCACAAACCCAATATACTCTTGCAGAGAGTATAAAAATAATGACAAGAGTCCCTACTACCTGGACCACGCTCTCTTTGCAAACTACTGCGGCTAATGTATGTATAAACATACAGTTATCTCTTTTCTTTCAACCACGTGCATTGACACTGCGATTCAAGGGAGACTTTGTTACCAATTGCTCAGTTGATTATAGTTGGATTTTTATGCAACTTTTAGGGTAGTTTGATATGATTTGTCTTTAAGCAAAAATTACAACACTGTACGAAATAGAAAATAATTTTTTTTTTTTTTTTGTGGAAAAAGGGGCCGTGGCATCAAAAAAATTGTAATGGTGGTCCTAAGTGCCATAGTTACGGAAATATTCGCGGAAATATTTTTGCTTATTGCGAGGGCGGTGGCGGCGTGGCACCGATTTGAAATAAACTTGATCTGCTCGAGAAAGTTACGGAATTTGTATTACAAATTGGATGTCCCTAGCTCTTATAGTCTCTGAAATCCAGGTGTTCATACGGACGGACGGACGGACAGACGGACATTGCTATACCGACTCGGCTGTTGTTGCTGATCAAGAATATATATACTTTATGGGGTCGGAAAAGCTTTCTTCTGTCTGTTACTCACATTTGGCTTCTGACAAACCTAATAGACCCCTATACTCATTTTAAGAACGGGGTCTAAAAAATGATTCTTGTATTGACTGAATTAATATATATAAATATAAATTTTAACCCCCTAATGCCCATGAGTGATTGGAGGACCTGATAACATTTTTTACTGTAGCAAAAAAACTAAAAGCTTTATTTTGATTTTAACGATTTGTGGGGGTTACTAATTGTCCCAAAATAGTAAGCTTGTAATTTTTTCCTTAAAGGTTGGTTAATTTACTATGTATTTGAAATTTGGAATTGGTATTGGAAATATAAAAATTGTTTTTTTTTTTGGCACTAAATGCCTAAGAGTGCCTTGAGGACCTCATAACGTTTTTCTGACCTTACAGGTGAACGAAAGCTTTTCCACAATTTTTGAATGCATATTTGCGATTAGAAGCCCCAAATTAATATAGAAAAAATTATTTGATGTATATTCATCCAAAACTTTAGAAACTGGGCTTAGAGGGTTAAATGGCACTGCATTTATGCTGACTCTAGAAACCTGCGTACCAAAATTGATAATCCTAAGTGTCATAGTTACTAAGATATTTCCCGAAAACATTGACTGAATAAATATCGAGTCGATACTCGAACTTGTAGCTATCGATATCGACTCGGCTTGTGATGCTGATCAAGAGTATACTTTATCGTTTCTGCCACGCCTCCTTCTGCCTATTACACACTTTGCGCACACCCAATGTACTCTTGCTGAGAATAAAAAAACAATACTCACTTGTATACCATGCCATGAGAGACAATAACCGCCTGATCATCGCTGCCCGATGCAAACAGTGGGTACCGCAAATGGAAAGCGACACTTCGTACAGCATTGCGATGCAGTCGCATTGTTTGATACGGTTTAGTGGACAGATCCAGATCGAACCAGAGCATCTTTTTATCGTAGGTGGACACCAGTAAATTGTCACCCTTTGGATGGATGGACATGCCCGATATCCACTTGGAGTTTGTCAATAGCTTCTTATTCAGTTCCTGTTTGACCAGATCATAAATGCGAATGTTGTGTTGGGTCTGTACAAAATTAAATTAGTTAAAATGATGACAACTTAAATCCGAATGAAGAACCTACGGCAACGAAGAAGCATGGCTTCACGGGATGGAAGAGCACGCATTGGATAAGGCCCTTGCTCTTTGAGAAGGGAATCTGGGAGCGACGCTTCGACAGCTGGTGAATAAGTGCTGAACGATTAGCTCCCTCTGGCATCACGGTGGCAAGATAATCACCTCGTCCGTGCCAGGTAACTTGGCGTATGGGCTTGAAATGGGTTATGACCACACGCACACCCTTACTCTGCTCATCGCCGTCGGCGTTAGACCACTGAACAGCGGTTTTGATGCGCTCATTCTCGATGATGTCCGAACTGGGTGATTCGGCGAGAAGATCATCGGTTTTCTTAATAATCAACTTGTCGCCCACCTTGGGATTGATTAGTAGCAGGCGACTTCCGGTGGCTACTGCAATTATTGATAGCTTGGCATTTGGACACCAGGCCACACAGCGGACCACATCATCCGTCTCAATTGTGCGAATGCAACGACCCGTAGCAATTTCCCAAACTAAAAAATAGTTTAAAATAATAAAAATACATTTTTTGGAGTAATCTCTCTACTCACTCTTGACTGTCTTGTCATCGGAACCGGAGACCATATACTCGCCTTTGGGCTCCACGCTAACGGAACGCACAAGATCTGTGTGCCCGCGATAGACAAGGCTTTCCACAGTTGGGAATGGCTGCAGATCGCGTGGTGAAGGCAGTTTTGGTATCAGATACTCGGCATCAATGTTCAACTTGACGCGTTTAGCACGCGGGCACAAGTATAGATCCAGACAGCGGAGGAAGCGTTCTCGCAGGTAGCGGGAATAGGCAGGAACCTCTCGAAGCGATTTGAATTTCTGTGGCATAAAGTGAAGCTTACGCTTGTGAGGCTCATCCTTCAGTTTAAGCCATTGCTTGGCTTCCTTTTCGTCAAACAGATATTCGGGTGGTGGATTATAGGACTCGGCGTGACCGGGCAGATCACGTTTGGGAGCAGACACTGGATCGTGGATGCGACGCATATGCTCGCGACTGGTGTCGGTTTCCCAGAGCATATAGAATTTGGGACCCCGCTTCTGTTGCTTTTCACGCTCCAACTCCTCAGTGGTCTTCATCCAACCCATTTTAAGTGCATGCACCATGCGGGATACCTTCTTCTTTTCCGACACGGACGGCAAGAACGAACGCTTGTGATCCGGTACATTCTTTATGGGCATTTTCTCCACCTCCGAAGTGAACCACTCGACCCAAGGCTCATACTCATTATGTTCGGGATTGGGAATACGTGCCGAGTTAACGCGTTTAATTAAAGCAATGTCCTCATCGGTGAGCAAAACTTCCTGTCCAGTTTGTGGATCCTTAACAGTACGCCAGAAGTTGGGATCTTCAATCTTACGCAAGAAGTCATCAATTTGATCGCCCTTTGGGGGTTTCACAATCTTCTTGGCATCCCAGTCATAGCCAATGTGTTTGTATTCATCATACCAATGCATTGGTATGTTTCCCACCGTATTTCGAATATCTTCTTCGTCAGATGTGTCAGAATCCTCATACTCTACCTTTGAGGGATCACGTGCTGTTGCGGGAGTAAGCACATTTTTCAGATCCACATTTTTAATAGATGTTGCTGCTTTGCTGCTACTCGGCTTTTCCTCCTTCTCATTCACCTCACATTCAGTACTTTCGCTATCATTTTCATCGCTTTCAGATTTTTCACCTTCTTGTTCTTCGTCGTTATTTTCTTCTGATCCTTCCGCGTTATTCTGTTTTCTACCCAAATAATTTCCTTCTTCGTCACTTTCAAACTCGAGATCTTCGCTGCTGTCTGACTGGTATTCCTGGTCTATTCCCTCGTCGTCAGTGGAGTCCTCGCCAGGGTCTTTGACAGCTTGCAGAAAATCCTTGGAATAAACAAACATATTATGTCGTGTTCCCTTTACAATAATTTTTTCGTTAACTTACTTCATCCTCTTGGTTTGAATCTTCATCTAAAACCTGTTCATATTCGGGCTCCGTTTCTTTAACTTTACGTTTAGTTGCATGCTTTTTAGTCATTTTTATTAGAAAACAAAGCAATGAACGCGGCACACGTGTTGCGGCACAGAACTTCGATTGCAATTTGCAATAAAGAATCGATTACATATGTAGTTTTGTGTGAATGTCGATGACGAGCAGTTATTTGTGCTTAGGCTCCTAATCGCGTGCGATTAAATTCACATTTGAAAGTTTTTATGTTTATTTTTATTATTACAAACCATGGAACAATGTCTGTTATTATAAGGTTTTGTGAGAAAAACAAATTCTAAAAAATTTTTTTTTTAAATTAAATGAAAACAAAATTCTAAATTTAATTCAATGAAATCGATAGTTTTGTGGTCATACCCCTACGCATACTTATTGCCTTAATAATATTCGCAACTCATTTTCTAAACATTTCGGTTACTCTTAATCAGAAACCTTGAAGAAGAAACAAATTATGATTTTATGTTTGTGAAACTTTAGTTTCGGCGGCTTAAAACGATCCACAAAATTTGAAACGATATGTCGCGACTATGATTAATATCGATTGTTCGATTTAGGAATCGATTTAAGTTCCAGCTCTACAGAGGATGAGTGTAAAAATTGAATAAGTTTGTCACAGTAAAATGTGAAAAAAGTGCTGAATTGGCACATATTCTATTGGGGCAAAGCAGTTAAAAGGCAATATATTGCATCAACTCAACACTCAATTTTGGACGCTTAAGCTTCATCGATTTGGAGCAATTTTATACAATTTTAAAAAATGGCTGCACCGCGACGTCTGCGCAAGGAACTGGTAGATTTGCAGGAAAGTAGCTTAAAATCATTTCGTGACATCAAGGCCGATGACGATAACCTGCTGCGCTGGACGGGCCTAATTTTGCCCGACAATCCTCCTTACAACAAAGGAGCATTTCGGATCGAAATCAACTTTCCGGCAGAGTATCCCTTTAAGCCACCAAAGATTAGTTTCAAAACAAAAATCTATCATCCCAACATTGATGAGAAGGGCCAAGTTTGCTTGCCAATTATAAGTACCGAGAATTGGAAGCCAGCGACTCGCACGGATCAAGTGGTGCAGGCACTGATAGCATTAATTAACGATCCAGAACCGGAACATCCATTGCGTGCCGAGCTAGCCGAGGAGTTTCTCAAGGATAAAAAGAAGTTTATGAAGAATGCCGAAGATTACACTCGGAAACACAGCGAAAAGCGTCCAGCGGATTAGTCCAATGATGTCCATTCTTCGGCACCAAGCGAAAGCAAGCGCAGCCGGATGAGCTTCCCTCTGTCCTGATGATAAATCAATTGTAATCCACAATACACATCCAAAAACACGAAATTAACATGAAATTTGAGTAGAAAAAAAATGAATAAGCATAAATGCATGTATAAATTGTTCCAAAGGTGACGAAAGTCAACGCAGAACAGTTTGAATAAAACTTGTCGAAATTTTTTATAAACTGGAAGTAATAACTAATGTAGTAATTAATTTGCATTAAATGTTTTTAAACACGAAAAATACATATGTAAACGAAAATCTAAAGGATCATGGATCCTCATTTATGGAAGATAAATAATATATGTACACATACTAATTAACACACACAATTCCTTCGACCATTTCAGTCTCTTTAATTTCATTCTCGCTTTCATTCTGTTCCACATGAGTCCGCGTGGGAAACGAGTCCTCGCCCAGCATTCTGCGATAGCAAGCCATCAGAACACTATTGTTGTAGAGAATCAAAGCATTACTGAACTTATTTTTTTGCAGTTGCTTCAGGTTGAGCACACTGTGTATCACTTTCTCCTGCGAATCATTGCTTAGTAATTGATGCAGTTGTTTTATAATTTTCTCATCTTCCTGCAGCCCACTCAGTGTGATTGTCTGATGCGGAAGAGTGTGGTCGAACTCAGTCTGGCGATAAATTAGTTCCGTCAGATATAGAAGTACAGAAGCCGCATAATGCGTGAGAAATAGGAAATTGTGAAAAACAATTTTTTGTGGTCTATGTTTTTGCAATGACCCAATGAGCCGCACAAAGAAATTGTGTTGGACAGCCTGAAATGTTGACTCATCATCATTTGGACTCGGTGGCGCGTAATTAAGTGTATTAAGGCTTCCCTTGCTCTTATCGAACAACACGCACTTGGACGCGGTTTGCCATATCGGATCCAGTTGGAATGTGTCGCGAATACGCAAGCGAAGCAGCAGCATTGGCTCCGAAGCAAATAGACTGCTTTGCAATTCTTTAACCGGTGCTCCTCGAGTTATGTCCACCTTTAACTCTGCTCCCATTATCTTTACATGTATGTAATTCTTTATGCCAGTGGGACATTTTTCTAGCTGATTGAATTCCCGTCGAAGGCAGTAGATTTGCTTTAGAAGGTCGCCCTGTCTGAGGTGCTCCCGCTCCGTGTATGAACCGCCATACACAGGCACTGTGAATCCCAATGCCTTGTTAATATCCTGTTGCTTTACTATGCAAAACTCATCCGAAATGGGATGCACCTTGTAACGGTTGTAGTACATGGCGGAGACGACACCCCGTAGATGGTGCAAGTGCCGCACATAGTAGCGATCCTTAGACTCATATGCATAGATGCTGCTCTCGATGGCGTCCTCCTGAAGCTTTAGAAAGAGTCTGCAACCGATTTCATGTTGTAATAAAAAGTCATTGGGTATCTGGGATTTACTAAAGAGAGGCATAACCATGGCGTTATTGGGCTGCGCCAGCTTCTTCCGCAGTGCTTCCAATAGACGTGGTATTCCGGGTGTGTTCCTTTGGTAACACAAGCAGATTACATATACTTCTGAATTCCCACGTTTAGACGTCGCCGGCTTGTAGATATGCACGCGCTGGAAGACGCAGTTCAGCAAATACATCAACGAAACGGTGCAGGCCTCAAATAACGTAAACACTTTGATAAGAAAATTGCCATCTGAACTTAGGATCCTTAAGGCACTAAAAACTTCGGCAAATAATAGACGAGCGACGATTTCCTCCTGACAATCTGGCTGAGCAGAGCAGTCGATAGAACCATCAGCTGTGATCAGATGAACGATGCCTTGAAAATCTTCAGCACAACGCTGCGTCATATTGTCTATATTGTCGACATTCAGCAGGTTTCCAGTAGAGTCACCATGAAACAGCCAGTTGTCAAGGGTGTTGAATATGAAACGGTCGTCCGTTATCATTTCGTTGAGTGCGTTTCCCTCGTAGTACGGATTTAAAGTAGTCGAACGCCAATTCCACTTGATCTGCAAATAAAATTCCGAGTGCCAGTCAGTTCTGGCGTAATTGGAACTTGCTTAATACAAACCTCACTTGGCTTGTGCACCGAGTGCAGATAGTGATTCAGTGCAGCTATGAAAGCTCCAGGGGCCTCGCATAGATGTAGACTATTAAACACCGGATGTGTGACCAAGGGAAAACGATGCAAGCACTCGAATATCTTACACCAAGCTACCTGTAAATCAGCCAAGTTCATTCATATACCACATAGTTCAAATTGAGCTACAAATTACGGTAACGAATTCTGCCTTTGTTTCGTTTTTAAGCCGCCAAGAAATCTCTCCGGATGGATCACGTCGGTTTGTGTGCGTACTCCACTCCTGCACCCCATAGTTGTTGAGCTTGCTTTTAACTCCGTTTAATTGATTCTTGAGATTCTGCAGAGACTCGAACTGGTAATATTCGCTGAACAGCGGTTCCTGTACAGGCAGCAACCAGGCATTGCCCGCTGGCTGTTGATACTGGAATTTCTTCTCAAATAACTGCTCAACTTCTTCACGAATGCTTAATTTGGGACGCATTCTTAATTTAATTGCAAATACTTAAGATTTCAAAATGATTTAATTTTTCAGGAGAAATAAACTTGTTTTGTTGAGCCTTAACAGCGGCAGTCGTGTTGCCATTCACAATTGCTGAAATGTTATTAACAGAATGGCCAAATAATCTGTGGTCAATTATAAAGTTCTGAAATTTTTTTTTGTTTATCAAGCAAAAGTAAATGTATTACCGGCACATATCATAAACAAGTATAAAAGAAGAAATGCAATTTAAATTGGCATTTAAGTGAATTAGAATTCTGTATATTTGCCGCCAATCAAGTGGATGTTAATAACAGGAATTTGTCTGCGAATTTAACGCTTGAGCTTATCGATAATGTTATCGCTTTTTAGAAGAACCAACAATTTCCCGCAATTTTCAAATCTATCTTGCAGTCCAATATTAATTATTGTTAACAAACAATGCAACAAATTATTGCAAATATGGAGTAAATAAAATCAAGTTGAATTGTTTAAAAGTCTTACAAAATCTCTTACATGCATACGTGTAGAAAACAAAAATTTTTTTAAAAATTCAAACTAAAAAACAAAAACATATAATTGTTTTTTAACGTTTCTCTTGATTTCCACTAAAATTTCTTAGAAAGTACCTCTTTTCTGTAGATATAAAAAACAATAAAAATATAGCTTTCCTGTCGCCGTTTCGAAATATAGAAATAAGTTAGAAAGAGATATTATGAACGATCTTATAAAACGTAAAAACATTTATAGCCAAATCGATGAGTCGAGCATTGAATATTAAACTGCACATTAAGTCACAGTTGGAAATGTTTTCAATGCAAGCGGAAATAGATAAAACTTTAAATATTTGGTACTTACGGTACTTTCGTAAAGCTTACCCCATTTATTTATGAAGACACTAAAAAGTATTTAATTTGAAAACAGCTTCAAAAGTGTTTCAACTGTTTGAATCATCGCGATGATGTCTTGAACATTGGAATTCAAATTGTTTTTTTTTTTTTTTCATTTTGAATTTGGATTTTTAATTTTTTTTTTTTATTGACTGTATGATCACTAAATTGGTGCGTGAGCTGGCGACTTTATAGCTAACGAAATGAAACTTGTGTATTATGAATAACAATATTCAAATTATTACACTGGGATCCAAAAGTGCACCGAGTGAAACCTTAACCGTCCTAGTCGTCGTCGTTGTCGTTGTCGTCGTCTGTTAGGATCGGCAAACGAATATATATCTCATTCTATAGCGCGGCACGATCGTACATAAGTCTGTTGCTATACATACAAACTTATGTACATATATTAGTGTATGTTATACGAGTGTGTCTTTATCGCTCGGCACGTGACTCTTTTTTATAATCGGCCATCAATACAGATTCTACTTATAGAGTAATGTAATGTGAATGAGCAGTTGTGTATAGAATTAACTGAACAGAACATTGTCTTTGTTGTCTTCTTCTTTTTTATTACTCAGTTCTTTAATTTCATTTCTTGTACTGAGTTTGGCTGTAAAGGTCTTCACATAAAGCGGAAATAGCCGTGGAGGGATTTGGACACCGTCTTTGGATTACGGCGACAAAATCGGACTTGCATATGTGATAGTGATTGGACTGTGGACGTGGACATGGACATTGCTTTTGTTGGCAACTAAATTTTATTTAATTTCATATTTCTTTACTCCAAAAGGGAGTTCATTAATATGCCAAACAGGCGCCATTGCGCTAAAAACGCTTAGCATCGACGTCGGCGTTGTCTTCAGCTACCTGCCAGTGGCAGTGTGTACAATACACACACACATGCACACGCACATACATATGCATGCACCCCCACTTTGCATAGGTATTTACTGTGTGGCTTGTGCTTAGCTGGCAACGGGTCTGAATCCCCGTTTAAGACAATTATTTAATGTTTTTCTTGAATTGTTTAACTTTTTTGTCTGAGCTGCACATCACACACACACACCCTCATACACGTTGTCACGTAAATTCAAACTTCTTCAATTGTCGCTTTTGGTCTTCTAACCGTTGTCTTCGTCTCTGCCTCAGTCGTCGTCGTCGTTGTCGTCACTGCTATTTGCTCAATTTTAGTCTGGGTCCGAGGTGTGGTGCTAAGCTCGACTCGAGGTTTTAAAATCAGTTGCCAATTAGTTTTCACCGCTGACGGATTACAATGGCTTTTGCGTCTCGTTCAACTATCGAAAACACCCAGCAAAAACTTTTAACTCAAAAAAAAAAAAAAAAAAACTTGTTAAGTGTCACTCAGAAAACAGGAAACAAAATAATAAAAACAAGCTTTTCATTGATAAAAACACAAACAAACCGTTCATGAGAAATAACAATAACAATACTTGTAGCTGTGTATTTTCGAATTTTCGAATTTTGGAGTGTTTTTTCTTTTTTAACTTCTGCTTATCTCCAGATCCCATCTATTGGTAAATTGGCAAGATGTCGGCATAGCTGATGTTTGAAAACGCATTTATTTTAAAAGCGCTATGCTGCATCTAGTCAGTTATTCAATGGAACAATCAACGATAAAATACAATTTATTTGAGTAATCAAATTTGAAACCTTGGAATTAGAATATTGGTGTACATATTTCATTTTAAATCTCATTACAGGAATCTAACGCCTAAAGGACAATTAAACACAACAGCCAGGCCTTCTTTATGACTTGGGATGTTTTATTGATCGATTAATGACTAGTCACTAATAAACTTATTTCAATGATTGATATAAATTCGTAAACAAAAATATATTGATAGATATATAAAGAAAACTATATAATTTCTTTCGTATTATTTATTTTAAGTGTAATACTCTGTATAATTTATGTATAAGACTTACTGAAAATAAATCTATATATATAGTAATCTAAATGTACGATTTTTCCAAAATATAAAATAAAACCAAATCTTTTGATTAAACTAATTGATTTGAGTAAAATTTTTAGGAACAAGTTGGCAGAACGCAAGCATTTTAAAATCCCGCCAGTACGACTGCCGATGCATTTTGCAACACTTTATGTGAAAAATAATCGATACGCAAACGATATAGTGTTGCACTACGATAAGTCCTTTTGATGTAAAGTAAACAATTAGCGAAATAAAATAAAATAAAACTGGATAATACAATTAGAATCATTTTTAAGTGATGGACAGCCAAGTAAGTTTGATTGAACGTCTGTACAGAATACTTGCTGCAATAAGTGCGCCAATTGACGCAGTGTGCACAACAATTAGTTGCTTCGCACAAATTAGTTGCGAATTTTTGTTATCTAAAAGTGGCTAAGTGATAAATCTTAAGTTTACTCTCATTACTAGTTCTATACTTTTGCGAACAACAATAGGTACTTGGTGGTGCGGGAGTTCTTAATGACGTAATAAATACGTAGAATTTCGGTTATCGCCGAATATTCGTTTGTTTTAGAAAGTTCTTAAGAAGGGGCGTTGCTACTCTTTCTTTGGATTTTTATTTTCAGGCACCAATTGATGATCTTTTATTGGACATTGTGGACAATGCTTGGCGGATGGAAATATTGCCATTCGATCAGATATTAGTACCAATTGAAAAGCTACCCGATCCCGAAGCCGACGGTGGTGATTCACACCTGACACTTAGCGAACAGGTGAGCAATCAGACAGCAATGATAAACAAAAGTTACTATATCAAAGGCAAATAAAATTTGGTATGACCAAACGGTTCTAGGAACAAAAGTGGACTGACTTGGCGCTTGGATCATTGGCGCCCGATGCCGCTTTAATTGATCAACTAAATATCACAGCTATCTAACCAAGGACGCGCAGCCCACGTGTGAGCACGTCTCCAACGCTGCTGGTACCACAAGTTCTACTGTTAACACCACAACATGAGTAGCAGTAGCAGCACCACCACCTCCAGCAGCACCAGCAACAACAGTTCCGTACACCAACACCTACACTCACCTAGTAAACTAACTGAATTCGCTCGAAATTTCGAGGATAAACCAGACACTTTATTTGGCCGCGTCGTTAACAAAATCCAAAATGTCTACAATCAAAGCTACAACACAGTCAATGATATATCCAGTGGCAACACCAGTGTACAGGTTGGAAAATCCATGTTCTATGCGGAGAAGAAAACCGCCAACGCAGGCGCGGACAACATCGAGGTGGCCACTGACAGCAGAGAAGATAGTTCTTCCTCCAGTCTGAGCTCAACTCGTCCACAGCCGCCAACAACGCTAAAGCCCTTTAATAGCACAATTAATATAGCAACAACCGCTGAGGAGGAATCCGTAGCTAACGAGCGTGTCGATAAGTTTTTAAGTGAAGAGAATCACAATCAAGGTCGCACCGTGTCCAATGTACTTAAACACATTAGCAATATTGTGGCTTCCAAAAATAACAATGTGAGTGTAAAGTATAAGTTACTTTATTGAGCTTCATTTCAATATTTTCATGTAGGACTTGTGTAATTACAAAGAGACGAAGTTGCAGCAGCTATGGATGCCGGACTCAAAAGCCAAGGAATGCTATGATTGTACACAAAAGTTTTCTACGTTTCGTCGTAAACATCATTGCCGTCTTTGTGGTCAGATCTTCTGCTCCAAATGCTGCAATCAAGTTGTACCCGGCAGCATAATTCGTTGCGAGGGTGATCTTAAAGTCTGTAATTATTGTTCAAAGATCGTGCTTACCTCGCTCAAATCATCGGACTCGAGTATGGGCGAAGACCTGCAGGCTTTGCAGCAACATCTGAGCAATAAGCTTGAAGTACAGGAGAGTACATCCAGTGCTTATTCAGCACAGAAGCATCCTATTCAATTGTCGCGCAAATCATCATTGGGCTATCAAGAGGAAAGATTCAGTTCTCAGCATAATTATACCACGTTGTCCATGCTGGATCGCAAGAACATATTGCAGCAATCCAATTCATTAATCACACTGCACGAAGAAATGCAGCGTGAGTTGCCAGGCCAGAATTGTGGCCAACAACTCATCGAATTTCTGAACAAGAATAACAAATCCGCCAACGAGGTGCAAGCTGTAGCCATATTAAACGCCATGCTGGCTGCTGGCTTCATTGAACCCATTGTGCCCGATGCGGAGCAGACCGAGTTTGAGGCCACACTACACTACAGATTCGCTGAGCTGTCTCGCACGGCAGCAACTTCCACAGAACTGCGTGAAATGAGCAATGAGCACTCGAATCCGATAAGTCCACATTTCGAGGCGAGTGCGGGAGAATCGCATCCGCCCAAAATGGTGGATGTGTCGCAGAGTTTTCATTCAGCTCACGAGCTGGAATTGCAGAATGATATGAGTTTCACAACAATTTCGACTAAACTACTGGAATCCTACTGTGATCATGAGGAGCAGCTGTTGGCTCAACTGTTGCGGGCCAACAATCTGCACACGGAATGGGGCAAGGTACTGCAAACGCTGTGCTCCACAGCTGCGAATCATTTCAAGCCCGAGTATTGCACCAACGATCTCATGGACATACGCAACTACGTAAACTTCAAGAAGGTACCTGGTGCCAGGCCCAAGGATTCTACTATAGTACATGGCGTTGCGTTTTCCAAGAATGTGGCACATAAGGATATGGCCACACATGTGGCGTTTCCACGCATCCTCCTGCTGCAATGCCCAATTGTGTATGAGCGCATCGAGGGTAAGTTTGTGACTATTGAGACAGTACTGCTCCAGGAACGGGAGTATTTAAACAACGTCTGTGCCCGCATCATGAACTTTGAGCCAAACGTTGTTCTGGTTCACAAGAACGTTGCTGGCATAGCCCAGGATCTGTTGCGATCCTTTAATGTCACTTTAGTGCTGGATGTCAAACTGTCCGTCATGGAACGTCTAGCTCGAACCTTGCAGTGCGACATTGTCACTTCCATTGAATCGAATATAACCATGCCCAAATTGGGCTACTGCAATGACTTCTACATACGCAGTTACTCCGGAGGCAAGACTCTCATGTTCTTTGAGAAACTTAACAGTCCCCGTGGCTACACTTGCCTCTTGCGGGGTGGCAGCAATGCTGAGCTTACCCGGGTAAAAAAGGTGGCACTCGCCTTACTCTTCGCTCGCTACAATTGGCGGTTGGAGATGTCATTTCTGATGGACGAGTTTGCCCAGCCGCTTAGTCCCAAGCCGTCTTTATTTGACTCCAAAGAGTCTAGCCCTACGGAGAAGAACTGTAAGGAGCAGGAGGAACTGGAGATCCAGCTCCGTGCCAAGCGTCCACTTTGCGAGCGCAAATCAGACGATAAGTTTCTAGCAGCCATCAGCGAAAACGTCTCGGATTTTACGGATCCCCTACGCGCCTCTCAGGCTGATGCACTGGCCAGCTTACCCGATAATCTACACGTGCAGGCACTGACCGTCGAGATGCGTTATGATAATCGCTTCCGCAATGCACTGAGTTCTACTTTATTGTCGGTCAGTCCATTTCTAACGTTTCCACTGCCCTATCTGGAGACGGAGCAGGGACGCAATTGTAAGCTACGTAAACTGTTTCCAGCAGAGCTCTTCTTCTCTAAGCAATGGTCACCGACAACAGGCGCTTGCTTGGAGCGTCCTGAGAGTTTAGATCCGGATCAAGGTAAGGACAACCCCGTAGTGGCCAATAAGGAAAACGATCAGCAGCTTTTGCCGGCTCATGATTTTGTCAAAATGAAGATGACGGTGGGGGTTACCAGCCGCGATATACAGACCAAGCTGGCCGAGTTCCGTTCTTTTGGCGGACGATTCCCCAAGGGCAAACTACCAAGTGAGTATAAGGATGTCTGAAATCTAGTTTTAATTATGAAACATGTTCCTGTTTTAGTGCTGAAGTTGAGAAAGAAGATAAGCGAAGTGATACAGCGACCACAAAAGGTTACGGATGAACAGTTGTACAAGGATGCACTGGATCTACAAAATCACCAGAGATTGCCAGTGCTCTTCTGTAGTTTCCATTACAATCCTAAGGGCGTTTCGTCCTTTTGCAAGCTACCCATGCTACTCGACATGAAATTCTATGGCCAGCATGACATCATGTTGGAGCAGTTCTTGCAACGTTATTGCTGTCTCTTTAATTCGATGTGCCCCTCGTGCAGTTTGCCTATGTTCGGTCATGTCCGTCGCTATGTTCATTCCCAGGGATGTGTGCGTGTCTATCTTACCGAAGATCAGACCCGTTCCGATCCCACTCGTATCTATTTTACCTCCTGGTGCAGCATCTGTAGTGCAACAACGCCTACGGTGCCGCTTTCAGCTGCTGCCCGTTGCTTATCCCTGGCTAAGTATCTTGAAATGCGCTTTCATGGACACGCCTACAAAAGGCGACCACCCGTCGAGCCTATGCCAGACCAAGGTGCACCCTGTGAGCATTCACTGCATCGCGATTATGTGCATCATTTTAGCTTTCGAGGCGTTGGGGCTAAGTTTCAGTATACTCCCGTCAAGATCTGGGAAACGGAGCTGCCCTCGGCGACATTGCATTTGCAGTTGCCCAAGCCCTTTATTGGCATTCAGGTGCAGGAAGAAATTAAAAATTTCTCGATACGTGGACATGAAGTTTATACTCGAATTCACGAAAGGATTGCGGATCTGGCCACAGAGGAAGAGCACTCACCGTTGGTATCCCGTTTGAAGGCGACACTAACTAAAGATCAATTCGTATTCAAGCAAAAGGTGGAGCTTGTACACACACTTCTGACTGAACAACAGGTGAGCTCATACGACATAAGAGATGCTCTCACCATGGCTAAACGGACATTGGCCGAAAGCATTGAGCTGTGGGGACCGCGACTCCATGAAATCGAGCAACTGACCCTCAAGCAGGCCAAGCAAACACATAACATTGACGCGGGCACGATTTGCACTGAGGAACTGCGTCCGGAGCAGCCGGGGCAGGAAATAGTCCAGTACAAGGTGGATCAAGTGGACAATGGGCAAAAACAAATGGAGTGTCCAGCCGATGAGATGCGGAATGGGAACGAGAAACTCACCGTGGACCAAATGTTGGCATCAACGGTGAACATCAACTCTGACAAGAAGACTATTAAGTCTAGATTACTGACGCTACGTCAAACGACGAGTTCTCAACCCAATCCATTGCAGTCACCCCTTTCGATCCAGGAGCACCTGACGCTGCCTCTGGGCAGTATTCCAGTGAATGTGATGGAGAATGACATTAGCTCCGTCATCGCCTATGGCTTGACTTCAGCTGAGTATCAACGATCTGTTGCTGCTCTCAATGCGGACGAGGCGCAATTGAATGGATGCGATTCCAATGGTAGTCCGCTGCCGAAGCACAAGCAGCAGGAAAGCGATGCCGAGGAGACGAGTACGTCGGTGGAGTCTGAGGAGCGCAACAAGGTTAAAGGCCAATCGCAAGCACAGTCTTGCAGCGCACACGTCCCCTTGTCATTTGGCAATGGCCAGTTCCAGTGCCTGATCTTGTTTGCCCGCGAGTTTGATGCACTACGGGCCAAGTGCTTGAGTCCACCGAAGCTGGACAGGATGCTGTATCGCCGGTTAGAGAAGAGCAAGATGCGCGAAGAGTTAAGAATCTCACAGAATCGAAATGTTTCCGAAATTGAACTGGTACGTAAACCAAGTGACCTTGCCGGCAATCAAGACGAGCAGCCGGATATTGAAGAGGAATCCCGGATTGCCCTTGCCCGAAGTTTGAGCCGCAGCGTCCGATGGGAGGCACGGGGCGGAAAATCCGGCTCACGATTTTGCAAAACGTTGGGTAAGCGACAATGAAGAGTCTTCTGATCCCATCTTAAACGAAGGCTTTTTCCTATTCCAGATGATCGTTTTGTGCTCAAGGAGTTGGATAAGAAGGAAATGACTCTGTTCGAACAATTTGCACCAGAGTATTTTGAGTATATTACCAATTGCCAGCAGCAGGAGCAGCAGCCCTCACTTCTGGCCAAGATCTTTGGCGTCTTCAAGGTGGCCATCAAGAAGAAAGAGTAAGTTAACCTTCGCTTTCATTTCTTTAAAAGCAATGTTGATCCTGACTGGCTTACTTTTAACAGCTGCTGTGTGGAGAAATCATTGCTGGTCATGGAGAATCTTTTCTATGGCTGTGACATATCGGATAAGTTTGATCTTAAGGGCTCCGAGCGCAATCGGCACGTGGATCCGACCAACCAAAATGGGGAAATCGTACTGCTCGACGAGAATCTGGTGGAGAGTAAGTGGATGCAGTGAAATAATGATTAATGGTTAATATGGGATGTCTTTGGTTTTTAGTGTCATGGTCGGAACCTTTGTATGTCCTGGCGCACAGCAAGGCCGTGCTCCGGGATGCCATACAGCGAGATGCCTCTTTTTTGGAGCGGAACGGTGTCATGGATTACTCCCTGCTGGTGGGACTGGATAAGAAGCGCAATGTTCTTGTGCTGGGCATAATAGGTGCGTTTTTTAATCTTTAGTTTAGAAACACTGTTCAAGAAAATTTCTTTTTAGATTACATACGAACCTTTACGTTGGACAAGATGTTTGAGTCGATAATAAAGCAGTCGGGCTTACTTGGGGGCGGGATTGGCAAAAAACCTACGGTTGTGGCGCCACAGGTTTATAAGCAACGCTTTGTGGACGCCATGGATCGCTATTTTTACATAGCGCCTGATCGGTGGGAGGGCTTGTCCAAAATTTAAGCCTGTTGAACACATTCACGGCAAGAAAGACACGCACTTAACATAGTTAATAAAGTAGCTAACAAAACAGTTGTTATGCTTAAAGCCACATTCACATTAAGCTGACCAGCATTTCCGGTCTAGGCAAATTGATTGGTCCTTGACCCAGTTGTGCGTGCCGGAAACAGACCAACGAACGAGGAGCACAAAGGAGTGTTGGGCGTATGAGTCGAATGGGCGATTTGGGAGTCGAAGGTGTGGGTTGCTCAGTAGTTGCCGACATACGAGCCGAAAGAGTTTGCGACCTATGAACAGAATGGAGTAGGCTGTATATTTAAACACGACGTAGGATTAGAAGAAGGCAAAGAAGAATTCAAAACAGAAATCGCCTGTACAGATATTATGTTGCTTGCAAATGGGCTGCTAATGTGTTTGCATTAAAGGTGCAAGTGGATTTATATCTTCATACCACTCTCTAAACTCTTTAAACTTCTAAACGGCTTTCCATCCTTCTGACAGCTGCAACATTTGATTGTGTCAGAAGTTGTGAAACCGACATGAAATGGGAAGTGTTTCGCAAGTGACACCTCCAACTCGATTTGCGCACAGTCATGGCCAGTCGCACACAATCACATACATATTGGCTCTCACACACAAATGCACTCGCACGCGATTTGCCACTTCATAGAAGTTTTTGTAGCGTGTGAAATTGTTTTGCTTCAGTTTGGACTTACGATCTGAGCGGTCAAGTTGTTGTTTGCCTGCTCCGCGCCAGCAGCGACATGAACAATGGCTTTCAATGGCCAATGGCGCCAGTGATGTGACACGCCCAGCCGCCCTCGTTTGGTGTTAAAATTGGCGCAACGAAACATGAATATCGTTGATTGGAAATTCTGCGATGGGTAAGAGAAATCTCTTAGAACATCACTCCAGTTGCAATCCTTGACCTTAAGAGAAGTGTTAGCATAATGGTGCATTCATGTAAACAATCCCTATCCTCGCATCAAGTATACGCCCAATAGCGTGACATTCAAATCGTACAGAAGAAAAACACAAATCAAAGAAAAAGCTGTTTAATTATGTGAGCCGTAGTACAAGTTATTTATAGGAGTTGTGTACGGTTATTTATCGTTGGGTTTCTACGATTGCCAATTGATTAGCATATTTAAATGCGATTGCGTTACATCTGACCGTCAAATACAACCAACTTGGTGCTAAAAATAACCAAGTTAACCCCTAGTCATCCCCACAATCAGAGCAACTGTCCAAAGGTCATTTGAAATTGTCAGGATTAGAACTAATAGTTAATAAGAAAATAATTTTAAAAAAAGTAATTGATTAATTATGCATTCCAAGCCGCATACTAAACACTCTTAAAGAATAAGCTTTAAAAAAAACACTTTTATATAATACCTACTATAAAAAATCTTATAGAAAACAATAGTAATTGGTCAAAGGCAAATTTTAAATTAATTTTTAAACCATTGCAGAGGGTATATTGTTTGTGTCACGATGTTTGTAACGCATTGAAAAAGGCGTTTCCGCCCCATAAAGTATATATATTCTTGATCAGCATCAACAGCCGAGTCGATATAGCCATGTCCGTCTGTCCGTCTGTTTCTATGCGAACTAGTCTCTCAACTATCGTGATGAAACTAGGTACACATTTGTATTCTCTCTGCACGCAGTTCATATGTTAAAATCGGCCAGATCGGATCACTATACCATATAGCTCCCATCGGTTTAAAATAAAATTTTTTTTGAGCTAGCTCCACCAAACTCAGCCTATATGCATTTAGTACTAAATCCCACGTGCAAACCAAATTTCATCCAGATCGGACCACTATATCATATAGCTGTTATACGAACAATCGGTTAAAAATGCTGAAAATGCATAGTATGAAAATTTTCAGTGTCTCTTGAACGATTTGAACCAAACTCGCAATATGCATTATTTACCATTTTCCATAAGCTGACCAAATTTTATCCAGATCGGACCACTATATCATATAGCTGCCATAGGAACAATCGGTTGAAATGCTTAGTATGAAAATTTTCGATGTCTATTGAGCGAATTCAACAAAATTCACGCAATATGTATTTGTTGTCATTCCCAATGTGTTGACCAATTTTTATTCAAATCAGACTACTATATCATATAGCAGCCAAAGGAACAATCGGTTGAACTTCTTAGTATGAAAATTTTTTGCCTGTTGATGGATTTTAACCAAATTCACAAAATATACATTTATTATCATTTCCTATATGCTCACAAAATTTCATTCAAATCGGACTACTATATCATGTAGCTACTGATGGAACAATTAGTGATAAAAATAAAATTAACGCAAAATGCATTTCTGCAAGGGTATTTAATCTTCGGCTAGCCGAAGATAACCTTTTTTTCTTGATTTTCTTAAATTTTCTTTTGTGTACAAAAGTTTTCGAAAAAAAAACATCTTTAAAAACTGAATTAATTTTTCTAGAATGCCAATTTTTTTAAAAACCAATGTGGTATAAAATTATAGAACTTCTAAGAGTCTTTAGACATTACATGTTGTACATTTTTCAATTGAAATAGATTTATAGTTCTTATTGTCCTTAAAAATACTGTTACATTCAACAGATATAAACAAAACGTCCAATATCTCGTCTCTAAAAGTATTGCTTTCCGTTTAAAGAATATTTGATTTAAATATATAAGTTAACCTATAAAAGGGTGTACCCAATATTCGGTGTATGAAGTCGTTAGTATTCACGAGTTTGGCTTTCATTTATTACTGCCTTGGGGTGGGCGTTGAATTGGGTCAACCTTCTGAAATTGTTGCCGTTAAAACTTGAGCTGGACATGATTTGGGCACCTCTTCTACGCGATTTCGCATTCAGGCCGTTAGTTATGCTTGCCAAGTTTACCAGTATCCCACTCTGTATCTGCTTTTGAGGCACGGTCACGCACGCAATTACGCTTACAGCTGCAATAGACAACAGAAAACAGAAAACTACACGGTTTTGAATCTCTCATACCGCCAAGTTCAAAAAATACTCCCTTAGACATTGTCGAAATGCACTTGAATATGATTTAGATAATACATCTCAAACGAACAGTAAATTAGGAATACTTAAAAATGTTGGTATAAGGCTTAAATCAGCAACCACACCTCAAACACTTTATTTATCAATCAAGAGAAGTCTACATAATTTTTCATAAAATTTTTTAAAAATAATACTCTTTAATGTTTAAAAAAAATTTCACAAAAAATAACTATCTTTTCTATGACCATTTAAAAACTATTTAGTATTAATAATTATAAACAATCTGTAACATAGTAAAATTATTAAACAATTTAGTGATTATGTTTAGTTGTATATAATTTTAAATTTAAAAGTTTTTCCCCTACATCTCCTACATGGTACCACAACGGGACAACAGCAGCCACTGTTGTACCTAACCTAACCTAACTTCTTTGCATAATAAGTCAAGACTAAAAAGTTTTTATTATTTTAGCGTTCTTTCGTTTGGGAAATCTAATACGTCTTAGTATGTGAATAAATCTTTATTCTTTTATTTATAATCTGCTTGAACTAATATCTTAATCTGCAAAAAGGTAAACTTTGCGGCAGATCCTTTGGCTTTTCCAAACACGAACACTCACGACCCAGTTCAGATTGATAGGTCGACACAGCGGAAGTTCAAAAATAACTGCATAAGCCCACCATTTTAGCTATAAAATATGCTAATTTGTCGGTCATAAAAAAGTGCTAAAAACCACAATAACGAAAAAACAATAACATGTGCAACAGGTGTCCAAACAGGCAATGCATTTTCCTTTCTTCCCATTTTTTACATATATCCATGCATGCCAGACGAAGTTTTATATAATTTATGACACAACCCCGAGACCACGATATTGTAACAGCAATTAACCACGTTTAATAGTTGGCTAAGACGCTTTTAAATAAGTCCTTGGTAGTAAGCGGCAGTGAGAGCAAAATCGAGAGAAAGAGAGCATGGCAAGAAGAGAAAGAAAGAGGGAGAGCGAAGATGTTCAATCGATTTTGTGCTGCACCTGCAATAATATACCAATTTTAATTCCATTCGAATAAACAATTTTCCAATTTATTGTAATTTTGTTTTTAGTTAGCACATACACTCAAATACATATGTTTGTGTTCCTAGCAACAGATATGTGTGTGTGTTTGTTGTGTGCGTGCTGACACGCTATGAAACATTCCTTTACAGCTGTAGTTTAGGCTGTTGGCTAGACTTCAGCCGCTCTGTTTTCTGTATTATTGATAAGACACCATTTTTTTTAACATCTCCATGCCCGACATTGCGAAAGTACGAAAGGGATACTCGTTAAATGCAGATCATTATTTTAGTACATTTTTATTTTATAATGGATCCTTAAGTATCTTAAATTAAATTAAGAAATTTGCAAAGAAATACCCGATACATTGAAAACAATGTACGTAAAGCCCGATGGATGGACTCGATCTCTTTTTTTACACGACCCCGCATTGTTACGTATGGAATTTTTTTCTGTTTTTGCAATTATTTTTTTTTTGCTTCACATTTGTGTTTGTGATTGCTATAAAATAAGTACAGGGTTCTTTATTGGAGAATCTTTTAACTACACTCATTTCTAATAAATTATTGCTGTATAATTTTAAAGGACCCTGAAATAGACTTGACGGCATAGTTTCCAAAGTGGTATACTACGTTGAAACTATCTTATAATAAGATGAATTGAAAATAAAATAATGATTTAAGATAAATTTAATATATTTCATCTTTGGTAATGTTTTACAAACCAATTCTAGAGTATTTGTGTAGTCTAGCAAACTCGCTTCCCACGCTCTCTCTATCTTTACTGTCTTTTTCTCTCTTTCTATCCCTCTCTGTCTCTCTTGGGTCTGTTGGAGCACATTTTCGCTATTATTAGCACCGGTTTTTATTGCTGTTATTTTGTGCCAATGGTAACGTTGCTTATTCGCAAACGTAACCAAGGGGACACCAGGCAATCGAAGGAAGAATAGTGGGGGCAAAAGCGAAAATCTGGCTTACAAAACGTTCTTATCTTTTGTCGCATTCACAGTGCCAAGCCAAAGTTCAGTTGGAGTCGTGCGTTCTCGGAGCCAGACCTCACTTCCAGTGAAAAGGACCAGAGGGATCGTTTTAGCGTCAAGCATCCACACGAGTACATAACCATTGATGATCTCAAATTCTTTCGACGCCGCCAGCCCCTTCCTCTGCACACCCGAAGTCACGTTTACCTCTCGAATAGTGACCTACCGTCAGTATCCTTTGGGTTACTGAAGTCAGAATATCAGAAGCGTTACTGTCGCCAAGGTGACGGCCACAATCCAACTGGAACCCGCCCCCGATCCCTGCTGAGGCGTGCGACTTCGTTGCGTTTAGAGGGCTTGATGCATTTGCTGTCGGAGCATCACGAGAAATATCACTGGTACACACCGGAGGAACTGCAGTTGTATGTTCAGTCTCGTATAGTTTCCACCGATTGCCAACTAATCCCAGTTAATTCCGTTCAGTTCACGCTCTTTGCCAGTGCGCAATCCGGAGAAATTGCAGGTAGGTCAGCAGGAGATGAAAAACTCATCCTTTCTCACGTTTCCCATGATGGACGCCGATGCCCAAATTCTGCCACGCCAAATGTTTCGAGAAGAGAAGGAGGAAGTGCGGGAGCAAAAACGGGAAATGGAGCAGGGTCAGCCCAGGAAAGTAGCCAACGATAAGTTCAAGCGAGATGTAGCTGCCCAGGAGCAGAATCGCTGCCATTTGCAGATGCGGGCCGAGGATACACACTACGAGACGTCTCCGTCGGAGTACAAGCACCAATTTGTGGAGCAATTTCCCGCCGAGAAAGCACACTCCATACCCCAGATGAGCAGCATCCAGATGCAGGGTGACTTTGTCACGGTGCCGGAGTACCAGGACAGCTTTAAGATGTACGCCAACTACTCGAAAAGTGCACCCATCAAGAAACACGATAATCTCCGTATCTCCGGCGCCGAACAGCAGAGTGTCAAAGTGTCAACAAACGGCGGTGACATGCCCGAATACCGCGATAAGTTCAGTGTCCCACCCAAGAACATGGCCAAAGAGAAACCGCTCAAGACCGACGATCATTTGCGTCCGCGGGGTGATTTCACCAAAGAGGTACCAGAGTACTACGAGAGCTTTCAAGATCCACAGATTACCGAAATGCCAGAGCGGGGTAAGGTAAGGGAACCTAACCTCCGACTGCGTGGGAAGATCGAGTTCAATCCGGAGTATCGCAACAACTATTTGGATTTTCCACGCTCCCGTCCAGTGGTACGCAAGCCGGTCTCCTCCTTTCGTTTGCCCACCACCGCCAACACTACCAAGACTACCACCACGTCCAGTTCACCCTCGGATCGGGAAACAGCTGCAAACTGTCTGACTTTCACGGAGCTAACTGCCACGCCCGAGTACCGCCGCGCTCAGTACAACTATCAGCTGAGGGAACGGGATCATCCACGGTCACAGAAGCCTAGCTCTCCCATCATTCTCCGCAAGAGCTCCGATTCTTTATTAGAAGCTGGCCAGCTACAGTCCCATTCCCAATCTCAGCCCAAAAGACGTCCTTCGCGCCAGCGGCAATTGAAGGAGCAGCCACCACAGTTGGTGCGCAATTTTGAAAACGAGGCCGCTGGAGGCGGCTTCAAGAAACCGGCTAGATATGGGCGACGTGCTTCTGTGCTCCAAAACGCTGTTAACTGCCGCGAAAAGTCGTCAATCATCGAAGGTAATCCTAAATATACCGTTGGCTGCTGTCGGGACCAACAAAATGTGGAAAATCAACATCAAGAGGGTTCCTTTCTGGTCCTCGAAGAACCCTGCAAGCCGAGCAACTGGATGAAAAAGAGCTGGTATGATTCTTAGCCAACTGAGCAGTCAATTAAACTCGCAATGCAATAAACTATCCAAAAACCAAAATCCTTTCTTATCTTATGTTTATCGTTATAACTAGCTCAAGCTTATCCTACAAATTAATTTTCTTTATTTGTACTTATGCACAAGCATTTCAGATTTGAAATGGTTTAAGTATAAAACGTTCAATTCGAAGCATAAAGTAGACGACTGTAAAAAATGTTGCAGCATCTCATAATATAGGAGAAATTTTATATACACTGGGGAGCAATGTACATGTTTGCTTATAGCGCATATAACATTGCACAGAAGCTAAAAATACAGAGCAAATCAAGTCAAACAAATTTTTTTATACTTCTTAAACAATTGTTAACAAGCATGCCTAGTTACATTTTTAATATCATAAAAGTTGAGAGTGCAAAAATTTCTAAACTAACAAGTAAGAAAGGCTACAGTCGAGCGCGCCGACTGTAAAAGACCCCGTACTCTCCTTGTATTCGAAATTAATATTTGAATACGACTGTAATTTAAAATTTAAGTTTTAAAATTAAATTTTAAAAAAAATTTTAAATCAGTCACTGATGGGATTTGAACCCGCGCTTACTGACGCAAGTTCCATATCATGCTGCCCTACTAGTTGCACCACTACATTCATTACGCGCTTCATGGGCTACTTTGTTGTCTAATTGCTCAGTTGCTTATAGTTGGATTTTTATGCAACTTTTAGGTTAGTTTGATATAATTTGTCTTTAAACAAATTTTGAACTACAATACCGTACTATATTACCAAATGCTTTAAAAATGGCATGTAAGTTTGAAAAATTTGCTTAGTTCTTGTGGGAAGAGGGGGCGTGGCAGACCAAAATTTTGAATTACGTTGCATTTGTGTTGTCTCTAGGAACCTGCGTACCAGAATTGATGTTCCTAAGTGCTATAGTTACAAAGATATTCGCAGAAAACATCAATTTTTTCCGAGGTGTGTCTAGTTTTTTGCTTATTGCGGGGGCGGTGGGGGGCGTGGCGCCGATTTGAAATAAACTTGATCTGCGTACATCATAGACGGACTTTCATTAAAAAATTTGGTATCTCTAGCTCTTGTAGTTTAAAAGATCCAGGTGTTCATACAGACGGACGGACAGACAGACAGACAGACAGACGGACATTGCTATATCGACTCGGCTGTTGATGCTGATCAAGAATATATATACTTTATAGGGTCGGAAAAGCTTCCTTCTGCCTGTTACGCACATTTGGCTTCTAACAAACCTAATAGACCCCTATACTCTTTTTAAGAGTATGTGGTCTAAAAAAACTCACACGTATTCACTTTTGCTCATTTTAAAGCTAATTTAACCGAAATCGTTTTATAATACTTTTTCCAAAGATAAAATTTTTAAAAAATAATTTTTATACAGTGTGGCATGTTTTCCACCATATTCTGTAGAATTTCGTTTGGTACATCCTACCACTCCACTTGAATCCACGTCCAAATTTCTTTTTTGCCTCTTGGTAAATTTTCAATTGGTTTGATAAATAATTTGGTTAAAAAACAAAAACATGAAAAAAGGTTATTTTCGGGTAGCCGAAAATTATATAGCCTTGCAGACATGCATATTGCGCTTATTTTATTTTTATCACTAATTGTTCCAACGGTTGCTGTGTACATGATATAGCAGTCCGATTTGAATGAAATTTTTTGAGCATATAGGGAATGATAATGAATGCACATTGTGTGAATTTGATTAAAATCGATCAATAGACATTGAAAATGTTCATACTAAGTATTTCAACAGCTATGTGATATAATGGTCCGATCTGGATTAAATTTGGTCAGCTGATGGAAAATGGTAAAGCATGCATATTGCGAGAATTTGTTTCAAATCGTTCAAGAGATACTGCAAATTTTCATTCTAAGCATTTTCAGCTTTTTTAACCGATTGTTCCTATGACAGCTATATGATATAGTTTTCCGGTTTGGATGAAATTTGGTTTGCAATTTAGTACTAAATGCATATCGGATGAATTTGGTGGAGACAGCTCAAAAAAATATTCTTTCAACCGATTGTTCCTATGAGAGCTATATGATATAGTGATCCGATATGGCCGATTTTAACATATGAACTGCGTGCTTTCGTGCGTGTTTCATCACGATAACTTTAAAACTGAGAGACTAGTTCGCATAGAAACAGACGGACATGGCTATATCGACTCGGCTGTTGATGCTGATCAAGAATACAAATATGGTGACAAAAACAATATACCCTCTGCACGGGTATAAAAATGTAAAAGCTCTTTAGTATTTCGTAAAAAGTTAGTATTTGTTTTTAATTTTCCATTTGGAGCTTTGTGCTCAAATCGAGTGGCAACAGTGCTTTTAGGTAAACATAAACAAACCTCGCGGCTATTTGTCATTCGGGGCTTCGTGTGGAGATGACTGTTTCAGACCTCGAGCAATTTGCGTCGTTTATCTAATCTTTGCCCTACACACACCCATTGATAACAACACAACGAGTGGAAGAAAGAGAGCACGCTTACTCATAGATTGGTAGATTCATAAGCAGTACCTTCAAGAATTTGGCAACGAGAACATGCAAAGAACTGCTTAAGCAGTTTGGGTAGAACAAAAATTAAAAAATGGTTGGAACTGAGTTGGGTCATGCGGCCGATCCCCCAGCCCACATCATGGGCTATACGATTAGGAGTCACACGCGAATTTATGTATCCTACGCAATCCCGAGCTGCCTGGCAATGCTTATCTTCATGGCGCAGACATCGACAGATTTGGCCTTAAGCTTTCAGTACTTCCGGCAGCAAGAGGTGCCGTATGCAGTGGGTACACTGGTGCTGGTGCTGACACCCCCGCTTTTAACATTTGTTCTAGTATTAGCTTCCCGGGAACAGCGCTGTAGTGCTTGTGGGAATCGAAGTAAGTGGATCAGCTGCATCCTGGGATTAATGCAACTATTACTGTTTCCATTTACGGTGCTCTACAGGTAAAATTTAGGGATTATCCGTGGATTCCGGTGGTAACTGAACTTTTGATTCATTTGGTAGATTCGCAATGCGTTTTTTTTGGTCCATTGAGGCACTTTTCCATACGAATGACGATGTGGAACGTATGAAATGCCTGGCGAAGGCCTCACAAACGTCCAGCATCGAGCTGTACCTGCTGATTCAGGCTTATGGCCAGGCGGCGCCACAGATCATACTCCAGATGCACCATATGCTACTCCAGGGCATCTTTCGCAACTACGAGACAAGTGTGTAGAAAGGATTAGGATCATGTATTCAAATGAAGTTTAATAGATTAGTTGACTTACAGCTACCTTGCAGGCAATGTGCCTAGTCTTTTCTGCCATAGACCTAGCGGGAATAACAACCAGTTTCCATCGAATCGAGAGCCAGCGTCGTGTCGGACGACACTATCCATGGGCGACTCCGGTGCAGGTGAAAACACATCGCTGCCAACTGGAGCAGAACCAGCGATTGTGCTCTGAGGCTGAGCAGCGAAAACGGGAATCGGAGCGCACTCTGGCCACCAATTTTCCCCAATCCGACAGGATAATGGAGAACTTTCATGCCAAGCAAGGGTTAAGCGACGAAGACACTCACGAGTTTCACATAACTGGCGTGGATGAGGTGGACAATGATGCCATAGAGACTCTGTCGACAAAGCCAGTGCTCCATTCTCCCTTTCGTCCTCCTGATTCAAATGGCAATGCCACGGACGACGATAAGATGTATCACCACTCCCGACCCAAGCTGCAGTTATACCCCGAAGAAATGTCCAATCTGGATCGCATCGATGTATTAGACACCGTGCCAGAAAGCCCAGCGCCCCCTCCTCCGCCTGTCTCAGCCCCACCAGCACTGCCCGTGCGCATCCCTCCGTATGCTTCCGATTTGCGACGCAGTGCATCGGATGCGGAGCACAGACGAATTCGGCGGGCTACACGACCGCTTAGCCAGCTGGAGACCTTCAAAGACATGCTGCTGATCAACGCACAGCTGTACATAAAGGAGCACATGCCGCGGCCACCCAAACTGCTCATTAAACGCGTCGACGAGCAATCGGAGGAGGAGCATACTCCGCTGGTGACAACAGCCCAAAACTTGAAGGGAACACCACTCACACCGAAGGATGTTGTGGACTTTTACTTCCCGCGACCCACGAAGATTGTAAATGGCATTGAGCAGGATGACTTTGCAGGCAGAACCGTTGCCTTCTTCGGCTGGATCGCCTACATCATCATGCGGATGCTTTCTCTTGCCACTTTCTGCGTATTTTATCCCCGCGCGTTCTTTATCCTACTGGGCGTGCACTACCTCCTGATGCTTGTCGCCTTGGCCATAGAGACTCGATGTCGCGGTGGCTGGAGTCGTCAAATGTTCTATCTGCTTCTTGGGTACGTCTTTATCTTTGTACTACTAGAGTTTCGCGTTTGCTTCAAGAGCATTCGGCTCTGGTATAGTGGTTACTTGGTTCTCATTTTGGCGGAGAACATTACCATGACTGCCATTTGGCATGCCAACGAGGAACTTAATTCCTGGTGGTTTGGCTTCATATGGGAATGGATTGTCTACAGTGGCATTCTCTTCCTAGCCACTATTCTGGTCTACTACCTTCTATTGCGACCCAAAAATGTCTCACTGATTTTGGAGGAAGAGTTTCCAGCTCAAGCGGAGCAAACCGAGTCGATGGCCTAGTAATTTGCAGAAACAAATTTCTCCGACCATGGTTACCAATCAATTTTAAACAAGGAAGTCTTCCGAGGATGGTAGCATAGCAATCCGCAGGAATCAATGCTTTCGATGTTTGTTGCCTAGCAATATCCGCCCATAAATTCCCCCGACTTTTGTTTACCTGGAAAAGCAGGCCCTTTAGTTTAAGTATTTTTTAAAACATATCAGAACAAGTACATTTTATTTGTTTGCAAAACTAACAAGAACCACAAGAACTACAACAACCATAAAAAGAAGAATCATGAATGAAAACGAGAACTTTCGTCTCCGAGGTCAAGGACCTTGTACAGCCGAAACTACCGAGACCCAGCGAAGCTTTGGAATTCCCTACAGAAATAAAAATCTGAGTAAGTTTTCTGTCCAATCTTCTTTTAAGTGACATCACATGATATTGGGTTATTTTAAATCAGTCACACGCGCCAATCGCATGGAGCAATTTCTGTGGAAAGAGTTGTTCGATGAATATAATCGTCAAAATTCAGTAAAACTTGATTTGGGACCCGATCACACCGAATACTTTGAGCAGTACTGCAAGGACAAGCCTGCCGAAAATGAGGAGCGCAAGGAGGTTCGAGTTAACAAGTATCCACTCTATTGCACCACAGCCATAACAGTGTGGAACCACGAAGGTGACATTACCAAAACATTCAAAACAAAATATTCCATTACCAGGCCCCTTGCCGAATGTGCCGAGAAGTTTGGTGCCTAACCCTTATTCATTAATTATAATTTAAATGTTTAATGCGCAAATGAAATCTGAAAACATAAGTAAGATGTAGTCAAGAACTGAGGCTATTATTGAAAGCCTTAACAATTAAACTAAATTAGTGGTCGATTGAGTGAAATGGTTTGTATGCCTTTCTCTCATTTTAGCATAGATTTTGGATTAACTATCTAATTGTTAACACTAAAATTAATTTTAAAAAAAGTTGTACAAATTAAAAATTTACCAACGATTTAGTGTAGATTTATATTAAGTTGTACTTATTCAAACCATTATACTATGTCATAGCAGCAGGACTAACAATCAGAGCAAAAAAAATCTTCTTAATAGCCCACAGGTATTTGCATTAAAAACAAGTAAGAAAAGTACAGTCGAACGTGTCCGACCGTATAATACTCTCTGCTTTTATTCCCAATTACAATGCTTAAATCGGTATCCGGATATTACAATAGATAGTTCTTGTATTAGAACACGTTAAAACAAAAAAAAAGCTAAGCATAATCGAACATACATGTGTTTGTCTGTATGTACATACAAATTCGTTTGACGTTAAATGTATGCACATACATATGTGTGTATGTATACTATTGGTTGGCAATACTAGCGATGTCTCTCTCGCACTCATTGCTCTCGAATAAAATCTTTGTTGCTTCATTTCTTTCTTGTTTATGGTCGGATTCTTATGAAACTTTCAGGAGAGTTTGACATGATACATCTTCAAACGAATCATAAATAACAACACTGTACAATAAGAATAAATGCTTTAAAAACGGCATGCAGGATTGAAATTTTCTTTTATTTCTTGCGGAAAAAGGGGGCGGGGCAGCGCAAAACTTTTGATGTAATTGCATTTATGCGGTCTCTAGGAACGCGTGTACCAAAATTGGAATTCCTAAGTGCCATATTTACTGAGATATTAGCCGAAAATATAGATTTTTCCGAGGTATGTCTAGTTTTTTGCTCATTGTGGGCGAATTGGGCGTGGTATCGAAAAAACAAAAGATTTTTGTATTGACTGACTAAATATCGAGTCGATTGAGACCAAACTCGAACTTGTAGCTCTTACCATCTCTGAAATCTGTGTGTTCATACGGACAGACAGGCAGACAGACGGACACGGCTATATCGACTCGGCTTGTGATGCTGATCAAGAATATATATACTTTATGGGGTCTGCCACGCCTCCTTCTGCCTGTTACATACATTTGCACAAACCCAATATACTCTTGCAGAAAGTATAAAAATGAATTAAATACTATAATATAGCAATATTAATATAAATTAAATTAAATTGAGTTTTTCAAACTAAACGGCTGTTTATTTTTAGACCCCGTACTCTAAAAAAGAGAATAGGGGTCTATTAGGTTTGTCAGAAGCGAAATTTGCGTAACAGGTAAAAGGAGGCGTTTCCGACCCCATAAATTATATATATTCTTGATCAACATCGATAGCCGAGTCGATATAGCCATGTCCGTCTGTCCGTCCGTCTGTATGAACACCTGGATCTTTTAAACTACAAGAGCTAGAACCACCAAATTTGTAATAAAAATTCAGTAACTTTCGCGAGCAGATCAAGTTTATTTCAAATCAGTGCCACGCCCCCTACCGCCCCCGCAATAAGCAAAAAACCAAAGACACCTCGAAAAAAAAATTGATGTTTTCCGCGAATATCTCCGTAACTATGGCACTTACGACCACCAATTTGGGTACGCAGGTTCCTAGGGACAGCATAAATACAGTGCCATTAAAATTTTTTTGTTGCCACGCCCCCTTTTTTCACAAAAAAAAAAATTGTCAATTTCGATACAGTGTTGTAATTTAAGATTCGTTTAAAGACAAATCATATCAAAATATCGCAGTGTCAATGCACGTGGTTGAAAGAAAAAAGATAACTGTATGTTTATATATACATTACCCTCAGTAGTTTGCAAAGAGAGCGTGGTCCAGGTAGTAGGGACTCTTGTCATTATTTTTATACTTTCTGCAAGAGTATATTGGGTTTGTGCAAATGTATGTAACAGGCAGAAGGAGGCGTGGCAGACCCCATAAAGTATATATATTCTTGATCAGCATCACAAGCCGAGTCGATATAGCCATGTCCGTCTGTCTGTCTGTCTGTCTGTCCGTATGAACAAACAGATTTCAGAGATGGTAAGAGCTGCAAGTTCGAGTTTGGTCTCAATCGACTCGATATTTAGTCAGTCAATACAAGAATCTTTTTTTTTTTTTCGATGCCACGCCCCATTCGCCCACAATAAGTAAAAAACCCGTCACACCTCGGAAAAAATCTGTGTTTTCGGCGAATATCTCAGTAACTATGGCACCTAGGAATACCAATTTTGGTACACTTGTTCCTAGAGACCGCATAAATCCAATGACATCAAAAGTTTTGGGCTGCCACGCCCCCTTTTTCCGCAAGAAATAAAACAAAATTTCAAACTTGCATGCCGTTTTTAAAGCATTTATTCTTATTGTACAGTGTTGTTTCTTTCTTTCTTTTCTTTCTTGTTCTTACTTGTACAACACAAGACCTGCGATTCGAACCCCGGCACAGACTCAGAAATTTAATTTTTTTTGTTTTTTTGTGCTTGTTATATAAAAACATTATTATATGTAAATGACAATAATCGGATTTCTGTCTAATGTGGGGCGTGCGACTGATAGGGTTGCGGCGTGTTATGCAACTTGTGTATAAGTTCGCAGGTTCAATTCCCGACAGTGAAATTTTCTAATACACTTTTTTAAACTTAAAAAAAAAACAAGTAAGAAAAGTACAGTCGAACGAGCCCGACCGTATAATACTCTCTGCTTTTATTCCCAATTACAATGCTTAAATCGGTATCCGGATATTACAATAGATAGTTCTTGTATTAGAACACGTTAAAACAAAAAAAAAGCTAAGAATAATCGAGCATACATGTGTTTGTCTGTACATACAAATTCGTTTGATGTTAATGTATGCACATACATATGTGTGTATGAATACTATTGGTCGGCATGACTAGCGCTGTCTCTCTCGCACTCATTGCTCTCGAATAAAATCTTTGTTGCTTCATTTCTTCCTTGTTTATGGTCGGATTCTTATGAAACTTTCAGAAGAGTTTGACATGATGCGTCTTCAAACGAATCATAAATAACAGCACTGTACAATAAGAATAAATGCTTTAAAAACGGCATGCAAGTTTGAAATTTTCTTTTATTCCTTGCGGAAAAAATGGGCGTGGCAGCCCAAAACTTTTGATGCCATTTCATTTATGCGGTTTCTAGGAACACGTGTACCAAAATTGGTATTCCTAAGTGCCATAGTTACTGAGATATTAGCCGAAAACATAGATTTTTTTTCGAGGTATGTCTAGTTTTTTGGTCATTGTGGGCGAATGGGGCGTGGCATCGAAAAAAAAAAAAGATTCTTGTATTGACTGACTAAATATCGAGTCGATTGAGACCAAACTCGAACTTGTAGCTCTTACCATCTCTGAAATCTGTTTGTTCATACGGACGGACAGACAGACAGGCAGACAGACGGACAGACAGACGGACAGACGGACATGGCTATATCGACTCGGCTTGTGATGCTGATCAAGAATATATATACTTTATGGGGTCTGCCACGCCTCCTTCTGCCTGTTACATACATTTGCACAAACCCAATATACTCTTGCAGAGAGTATAAAAATGTAAATATACAACATTAACTGGTGCAACAGGGTTGAGTTGCGGTTAGTCGTTTGTTTCTAAACCAATGCTCTGCGGTTCGAACCCGGCACAGACTCAGAAATTAAAATTTTTTTTTTTATATTTTATATATATTTTTTTTATATGTAAATGAAAATAATCTGTTTGATGTCAAATGTATGGAGTATCGCAACTAGTAGGGTTGCTGCATGTTCTGGAGCCTGAGTCTGATAGCGCGGGTTCGATTCCCATCAGTGACTTGATATAAATTTTTTTTTTAATTTAATTTTAAAACTTAAATTTTAAATTACAGTCGTATTCAAATATTAATTTCGAATACAAGGATAGTACGGGATCTTTTACAGGCGGCGCGCTCGACTGTAGCCTTTCTTACATGTTTTTAATGTTTTATATTAATAAAAATATTTGGGTTTTTGTTAAATTTATGGTGTGATGCAACTAGTAGGGTTGCACCATGTTCTGGAACCCATCCCATCAGTGGCTTGATAAAACATTTTGTTTTTAATTTAATTTTTTTTTAAATTTAAATTTTAAATTACATTCATATTCAAATATTATTTTCGAATACAAGTAAGAAAAGTACAGTCGAACACGCCCGACCGTATAATACTCTCTTCTTTTGTTCCCAACTATAATGTTAAAATCAGTAACGCTAAAACAAAAAAAAACAAGAAAGAAAAGTACAGTCGAACACGCCCGACCGTATAATACTCTCTGCGTTTATTCCCAATTATAATACTTAAATCGGTATTCAGACATTACAATAGATAGTTCTTGTATTAGAATACGTTAAAACAAAAAAAAGATAAGCATAATCAAGCATACATGTGTTTGTCTGTATGTACATACAAATTCGTTTGACGTTAAATGTATGCACATACATATGTGTGTATGAATACTATTGGTCGGCACGACTAGCGCTGTCTCTCTCGCGCTCATTGCTTTAGAATAAAATCTTTGTTGCTGCATTGCTTTCTTGTTTATGGTCGGATTCTTATGAAACTTTCTGGAGAGTTTGACATGATACGTCTTCAAACGAATCATAAATAACAACACTGTACGATAAGAATAAATGCTTTAAAAACGGCATGCAAGTTTGAAATTTACTTTTATTTCTTGCGGAAAAAGGGGGCGTGGCAGCCCAAAACTTTTGATGTCATTGGATTTATGCGTCCTTTAGGAACACGTGTACCAAAATTGGTATTCCTAAGTGCCATAGTTACTGAGATATTAACCGAAAACATCTATTTTTTCCGAGGTATGTCTAGTTTTTTGCTCATTGTGGGCGAATGGGGCGTGGCATCGAAAAAAAAAAAGATTCTTGTATTGACTGACTAAATATCGAGTCGATAGAGACCAAATTCAAACTTGTAGCTCTTACCATCTCTGAAATCTGTTTGTTCATACGGACAGACAGACAGACAGACGGACAGACGGACAGACAGACGGACAGACGGACAGATGGACATGGTTATATCGACTCGGCTTGTGACGCTGATCAAGAATATATATACTTTATGGGGTCTGCCACGCCTCCTTCTGCCTGTTACATACATTTGCACAAACCCAATATACTCTTGCAGAGAGTATAAAAACTATGTATAATCGAAAATACATTCGTTTGACGTCATATGTATGCACATACATATGTGGGTATGTATACTTTTGGTCGGCACTGCCAGCGCTGTCTTTCTCACACTCATGCATTGGTATTGGCCGCAAATGTATAGAATTTGTTGCGTGTTTTCTTTATTGTTTATGGTCGGATTCTTATGAAACTTTCAGGGTAGTTTGATATAATTATTCTTCAAACACATTTCAAATAACAATACTGTACGATAAGAAAAAATGCCCTTAAAATGACATGCAAATTTGAAAAGTTGTTTTATTTATTACGGAAAAAGGGGGCGTGGTAGTCCAAAATGGGAACCGGCGTACCAAAATTGGTATTCCTAAGTGGCATACTTACTGAGATATTTGCTTTAAACATCTATTTTTTCCGAGGTATGTCTAGTTTTTGCTCATTGTGGGCGAATGGGGCGTGGCATCGAAAAAAAAAAGATTCTTGTATTGACTGACTAAATATTGAGTCGATAGAGACAAAATTCGAACTTGTAGCTCTTACCATCTCTGAAATCTGTGTGTTCATACAGACGGTCAGACGGACATGGCTATATCGACTCGGCTTGTGAAGCTTATCAAGAATATATATACTATATGGGGTCTGCCCCGCCTCCTTCTGCCTGTTACATACATTTGCACAAACCCAATATACTTTTACAGAGAGTATAACAAGGATAGTACGGGGTCTTTTACAGTCGGCGCGCTCGACTGTAGCCTTTCTTACTTGTTTTAAATGTGTAATGAACGGATTTTGAGCAATTTTGGTCAGAATTGATCGAGTTCAAGTTGCTGAAAATTTGTTTGAGCATTTAAAGGATAGATTTTAAAATGTTAAAAAAGGAAATGTACTATAATTTAAAACCACTTCACCCTGAAGAATTATTGATTTGGATTTCTAAACCAGTAAAAAACAAGGAAGAAAGGCTACAGTCGAGCGCGCCGACTGTAAAAGACCCCGTACTATCCTTGTATTCGAAATTAATATTTGAATACGACTGTAATTTAAAATTTAAATTTTAAAATTAAATTAAAAAAAAAACGTTATATCAAGTCACTGATGGGAATCGAACCCGCGCTATCAGACTCAGGTTCCAGAACATGCTGCAACCCTACTAGGTGCGCCACTCCATACATTTGACATCAACCAGATTATTTTCATTTACATATAAAAAAAAATATATATATAAAATATTAAAAAAAAAATTTGTAATTTCTGAGTCTGTGCCGGGGCTCGAACCGCAGGTCTTGTGTTTACATACAAGTGCGTGGCCCACACGGACCACGCTCTCTTTGCAAACTACTGCGGCTAATGTATGTATAAACATACAGTTATCTCTTTTCCTTCAACCACCTGAATTGACAATGCACTTCAAGGGACACTTTGTTACCAAATTGCTCAGTTGCTTATAGTTGGATTTTTATGCAACTTTCAGGGTAGTTTAATATGATTTGTCTTTAACCAAATTTTGAATTACAATACTCTACTATATTAGCAAATGCTTTAAAAACGGCATGTAAGTTTGAAAAATTTTTTTAGTTCTTGTGGGAAGAGGGGGCGTGGTAGACCAAAATTTTGAATGACGTTGCATTTGTGTTGTCTCTAGTAACCTGCGTACTAGAATTGGTGTTCCTAAGTGCTATAGTTACAAAGATATTCGCAGAAAACATCAATTTTTTCCGAGGTGTGTCTAGTTTTTTGCTTATTGCGGGGGCGGTATGGGGCGTGGCGCCGATTTGAAATAAACTTGATCTGCGTACATCATAGACGGACTTTCATTAAAAAATTTGGTGTCTCTAGCTCTTGTAGTTTAAAAGATCCAGGTGTTCACGCAGACGGACAGACAGGCGGACAGACGGACATTGCTATATCGACTCGGCTGTTGATGCTGATCAAGAATATATATACTTTATGGGGTCGGAAAAGCTTCCTTCTGCCTAAAAGCCTACGGGGTCTAAAAAGGTTATTTCGGCTAGCCTAAGATTAAATACCCTTTCAGACACGCGTTGTTGGATCATAAGTTTAAGTATTTAGAATAATTAAAAGAATGAAGTTATTGTGTTGTCCAGTAGTGTAAGCAAATCTCTTATACATAAGCTAGTGCGTCAATTCTTTGTATTCGACAGTGCAGCTGTCACGAGCGGCAGCTCAGTTCGTATTTTCGATTTGTATTAACCACACACACGCTGCCAAGCCTTTCCGCGATTGCCAGTCCAACAATAAATTGTAATGTTTAAGAACTTGCAATTTGGTTTTAATTAATTAATTAGTTTACGATTTTTCACGCATATTGTAACATTTTCTACAAATACATGAAATGCTCACAATTATTTCCTTATCCGGAAGGTATAAAAAATGATTACCACTAACTGTCGGATGATTTCGTACTGCTTCCACAGATAAGGTCTTCGGAATACTTTTAAAGCGCTGACACTGTTCCAATAATTAAGACGGTTTTTTTTCGCAATAGTTTCAAAAAATGAATGTCATAACAAGAGTCATTCATATACATACGTCTGATGAATTACATTAAATGCACGTCTCCTACGCGCTTTTTCGTGTGGCGACAAAACCGTTTCCTAATAATAAAGAAAGATGAATATCACATATTATTGGCATTAAATTGGTTTATAATTGTAAGCGCACAACTCAATTTCAGGTATGCTAAGCACATAGCATTTACCTTGATCTCTCAGTCTCCTCCGTAATGCACGATCGTCTTTGATTGCCTTCGCTTTTTGTATTTCGTCGACACGCTGAATCAACTGCTGATTTCTAGAAAACAATGTTGACATGGCTCTTCCCGTAACATCTTTAAAGTTATCAACCTACGCGATTGAGACTTAAGAGCAAAAACTTAAGTTTACCCTAGTCAGTAACTAACCCCCACGAGTCGCGAATTAAAAGCCATTTCTTCGTTTCCCTTGAAGAATTCGATTCAATGAGTCCAAATACGGACGAATGTCCTTATCAGAGAACTGCAGCGATACACCGCATGTAAAAATACTCAGAGTACACACTCAGTATTTTTCGACTCGAATCATTTTTTGAGTCTACCCGAAATGATGCGGTGTTTTTTTACTCCTTTTCGTTCGGGTGTTTTCGTATTGCGATACTTTTTTACCCGCTCATGTTTGTAGCCGATCATTTAATACTTACTCGCGTAAACACCGCATCAAATTTTGACTTAAAAAAAACCACCCTTTTTAAGTACAAGTAAATTTTTACTCGAGTGTTTTTTTGTCTGCATTTTTTTTACTTGATCGTCTTGTGAGTGTGTAGTCTTGCGCCGCTCTTTTGTTTTGAGCTTGTTAGATATAATGGATTTAATAAATCATAATTAAAATAATCAGAGGAGAAAATTTCATGATTAAATAGTTTTCATTAAAATTTTTCATAAAAAGTAACAAACTTAATTTGTATATTTAATTATTCATCTTAATAAAATTCGAGGTGATCAACAGATTACAAGTTGATTATGGTACACCTGTTTTATTATATTTAACCACAATATTTTAAGTCCTAATTTGGGAAAACTTTTATCTAAATAATAAATGCCAACTCTCAAAATGCACATAGTAAAAGTGTTGACTATTTGGTTTTTTTTTGGGTAAAACCCGACAACTGTAATTTTCTACCTGTTACATGCATTCTCCTTATGCAATAACCCTACGCACAGAACAATTTGCCGACGGCATGCTATCGCTCAAGTGCAAGTGTAAGTATTTTCCATGCTATGTATTTCCCTGCACATTCATTTTCTGACGCTTCAAAAAATGAAGTGCACAAGCGACACCCTTTTCAAAAAAGTATTGCCGATGCGCACCCTTTTGGGCTAGAGTAAAAAATGATCGCAATCATTTTGGTACCATTCACAAAAATACTCGAGTACAAAAATGTTGCGATCATTGGTTTGCCCAAAAATTTCTGCATGAGTATGATCGCAACCGCATTTTCTGTGTGTAGTACTCGAGTACAGAAAACCACCACCGCTGCAGTTCTCTGGTCCTTATCCCCTAATAGAAATGTGTATTTTTTTGTGGTATCGCGAAGTCTTTTAATATTATTTTTGGCAGTCAGCCTTTATTTCTATACAACATTTTTGATACATTTTGTGAATTAACTTGATGTTTTAGTAAATACTAAATAAATACTAAAGGTGTAAAAACATGTTGGTGGTCCCAGCGTAAGTTTCTTGAGCACAAATTTTCATTTTGCTAGCTGCCTATGATTTTGTATGGGAAGAAACTTGCGTTTCCAAATTTCTTTACGCAAACGCTCTCGCGACTGTGTGCAAACGCCTTATTAAATTCGGTTTCAGATCACAAGAAATTTTTATTTCCACCTTTTGTTGCATCTGGGGCTGAGCGGAATCGAAATATCGATAAGTGTTGCGAAACTATCGCACGCTGACCCGCTCAGCTGGAAGTTGCCATAGAAAGAGAGAGAGAGAGAGGGTACACTGAAGAGAGGGAGTAGAAGAGTTAGGGTATAAGAGTAGGATTTAAGAATTAGAAAGGGAGAGGGACATAAAAGGCCAAGGGCAGACGGCCGTTGACTCGAAGGAACCGTTGCATGGAAGAGGAATAGGGAGATTAAGAATTGGAACTGGGCTTAGCAACAGGTGGCCTTAGAGTCAACGGGGGAGTTGATTTTTGGAGATCGGGACGAGCAGTTGCGTCGCCGGATCGAATGAAAGTTTTTTTTTTGTGCGTTTGGTGGAAGTTTGGTGTGCGTTAATGTGTCTTGTGGTTGCATATTTATTCTGGTGTGTGTCCATAAACTTAAAAGTCAAAAAAAATAAATTAAAACTCGATGTCATACACAAGTGGCTTGCTAAAACGAAAAGGAATTTAAGCCCTTAAAGCACCGAGCACTGTGATACTGTAGACAATGTGATAACACCGTGACAAACCCAAACGAATGTAAAACGACAAAAAAACATCCTCGACGTACAAAATACAAACGTATTAAAATACAAGACAAAATAAACAATCTAGTTTTGTTGACACCAAAGCACAAACCACCAAAATAAAAAAAAATAAAAAACTTATAACGCCAAAAGACAATATTTAAAAAAAAAAAAAAAAGGCAACGGTAACTCCAACAACGAATAAAAACGACCATAATTAGATCAGCTGGCCGTTACAACGAACTACACTCCAGCATCGTCAAAAACAACAACAGCTGTACAACGATAACGCCGGACAACGACCTCGAGGGTGACGTCACGCAGCATCAGCTGGGCGCGCAAGCGCAGTTAGAAGGAGACGTGGTGAGCTGTGTCGCCCCCAGACAGCCGTAGTTTGTTTTGTTTAGCTTAAGTTTTTGTGTTGTTTTGTTTTGTTCAAACTTTATGTATTTTGTATGTAATATTAAATATCTATTTATATTTATTTATTTAATGGTCCATTTATTTATTTAACTAATTTGTTTTGAATTTTTTGCTGTCATATTTCTGGTTGGCCCTTTATCTATTGTGTGTTTTGTTTTTTTTTGATTCGCCAATACTCAGTTGGTACATTTGGTACCGGCCAATATATAAATTGTTTTGGCGCTGTCCGGCCCCTATTCCCCTCTGAGCTCATAGGTTGTTTAGGCACCCCCGAGACCCCCCCTCTATATAAATGTAAAAGGCGACAACACGTGAGAAAAAGGAAAGACAGAATTGAATAGACAAGGATATTAGAGCAAAATTTATAAGTCATATAAAAGAAAGTAATAATGAAACGAAGATGAGATCATATATACATATACATATAGAATAATAAGGCCAAACATGTTAAATATTAAGATAAATAAATATGTTTAATTGAATGTTAAAAGAATGAATATTTGTGAGTAGATCGTTTTGGGAGGGGGATTGTATAGCATGGAGTGAGCGAGCTGGCATAAACGATTGTTAATGGGTGGCGCAACAGAACAATTCAAATGTTGCCGCCACAGGTAGGGTGGGAGCGTTGCGGCTAAAACATCGGTGCCGCCGATAGAGATGACCGGTAGGTGTTCAGTGTTGGTAGTGTTTGTAATATGTAGTAGTCGTGATGTAGAGGTTCTACAATCGATGATTGTGGATTGTACGCTCGGTGGGCATTGGTTAACAACCCCGCCCTGAGGCGAATGAGCTAGCCGCGGTCGCCCCTGGAAAGGCAAGCCGAGTCGTAACAATATGGCGCCCAACCTGGAAATGGAGCTCGACGAGGTGCGCCTCGTCGTAGCATACGACCCAGAATGAAAATAAATAACACATAAGATTGTTGAATCTCACGTGTTAGAATGTCTTGTTTTGCAGATCGGTCTTGAATGGAGTCTTGTTGGGAGCGTATACGCTCGCCTTCAATTGCACATGAAGGATACGATCTGCAAATCGAACATGATTGTCGTTTTGTTTTAAATGTTTAAAGTAAAGCGTCTTTTTGTGTTTTCTGGCACTGGTCGTCCGGCCAAAACTATCGGCTGATCATGGTGGCCCGTGCGGGGTTTGAAACTCCAGCACGCGATGCATCGTGACGACGATGGTTGGCTAGGTGGTGTTTAGTGGCCAATGGTGACCCGTACAGGGAAGAACTCTGGTACGCGCTGCATCATTGGACACTATCCCACCTTGGACGGCCAGAACCAAAAGAAAATTCAATAAAGAGTGAGACTGTCCCACGGAGATTCCTTGACTGTCGGTCGTCAGCTCAGCTGACGATCTGACATGTCGACGGATCTCTCGTGTTTTGTTTTTTTTTTGTACATTTAATGTCTGGTCATTTCTATCGAACCATACGGTTAACGTAGGTTTAGTCAGCTTGTGCCGGCAGAGTGCAATCCCCTTTCTGTTTTGGTTGAATATCTGTTCGTTTGTGTGAAATATCGGTAGGAATTATTTATTATAGTTGTAAAAAAAAATAGTTGTCTGTTATATATATATCTGTTATATTTATATATATTGGTTAATAATTACGCATTAGCAATTATTAATTAGTATTTATTTATTTATCTGTATTACTTAATGGTTGTTTGTGTGCATTTATTGCTAACAATTTGTTAATTTATACTTATTATCTACTATTTATTTATTCTATTCATTATTTCATAATTGGTTATTTATTTAATTGTTGTTTTGCTATTTGCTACATATTTATTACATTATTACTATTATTGTTAGTTCCTAAAGAGGCGTTTATTGTTTGTTAGTTAAATAATTTTGGCAGAAAATAATAGGGTATTGTCGATTTTTTATTGTTGTTGGTTTTGATAAGTACCATGGCAGAAGGAGAGGGCGCACACGGGTATAATACCCGACAGAAGGCTGTCCAGAGGGAGAGCTCGTGGGAGAGCGATCTGCCGCAAGGGGGGTATGGTGCAGTGGCACGAACACCGCCTCCGGAGTCAGCTAGGGCAAAAGGGGAGGTACCAAAGCCAGAACTGCGATCAGAGGAGGCATCAGCAGTGAATGCAATGCTGGCTCAGGCGCATCTCACCTTCATGAAGTCCCAAGCCGAGGGAATATGCCAGACCATCCAGCAAGAGATGCGGCTGGGCTTCATGGAGGTGATGAAGGCGATTAATGATGTTCTCCGACCGATTGCAGACCATCTGCCTCGCGAACGGCAAGAGCCGACGGTAGCCGAGGGATTGCCGCGCTTCCATGCAGGCTCCAACGAGGATGAGCTGATGGCGTTCGACGGTGAAGCAGGGCCAGAGCTAGGGACGAGAAGAAGCGGCAGTTCGGTAGATGGACCACCAAATCCTCTGTCGAAGCCACCACGAATGGTGACACCAGATGAGCCCGTTCGGTTTAGGCCAGCCGATCCGCAAACGCGGAGGTGGAGAAATCCGACGACGTCGCAGTGGAGTGACGATAGGGCTGAGCGAACAGACGACGGGGTTTCAGGCAGGCATCTGTGGGCGAAAATAGAAAGATGGGATGTGTCCTTCGACGGAGATGCAAATAAGTCATCCGTCGAGGACTTTATTTTTCGCGTGGAGTTTCTTCAGAGGCAGTATCGGTGCCCTTGGGATGAAGTATTACGCTGTTTCCACCTCCTGCTCAAAGGAAGGGCCAGGGATTGGTACTGGCTACACGTGCGGCAGTTTCGAGTGGAGCGATGGGACGAGCTGAAGCGTGCGTTGTTGGCTGGATTCAGGGGAACCCAGACCGAGCACGACAAGATGCACGAGCTGATGCAGCGGAGGCAAAGAAGCAGCGAGAGTGCTGACGACTTTGTCTACGCCATGCGGAAGCTCGCATCGAGGTTGCGGGAACCCCTACCTGAGGCTCGTCTCATCAAGGTCATCAAAAAGGGGCTTCGGGAAGATCTGGCACGTTACGTATACGCCCTCGAAGTATATACCCTGGATCAACTGAGGGATGAGTGCAGTGAGGTGGAACAGGCATATGGCAGGAGAAATGTGGTCAGGCCGTTTGAGGGGCGTCCAACAGCAAGATATGGCACGATGGAAGTGCGAAAAGGGGTGAGCGAGGTGGAGCTGACCGGAAATGAGCCGGAAGAGCCGGATATAGAGGTAGAGGAGGCACGTGAGGGGGCACGCAGGCAGCAGAGGCCAGGTTGTTGGAATTGTGGTCTTCCCGACCACGTTTTCAGGGACTGTTTGGCTAAAGAACGAAAGGTGTTTTGCTACTTATGTGGCAGACCCGACACCTTCTGTCCACAGTGTCCTGAGTGCCAGGGAAACGGCCGAAGGGGTGTGAAGAAAACGGGAGAATCGCACCGCCAGGAGAATCCCGAAAGAAAGTAGATTTAGGTTTGGTAGAAAGTAAGAACGAGTATAGTCCATTAGAAATAGGTTTGGTAGGAAATAAGGATATGTGTAGTCCATTAGAAGATAAGATAGGGTGTCGTCCAATAGTTGATAAGAAGAGTGCTAGGAATAGGAACAATTTTCGTTTGCTGCCCTATGAAGAGCGGATCAGAGCGTACCTAGAGGCTCGAAATCGGATTTTCGACGATCGTTTGCTTGACGGGATGAGGCTGGTGACACGTAGGGTGAAGAAGGCACGCGAACGATTCCATAAAAGGCGCCGAGTCAAGAAGCTGGTAGTGGAAGCCGTAGGGCGAAGCTCGCAGTCTGATCCACGCGTCTTTGCGGAAATAAGGCTCGATGGAAGGCCAGTGCGCGGCTTACTTGACTCGGGAGCAACGGTGAGCCTTCTTGGGAAAGGATGTCGTGAGCTGGTAGACGAGCTGGGCTTGTCAGTGCAGCCCTACGTGTCGTCAGTGCGCACCGCGTCGGGTGACGATCGCTCGATCATCGGCCGGCTAAGAGTTCCGATCGAGTACCAGGGAAAGATTAGGGAAACGACCTTCTATCTGTGTCCTTACTTAGAGCAGGCAGCCTATTTTGGGATCGATTTCTGGCGCGCTTTCGGCCTAGCTCCAGAAGTAGTCGGAGCTAAAGCGCCAGAGTCGAAGCCGTTGAGCGTAGTCTCTGCGATGACGGAACAAATTGCCCATTACGCAGACGACGAGGCCGAAGAGTCCGAGCCGGAAGCATGGGACTTAGAGCCGGAGCAAGAGACAGCCTTAGAGTCTGTAAAAGACAAATTTTTGGCGTTCGAGAAGGTAGGCCTTGGAAAGACGTCACTAGTTAAGCACAAAATCGAATTAGTGGCAGGAGCGCAGCCGGTGAAAGATCGCCATTATCCGTTGTCTCCAGCAATGCAGCAGGTGGTGTGGGATGAGGTCGACAAAATGTTGGCTATCGGTGTCATCGAGGAGAGCAATAGTCCGTGGAGTAACCGTACCACAGTCGTACGAAGGCCGGACAAAAATCGGTTCTGTCTCGATGCCCGGAAGCTCAACAATTTGTCGATTAAGGACGCCTATCCACTGCCTTCCATTGAGGGAATCCTGTCCAGAGTCGACCAGACTCACTACATCTCGAGTGTCGATCTCAAGTTCGCTTTCTGGCAGATCGAGCTGGAAGAGGAGAGCAAGGCATGCACGGCATTCACGGTACCGGGTCGGCCTCTGTACCAGTTTAAGATGATGCCATTTGGGTTGTGCAACGCTGCTCAACGCCTCTGCCGCTTAATGGATAAGGTGATCCCAACTGAGCTGAGATCTAATGTATTTGTTTATCTGGACGATTTGCTGATCATCGCTCCCGATTTCGAGACGCATTTGGCATATTTGGGTAGGGTGGCGGAATGCCTAAAAGCCGCCAATTTGACAATTGGGCTGAAGAAATCAAAGTTTTGCTTTAAATCACTTAGGTATCTGGGTTTTGTGATCGGCGGTGGAACGTTGCAGATGGATCCAGCGAGAGTAACAGCTATAGAGAAAATCCCTGTACCGAGATCGGTGAGGGAGGTACGCTCTTTTCTAGGCACAGCGGGATGGTACCGAAGGTTTATCCGGAACTTTGCAGCTATAGCTGTGCCTTTGACGGAGGCATTAAAATCCAAGGGGGGTAGGAAGTTTTGTCTGGGCGAGGAAGGAGCTAATGCAGTGCAGGCATTGAAAAAGGCTTTGACTACGGCTCCAGTTCTGGTGCATGCGGACTTTCGAAAGAGGTTCTACGTCCAGTGTGATGCTTCGCACTCTGGAGTGGGCGCGGTGCTATTTCAACTGGACGATGCGAAAAATGAGAGGCCTATCGCTTACTTCTCTGCTAAGCTGAATAAGCACCAGCTAAACTATTCGGTGACAGAGAAGGAGTGTTTAGCGGCGATCATGGCGATTCAGAAATTTCGTCCCTACATCGAACTCATGCCATTTACGGTCATCACCGACCATGCCAGCTTGAAGTGGCTAATGTCCTTGAAAGATCTAAGTGGTCGACTAGCAAGATGGTCCTTGCAGTTGCAGGCATTAGACTTCGTGATTGAGCATCGAAAAGGGGCAGAAAACATAGTGGCCGATACGCTCTCACGAAGTCTAGAAGCCGTAGTGGCCGAAGTAGATGAGAAATTGGATCCAACCGTAATTTTGGGGTTCCAAACGAACGAGTTCGAGAGCGATGAGTACAAAGAACTAGTGCAGGAAATTGAAGCAAACGCGCAGCAGTTGCCAGACCTAAAGGTAGAAGCGGGACTAATCTTCAAACACATGCCACAAAGTAAGCTGGAAGACGAGCTTGAGGGCTGTGTTTGGAAGCTTTGGGTGCCGGCATCGCTAACGCATGAGCTGATCCGGAGAGCGCATGAAGAGCATACGTCTGCGCACGGTGGGATGGCGAAGACGTTGCATGCTCTGCGAAGGCAATATTTTTGGCCAAAGATGGCAGTGCACGTGGCCGATTTTGTACGGAGTTGCGACGTTTGCAAGGAGATAAAGGCAACAAATTTTAGGATGAAAGTGGGAATAGGGACGGAAGTGGTGACAGAAAGGCCATTCCAGAAGCTATATATCGACTTCTTGGGAAAATATCCGAGGTCAAAAAGGGGGCATGCCTGGATATTTGTTGTCGTTGACCACTTCTCAAAATTTTTGTTTTTAAAGGCCATGAGAGAAGCGACTGCAAAAGCGGTAGTTCAATTTCTAGTACACGAGGTGTTCCTAAAGTTTGGAGTGCCTGAGGTGATCCACTCAGATAACGGCAGGCAATTTGTAGGTAAGATTTTTGAAGAGATGACTCAAGCATACGGGATCAAGCATTTAAGGACTGCCGTGTACTCACCCCAAAGCAATGCTGCGGAGCGAGTAAATCGGTCAGTACTGGCAGCTATCAGGGCGTATCTGGAAAGTGACCACCGGGAATGGGATCTGTACCTTCCTGAGATCGAGGCAGCTTTGCGCAACAGCGTCCATGCGGCAACGGGCGTCACTCCGTTCTTTGCCGTGTTTGGGCAGAACTTGATGCTAAACGGGGCTCAGTATGCGTTAGCACGCAAGCTGAAGTCTTTGTGTGAGCATGAGCTGGCTTCGCTAGGACGGGCAGACAGGCAACGGATAATACAAGAAAAAATTCAGAGTCATCTGCACCAGGCTTATGAGCGAAGCAGTCTGCGTTATAACGAGCGGACACGACAACTCCATCTGGTTCCAGGGCAGGAAGTCTTTCGGCGGAATTTTGTTTTGAGCAATTTCAAAAATGCGTTCAATTCAAAATTCGCCCGGAAGTTTCTGAAAGCTCGGGTCGTAAAAGCAGTAGGCGAGAACATGTTCGAGCTGGAGAACGAGGGCGGGCGGCCGATAGGTATCTTTCACGCTAAAGACATCCGACTATAAGCCCGGCTAGCTCAGTCGGTAGAGCAGGAGACTCTTAATCTCAGGGTTTGGGCGATGGCCTACGTTGGGCGCGGCATACCCAGAGCGGACAGCCCCATGCGCTCGAATATTGGCACCACTTCCCTCGCAGGCGAAACTCCAGCGAGCCGGGTGCAAATCTTCGAGTGATGTTGCATCTGGGGCTGAGCGGAATCGAAATATCGATAAGTGTTGCGAAACTATCGCACGCTGACCCGCTCAGCTGGAAGTTGCCATAGAAAGAGAGAGAGAGAGAGGGTACACTGAAGAGAGGGAGTAGAAGAGTTAGGGTATAAGAGTAGGATTTAAGAATTAGAAAGGGAGAGGGACATAAAAGGCCAAGGGCAGACGGCCGTTGACTCGAAGGAACCGTTGCATGGAAGAGGAATAGGGAGATTAAGAATTGGAACTGGGCTTAGCAACAGGTGGCCTTAGAGTCAACGGGGGAGTTGATTTTTGGAGATCGGGACGAGCAGTTGCGTCGCCGGATCGAATGAAAGTTTTTTTTTTGTGCGTTTGGTGGAAGTTTGGTGTGCGTTAATGTGTCTTGTGGTTGCATATTTATTCTGGTGTGTGTCCATAAACTTAAAAGTCAAAAAAAATAAATTAAAACTCGATGTCATACACAAGTGGCTTGCTAAAACGAAAAGGAATTTAAGCCCTTAAAGCACCGAGCACTGTGATACTGTAGACAATGTGATAACACCGTGACAAACCCAAACGAATGTAAAACGACAAAAAAACATCCTCGACGTACAAAATACAAACGTATTAAAATACAAGACAAAATAAACAATCTAGTTTTGTTGACACCAAAGCACAAACCACCAAAATAAAAAAAAATAAAAAACTTATAACGCCAAAAGACAATATTTAAAAAAAAAAAAAAAGGCAACGGTAACTCCAACAATGAATAAAAACGACCATAATTAGATCAGCTGGCCGTTACAACGAACTACACTCCAGCATCGTCAAAAACAACAACAGCTGTACAACGATAACGCCGGACAACGACCTCGAGGGTGACGTCACGCAGCATCAGCTGGGCGCGCAAGCGCAGTTAGAAGGAGACGTGGTGAGCTGTGTCGCCCCCAGACAGCCGTAGTTTGTTTTGTTTAGCTTAAGTTTTTGTGTTGTTTTGTTTTGTTCAAACTTTATGTATTTTGTATGTAATATTAAATATCTATTTATATTTATTTATTTAATGGTCCATTTATTTATTTAACTAATTTGTTTTGAATTTTTTGCTATCATATTTCTGGTTGGCCCTTTATCTATTGTGTGTTTTGTTTTTTTTTGATTCGCCAATAATCAGTTGGTACATTTGGTACCGGCCAATATATAAATTGTTTTGGCGCTGTCCGGCCCCTATTCCCCTCTGAGCTCATAGGTTGTTTAGGCACCCCCGAGACCCCCCCTCTATATAAATGTAAAAGGCGACAACACATGAGAAAAAGGAAAGACAGAATTGAATAGACAAGGATATTAGAGCAAAATTTATAAGTCATATAAAAGAAAGTAATAATGAAACGAAGATGAGATCATATATACATATACATATAGAATAATAAGGCCAAACATGTTAAATATTAAGATAAATAAATATGTTTAATTGAATGTTAAAAGAATGAATATTTGTGAGTAGATCGTTTTGGGAGGGGGATTGTATAGCATGGAGTGAGCGAGCTGGCATAAACGATTGTTAATGGGTGGCGCAACAGAACAATTCAAATGTTGCCGCCACAGGTAGGGTGGGAGCGTTGCGGCTAAAACATCGGTGCCGCCGATAGAGATGACCGGTAGGTGTTCAGTGTTGGTAGTGTTTGTAATATGTAGTAGTCGTGATGTAGAGGTTCTACAATCGATGATTGTGGATTGTACGCTCGGTGGGCATTGGTTAACAACCCCGCCCTGAGGCGAATGAGCTAGCCGCGGTCGCCCCTGGAAAGGCAAGCCGAGTCGTAACACTTTTGTGCTTTATGATCTTTATCGAATCATAAAATAATTTCAATATTTATTAATCGATAAGCATATGTATATCGCAGATGCGAATTTCGAGGGTGTACACACTTGCTCGACGTAGTCTTAAAGTCGTAGAACAACACTGCCGCTGACGTGTCTGTAAAAAATATCGAAGCTGAAACAGACGGTGCAGGCTATTCAAGTGATTTCTTTTTATTTATCCTATAGCATATAAGCTGCGTTTAACGACGCCACCTAATATAGGATAATGTTGAAATTAGGTAATTTGTATAATACAGTTATAAAACCCAATACAATGCCTTAGCCCGCATGTGTTTTGTTAACGCCGACAAAAGTCGCTGTCGCTGTCTCGTTCATCACGATAGTTGCCGGTGTCGACGCTGACACAGGCTGTGCTGCCTTTGCAGCAAACACATTTAAGTTTTCGGATAATATGCAAGTAACTATTGTTCGTAATTTATTGTTTTTTAAACAGGCTTTACGATTTTATGCGTACTCAGTGCAGCAACAAGCACCTGGAGTGCACGTACTGTTGATAGCCACCTGGGACCAAAGGATATTACCCGCCTACAAAAAGTCTTTGTCGATGGGTTAAGTTCCAGCGATTTGCAAGCGATATTCTTTTCCAGTCAAAATATCGAGACAACTGATTCGACAACAAAGGAAACACTATGCAAGAGGATTGTGACATTACATGAGGAATCTAAGTTGAACGTGAGTATAAATAGTACATGGGGCACATACTTAAAATTAAAACATTATTCATATACTTCCAGAACTTCGAAAAAGATTATTATCTGGTTGGAGCCAACAAAAATCTGCGTTGCACAACAAATCTACCAGAAGCATTGCTTTCAAAAATCTACAGCTCGTTAGACTCTCAATTGGGCACCACACAAGAAATTTATTATCGCATTGTCACCAATAAGGCGCTGGGAGTCCACATCAGTGAGGCAACTCAGACAAAATTGGCGAAACGCCTACAGGAACTATTAAAAATGGATGACTCTCTCAGTGGTCTCGGCTATGGCTTCAATGTGGCCATCGAACTAGGCCAAAGCGGAAGCTTTGTTGCTAACCGTGTCGAAGATGCCATTGTTCAAGCTGACGAAGTCGATGGAAAGCTCCTTCAATTCGAAGGAGGACTTAGCATTACGGCTCTGATACTCAATGGCGTCTTGGGTGTGACCAAGATCTATAATAAGCCAGCTCCCATCACATCTGAACAGGCTGTTAAGTTTGCCAACTATTTGCTGAGTCGTCGATCTGTGCAAACAGCTAAAGGAGCTCATGTGCTTATCGAAGCTTTAAAAACCATCAGTGGCTCGACAAAGATAACTCCGATCTGTGTTCAGCTTATTGGTAATGGACAGTTGGATGCTCAATCCCCGACATTGAATGTGGCTATTGTGGACCTGCTTGGCAAGCCATTGTCTCCCGCCGTGCAGAGCGTCAGCGCTAAGATTCTTGTAAAGAAGGACAACTCTGTGCTGGCAGAGAAGATTCAGCTAGTTTCCAAGTCTTCAGACAAAACCACATACGTGGCCGATCTAACCAGCCTGAAGCCCACACGTGGCATTTACCAGGCCGAGTTGAGTGTTGATAGCGTATACACACAGAAAATGCTACTCAAAGTCTTGGGGCGTGTCAAAGTTCAGGCTTTAGAAATGGGAATTGCCGAATCTGATGCCAGCGCTGCTACACGCAAACAGAGCGTAAGCTTTCCAAACAAACTCAAGGACACATTGTCCGCGGACAGCACACAAAAACTACTTCTGAAAGCGGTACTAACCGATGAGAGCTCCGCCAAGCCCATCACAGTCCACCAAGCATTTGTGAGTCTCTACAGCCAAGAAACCGACAAGGAGATAATTTTCGTGGCGGAGCAGGACAGCAGCAAGGCCTACAAGTTTGACATGGATGTCGGCAATCAGGGCAAGAATTTCAACTATGAGAGCGGTCTTTACAATATTTATCTAACTGTCGGTGATGCATCGTTGTCCAACTCCTTTGAATGGCTCTTGGCTGATGTCCACCTGAAGTTTAACCAGCCTGACAGGCGTAAGTAGTTGCATCTTTTGGCCTTCCTTATAAGTAGTAACCTCTTGACTTTTAAAGATTCCAAGCCAAGCACTGAGAGGGGTCCTCTGCCAGAGATTGTACATCAATTTCGTGTTCCTGACAAACGTCCCCCCCGCATTGTTTCCGATATTTTCACTGGCCTGTGCATAACGCCTCTGGTGTTGCTTTTCGTTTTCTGGGGCAAATTAGGTATTAACATCTCAAATTTGTCCTTGTCACCGACTACAATTGGTTTCCATGTGGGCTTTGGCGGTATTCTGGGGCTGTTCTTCGTTTTCTGGCTGCGACTAAACATGTTCCAAACTCTGCGTCTGTTGATACCCGTCGCAGTATTCACATTCCTTTGTGGCAATCGTGTACTTCGACATCTTTATGCACAACGCAATGCCAAAATCGCAGCTAGTGCAACATCATAAGAATACGATGGCTCTATGGGTATGGCTGTAGCAGTGGCTGTGGTCGTGGACGTCTTCGTTTAGCATTCATTTCGATCAATTGATCTAGCGATTAAAGTTACTGTCTGTCTAAAAGCTATAATTAAAAATCAACTTTAATAAAGCGTTTAGTGTAAGCTCAACATATACACAATAAAACTATTTTTTTTTGACAGAAGTTGTATAAAAAATAAGACGATAACTAACAGTAACAAAAGACACTCCAGTAAAAAACTTTGTAATATGATTACAACTTGGCTTTCATAAATGGTTTCAGGTACTTGTGGAATGCTGCATTAACCGGTTCTTTGTTAAGTGGATTCTTCTTGGTTGACTCAAAAATATGATCATAGACCTTGCCATCGTATGCACCTAGAGCCGAGTCCAATACCCGATCATGCAAATCAAAGCTATCGACCAGAGCAACTGCATTTGGCCGCAAGCGTTTTAGGCAACTTTCCAAACGCATTTCCAAATTGGTTACATCCTTATCAGTCAGTTGAATGAACTGCATAGAATAATTAAATACAATTAAAAATCACATATGTTATCAGTCAAGATACGTACACGCAAGAAGTCGCCAATGCGATTGAGACAGGCATCGACCAGGTAGAGTTCTAGCACTACCTTGAGCACACCAGCCAAGGATGGAGACACTTGACGGCTAGCCTGTGTTAGTTCCGTGTACGCGGATTGGGCTAAGAAGGCACGTCCATGTAACTAAAGAATAAGAAATGCTTTAATTTTCTGTTTTTATAAGAGTTTTAGTTCCTTCTTACATCTGCAGCGCTAGTTAGGAAGACTCCACTGAGATTGGCAGACATCTCCGTGCTGTGTCCTTGTCTGCGTCTCTGCTCGATTTGCTCATATGCCACACGCACTTTGCTGCAAGAAAAAACACTAGAGAAGTCCCTATAGGATTCCTTGGGTCACTCACTTGGCAGCCACAAACTGGAACGCTTTAACTATAGACTCCAAGGACCCATCAAAGTTAACAAAGTCTCGTTGTTTGATTGCTTCATTAATATAGGATACAGTGGGTACCAGTTGGTCACCATTTAGTGCCTGGCCATAAACCTTGACTAGATAACGTGCCGTTTGGAGCAGCATGACGGTGTTTTCACCCTCATATGTACAAACGGCTGTGGACATGCCATAAATGGTGGGAAAGTTGGAGCAGTCCATGAAACCGTGACCTCCACAGGCCAGACGACAGGTCTCCACGCCAGCGGCTGCATCGGCGCTACAAATGGCTTTCAAGCAGCAGGATAGGGCATGCATCTCTGGCAAACGATCCAGATGACCTAGCTCAATTTCGCCGGAGAGTTCATTGTACATGTTCCAGATACCGTCGCCAGTTAATTTAAAAACAATAGCCTTGGATATATGGGGAAATAGCTTTAGTTGCTGTGTCGTGTGTTCCATGATCTGTGGTTCCTGCTGATCCGGTTCAATCGGACTTTGGCGACGCACCGCGGAGTAACGTGTAGCAATGGTTGAGGCCTTGGCCAAGCTGTAGGCAGTGTCTCGGATGAGAGCACAGCGCACAAACATCATTGTGCCGTAGGTAAGAACACTGTTCTTGGGCGCCACATAGGTACCATCTGGCAGAACCTGTTGGTTCTTCATGAGCATATTCTTGAGCGGTACACGCACATTCTTGAGTCCCAGATAACCATTGTTGACAGACTTCATGCCCAGCTTGGTGCCAATGTCACCAATGTCAATGCCTGGCATAGGTTCATGCGTCTCCTTGTCCCTCAGCTGCACTATAAACGGTGCCAAACCCCGGAACTCGCCCTTGGTATACAACTGGGCCACGACAACAGCATGGTTTGCCGTGTGTCCCACTGTGAACGAACCACTGTGATTAATATGAACTTACTTTAGCTAACGTGCGATTACTTACAGCCTCCGGGCCACCACTTGTAGGCGCTTAAACTGGGCGTATTAATTACAAACTCCTGATTTCTTTCATCATAGTCGGCGCGCGTCTCCAATCCTCGCAGGAAGGTGCCATGTCCAAGCTCAGTTTGCGCGTAGGTGCCAATAATTTCACAGTCCCAAGCCTTAGGCAGCCACTCCACCTGCTGGTCAATGGTGCCCTGGCCCATAATAGTGGGCACAAACATGACGTAGTGCAGCGTTATGGGATTTCCCTCCTTGAGTAAAGCCGCTCCTAAAGTACCACCGAGCAGAGCACTGAATAAATAATCACAAATTAGGTATAGTTAGCCAGGCTCGGGATTCCAATCATACTTGTAGGTGTCTAAACCGTCCTCGCCATCAGATCGTAATTTGCGAATCTTCTCACCAATTAGACAAGCTTTGCGCACACTGTTCTCGTAGAGCTCCTTATGAGATAAATATGATATGGGCAGATCGTCATTCAGTTCAGGATCCTCAAGAAACATTTTCTCTGCAAATAAACATAATATAAATTACATGATAAATTTGGCACGCAAGTAATTAATGTACTCTTTTCCCTGTACAGAGAACCATGTAATTATATTCACGCACGAATTCGTTTTGTTTCAAACGGAACTTTTAACATATTAGGGAATAACGTATTTTCTCTGTGTATATTCACTGCTATTCTAATTTTCAAAGTATGCAAAATAAAACAATTGTGAGTATAAGATAATTGGGCACAACTGTCAAGCACCTCCACTTTCTTATAAGTTTATTTTTAATAAAGTTTCGTATATTAAGGGGTTGTATACAAAGTTGAGGCAGTGAAGTAAGCTATCTTTCTAAATTTTTTAAAATAGTTCATGCAATCTTTATTAAAAAAAGCAAGACACAATATTTTAATTACTTATTTAAAGAAATAAAAACAATTTAAACTTCAAAACAATTTTTGAATACTGACGGAGTTAAAGGTCACGCCCCGAGACACCCTTTCTTTTATAGAGGTTTGCGGTGATCATTCTCTAAGGCGAACCCCTTCAATGAAATTAACAAAGTAAAAAAAAATATTAAAGATAAATGTACACTGTTGTACTTGAACAAAGCCGATTAAAAAAAAAATTATTTTTTATTAAAAAAAATGGTTCAAATAAAAAATCGATTTTATGGGAATATTTAAAAAAATTTTTTCTTAAATGCTAACATTTCTCCAAAAAAATAGATCGTTCAAGTACACGAAATTTTCAATACGATTAATAAAAAACAATAATTTTGAAAATCGGTTGACAAGTTTTTGAGTTATCGTGATCACCGCAACAGTACTTTCGAAAAAAAAAAAAACACTTTCCGAGATAATCGTATTTAAAGTTTTGCGCTAAGCCTTGTTCCGATGAAGATTGCGTCCTAAAAATGGCTGTAACTTTCGTTTTAGCGGTCCAATTTAAATGCTTTTTATACTTTTAACATAATGTTCTTTCAGAATAAGTAAAAAGTGCATTTTATATTTATTTTTTATTGCTAGAAACATTTTACAGAAACTTATATCAGTGGCCAAATATAAATTGTCATGTTTTTAAAATTCTTTAATTTATGAACACAAAACAACAATTACAATTAAAACATTTAGAAAATTGTTGAAACTATAAACAAATCGTAATGGATATTTGCATTTCTATAATTTGAAATTTGAACTCGAAAATTAAATTAAAACTTTTTTTGATTGCTAAAAAAAGGGAAGTGAAAATTTATTGTTATAATTAAGTAGGCATATCTATTTAACTATCAAGTTCGCTTCCAATATTATTTTATAATACATTTAAAAGAGCTTATCAGTTAAAGGCCAGAAAATTTATAACAAGCCCTACAGATATGCAAGTTGTACAAAGTCTATAGGTCGAACAGATATGTTAAATTAATTGAAATATATGTTGCCCTGCTACTAATATTTCATGATCAAAGTTCAACGTCCGTTTACTTATATTGAACTGGTTTTGGAGCTTTAGAGCTGACGATAAATTCACGAAATTCAACTAATGGGTGATTAAATATTGATTGCAAGCATGTTGTTGTGAAAGGGAAGGGGAAAGTGAAGAAAATGCAAATCAAAACAAAGATGCTCAAAATACCGGCCACGGGTTGCCACAAAACTTTCAAAGCCAATAAGTCAAAGCTCATCTTATTTTCTCTCTCTCTGGCTTATCTTTTGATCCCATTAGACATGTTTTTAGTATTCCTCGTAGCTGTATATGCTGAATCATGCGTCTATGCATATATTTAAAGCTCTTTTTATACTCTCTGCAAGAGTATATTGGGTTTGTGCAAATGTATGTAACAGGCAGAAGGAGGCGTGGCAGACCCCATAAAGTATATATATTCTTGATCAGCGTCACAAGCCGAGTCGATATAGCCATGTCCGTCTGTCCGTCTGTCCGTCTGTCTGTCTGTCTGTCTGTCTGTCTGTCTGTCCGTCTGTCTGTCCGTATGAACAAACAGATTTCGGAGATGGTAAGAGCTACAAGTTCGAATTTGGTCTCTATCGACTCGATATTTAGTCAGTCAATACAAGAATCTTTTTTTTTTTCGATGCCACGCCCCATTCGCCCACAATGAGCAAAAAACTAGACATACCTCGGAAAAAATAGATGTTTTCGGTTAATATCTCAGTAACTATGGCACTTAGGAATACCAATTTTGGTACACGTGTTCCTAAAGGCCGCATAAATCCAATGACATCAAAAGTTTTGGGCTGCCACGCCCCCTTTTTCCGCAAGAAATAAATTTATTCTTATCGTACAGTGTTGTTATTTATGATTCGTTTGAAGACGTATCATGTCAAACTCTCCAGAAAGTTTCATAAGAATCCGACCATAAACAAGAAAGCAATGCAGCAACAAAGATTTTATTCTAAAGCAATGAGCGTGAGAGAGACAGCGCTAGTCGTGCCGACCAATAGTATTCATACACACATATGTATGTGCATACATTTAACGTCAAACGAATTTGTATGTACATACAGACAAACACATGTATGCTTGATTATGCTTATCTTTTTTTTGTTTTAACGTATTCTAATACAAGAACTATCTATTGTAATGTCTGAATACCGATTTAAGTATTATAATTGGGAATAAACGCAGAGAGTATTATACGGTCGGGCGTGTTCGACTGTACTTTTCTTTCTTGTTATTATAAACGTTTTATAGTGCAGCTTTTGGGTTGTGCTTAAAAACTGGTTAATTTCAGCACCACAGAGTACTGCCTAGCTCGATTAATGTTTTAACTTACCTAAGTCTTTCTTCACTTTGTACTTGTCTTCACCGCCCGTCCAAAAGACGGAAAACTCATGTGGTTCAAAGGTTGCGGTATTTCGCTCCTTTTGTAAATCGGGATTAATTTCCATTGTTGGCATTTTGTTGCACTCTTGCTTTTTGTCTTCAATCAACAAAACACGACGACAACAATGACAGTGTATTAATTGTATTCCGTGCGCTTAACAGAAGAACACGTACGTGTGTGTCTTCCACAACTGACGTCTACTTACTAAATTGAAAGCAATAATAAATCCATGGCGTAGCACTATGTGCGAGATCATTCGTAGGCTTTCGCAAATCTAATCTGGACGCAGAGTGAACTTTAATCTTTCGAAAGTGGTTTTAAATACTCAAATAATCTGCTACTATACCGATAATTGCAATAATAGTATGATTTAATCAATCTTTGGTTGCTGCATTAAAAATATAAGCTAATCTATTGTGTTGCCACTCGTGTTGTTCTCTTGACATCTCTTTTTTAAGTTGAATTTTGTATTTTGATTGTATGCAAACAGCTGGGTGCCAGGGCTGCTTGACATTACAAGAGTTGCCGGACATTTGTATTTAACCGCGCGATAATAAATATATTTGAAATTGCTTTTTAATATTGATTGACATACATTTTTATTGTTTATTTAATAGCATAATAAAATTTTATAATTATTTCTAATCTTTGGCTTAGTAAATTACATAACATATATATACTGAAGCTTTTAATACAATATATGATTAACTCCAAAAATACTGCACGCTAAAGACTATGCGCTTGACTTGTGGCTATAGGAATACCATGCTGATGTTGATGCTGTCCAACTCCGGCTGAACCATAAGCGCAGCCACCATTTAGATTCCTCGACTGATCCAATTGCTGGATTCCCAATTCCGACGGATACCAATGTGAATCCTGTAACTGAGTATAGCTAATATCGCTAGTAATCTGATGATCATTACGAGGAATCTTTGGATACGGTTGCGATTGGGAACTTCGCCAATCCGCGCGAGTTGAATTAAACGTCAGGTTGGAGCTGCGATTGTGCTGCTGATGAAACTCAAAGGGCCAACTCTGTAAAGCATTAAAAATATATAATATTCGATAAGGATTGTTTAGAATTTAACTGGCAACGAAGTGTGGCAACCACATGGCTATAAATGGAACAATGTGACGACAAACGACAGCGCCATTGTTTGTTTATACAAATTTGAATGTTTTTTTAGTGGCTCTTCAAGATGAAATGTTTGCATAGTTGAAAAATAACAACGTCATTAACGTATCTATAAAAACATAAACACAAAGAAGACCAAAGACAAGACACAGCCTGGTCTACCCCATGGATAATAGTGGCAGTAATGGGCAATGGGTTACTCCAATCCCGATCTCATTTCCATTCTCATTCCCATAAACTGCGGCGCGTGCGACTCAGATAAATTAGGGTGCTGTTTGCTGTTGCTGTTGCTTTTAAGTGTGCACTGTACACACTGTACCCTATTGTCGGATGCTTAGAAAGCCGCGATATGATCCTGACAAAAACAAACAAATCACAACCAACATATGGCCACAAGACGTAGTTTTTCGTAATCAAATATTTGCTAAATTTTCATTTCATGCAATCAATAAATATGTAAACAATTATTCATACTCGTATTCGAGACTCGTAATTGAACTGAGTAATTAATCTTTTTAGGTGTTTAACAAAGTTATACTCGCATTATGAAAAGTATTAGTAGTTTTTTGTTTAGTTAAAAACGAAATGCGAAGAGTCTGAAACGACATTTTTATACTCTCTGTGCAAGAGTATATTGGGTTTGTGCAAATGTATGTAACAGGCCGAAGGAGGCGTAGCAGACCCCATATAAAGTATATATATTCTTGATCAGCATCACAAGCCGAGTCAATATAGACATGTCCGTCTGTCTGTCCGTCCGTATGAACAAACAGATTTCAGAGATGGTAAGAGCTACAAATTCGAGTTTGGTCTCTATCGACTCGATATTTAGTCAGTCAATACAAGAATCTTTTTTTTTTTTTGATGCCACGCCCCATTCGTCCACAATGAGCAAAAAACTAGACATACTTTCGAAAATAAAAAAGATTAATAAAACGAATATCTCAGTAACTACGTCACTTAGGAATACTAATTTTGGTACGCATGTTCCTAAAGACAGCATAAATACATTACCATTTAAAATTTTTGGCTGCCACGACCCCTTTTTTCGTAGGAAAAAAAAACTTGTTAAACTTGCATGCCGTTTTTAGACCCCGTACTCTTTAAAAAAGAGTATAGGGGTCTATTAGGTTTGTCAGAAGCCAAATGTGCGTAACAGGCAGAAGGAAGCTTTTCCGACCCTATAAAGTATATATATTCTTGATCAGCATCAACAGCCGAGTCGATATAGCAATGTCCGTCTGTCCGTCCGTCCGTCTGTCCGTCCGTCTGTATGAACACCTGGATCTTTTAAACTACAAGAGCTAGAGACACCAAATTTTTTAATGAAAGTCCGTCTATGATGTACGCAGATCAAGTTTATTTCAAATCGGCGCCACGCCCCTTACCGCCCCCGCAATAAGCAAAAAACTATACACACCTCGGAAAAAATTGATGTTTTCTGCGAATACCTTTGTAACTATAGCACTTAGGAACACCAATTCTGGTACGCAGGTTCCTAGAGAAAACACAAATGCGACGTCATTCAAAATTTTGGTCTGCCACGCCCCCTCTTCCCACAAGAACTAAGCAAATTTTTCAAACTTACATGCCGTTTTTAAAGCATTTGGTAATGTAGTACGGTATTGTAGTTCAAAATTTGTTTAAAGACAAATTATATCAAACTAACCTGAAAGTTGCATAAAAATCCAACTATAAACAACTGAGCAATTAGACAACAAAGTAGCCCATGGAGCGCGTAATGAATGTAGTGGTGCAACTAGTAGGGCAGCATGATATGGAACTTACGACTGATTTAAAATTTAATTTTAAAACTTAAATTTTAAATTACAGTCGTATTTAAATATTAATTTCGAATACAAAGAGAGTACGGGGTCTTTTACAGTCGGCGCGCTCGACTGTAGCCTTTCTTACTTGTTTCTTACCGTACAGTATTGTTATTTATGATTCCTTTAAAGACAAATCATATCAAACTATCCTGAAAGTTGCATAAAAATCCAACAATAAACAACAGAGCTACCGATTATAAAGTTAATTTTTAAGTCAATGCAACAGTCAAAATATACAAGCATATACTCGAAATCTTTTGATGCATGTGTAGCGGCAATAGTAAACACACACATATATACATATATATGTGTATACATATAACGTCAAACGATCTTGTATGTTCGATTATAAATTGTCTTTTTTGTTGTAACGTGTTCTAACACAAGAACTATCTATTATAATATCCGGATACTGATTTTGACATTATAATTGGGAATAGAAGCAAAGAGTATTATACGGTCGGGCTCGTTCGACTGTACTTTTCTTACTTGTTTCCTTTTATGTTATTCAATTTGCGCCATCAAAGTTGAGAATCTTTAAAAATATAACAAGAAAAACTAAGCGAAGAATCAACCAATGTTCTCTGTTCTCCGTTCCCATTTCCATGCCGATGGCCATTCCCGAGTCCGGGTCCCAGTTTGTGTCCGTGTGAGTCTGTCACTCATATTTAGTATTTTTTGAAATTCACAAAAGTATCTAATTACAGGAAAGCAAGAAAGCAAACTGAAATCACATATTCTCATTTTAGTACTTACTAAATAGTGGGGGGCCCAAACCTACCTAAGATACGACTATACACTTCTGAACAGCTCGCACACTAGAGCAGATGCTACCCAGAATGTATGTATTTTTCTTATGATGTAAAAATAAAATAAAAATGTTTAGACCCTGTACTCAAAAAAATTACATGGGAGTATTTAGCTTGTCAAAAGCGAAATGTGCTTAACAGGCTGGAGGAGACGTGACCGACCCCATAAACTAAAAAAATATTTTTTATCAGAATCAAGTTTATACATAGCCAAGTTTATAACATCGTATAAACACATGGATCTTAGAGACTTTATTAATTAGAGCCACCAAACTTGGAACGAATGAAGTTTATTGCGAATTTTCGACACCTCCAGAATCACTACCGTAAAAATTAAAAGAAAATTTACACTTTATGTATGTGTGTATATCGTTTATCTTTCATTGACATAATTGGTCGAAACACATTACATAATGTGTTTCGACCAATTATGTCAATGAAAGATTTCATGAATTTAAGAGCCCCTACCAAACGTAGTCCGGATAGAACAATTGTATCATATTGGCAGTAGACCGAGTACGAGGTCTTTCACAGTCCCCTTGCTCTACTGTAGGTTGGTTCAAATCAAATGATTTTTGATATTTAATGAATTTATTAATGTAATTTTATGTGTGTTCTCTCAATTCAAAGTCAATAAATAAAAACAAACCTTTTTACTTGCATTTGAACTCATATTTAATAAATAACATTTAAATAAGATGCCTCAAAACCGCCCACATCTCAACTCCCTGGAGGGCTGCAAGATTTGCATTCCTACCCAAAGTGTCGTTACAGCAGCCCAAAGCATTACAGACCTATCAGTCTCACATGCTTTCTATTGAAGACAATGGAAATGCTGCTAGATCTCGGCATCAAAAATGAAGCTGAAGAACAGTTGTCAGCCAACCAGCATGCCTATACAATGGGTAAATCCGTCGAAACGGCACTACACTCATTAGTCGGCTCCATAGAGAAGGCACTTTACTATAAAGAATATGCACTGGGAGTCTTCGTAGACATTTCAGGTGCTTTCAACAATATCAGCATCAACGCTATCATCGACAGACTGCAGGCAATCAACACACACCCAACCATCACGCACTGGATCAAGAATTTCCTAAGTTGCAGGAGAGTCCAGTCGAACTAGGGCGTTGCAACGACGATAAGAAGCGTGAATAGAGGTGCCCCGCAGGGAGGAGTCCTTTCACCGCTTCTGTGGAACTTAGTGGTAGACGATCTAATAAAGAGATTTGACGGATGAACTTCCAAAGAATAGGATGACATAGGTATAATTATAACGGAAGTCTGCCCATCTACTCTCAGCTCCATCATGAAACGGACCCTATGGGAGATATGCAAATGGCCAGAAGACGGCGGTTTACATATTAATGCAGAAAAGACGGACCTCATCTTCTTTACCTAGAAGTACAAGGTACCGCTCCGGACCCCACCGATGCTAAATGGTAAATGCCTCAACAAGAACCCACGTAAAGTATCTGGGAATAGTGCTGGACAGCAAACTGACATGGACCCCCAATGTCGAGGAAAGAGTGAAAAAGGCAACCATAGCGTTGTATGCATCCAAAAAGATGCTCAGCTGCACCTGGAGCCAGTTGTTCGCCCAACACTGCTCTACGGAGTTCTCGTGTGGTGGCAGGCTACCGAAAAGAATACCGACCTCGCCATCATGGAAAAGGCACAAGGACTAGCGCTCCTATGCATCACAGGCGCTCTAAGAACTACCCCCCCCCAAAGCGAATGGAAGTCCTGTCCTGGTAGGCAAGAAGGACACCTAAATTTTTACACAGACGGCTTTTAGATGACGGGAGGAGTAGGTGCCGCAGTATACTGCGAGCACCCCAATACTAAGCTGTCATTAAGCTCCCGGACCACTGCAGAATCTTCCAAGCAGAAGTCTTCGCAATCGGTAAAGCAGCTGAGATCGCAATACGCCTTGGGGTCGACTGCCAAACAGTCAACCTTATGGTTGATAGTCAAGCAGCCATTAAGTCTATGGTGTCGCCTACCTTACGTTTTAGAACTGTCAAGGTGAGCAGGGAAGCACTAGATGAACTATGTTCGACCAAGTCTGCACACATCTACAGGGTTCCAAGCCACCAGGGCATACCTGGAAATGAGCAGGCAGACATCTTAGGAAAGACCGGCGTCGAACTACCTCGATCAATGACAGAACACCTGGCCATATCCCTAAGATCACTGCACTGCAGTCTTGAGGAGAACACCAACAGGCTCATAAACTCGATATTTAGTCAGTCAATACAAGAATCTTTTTTTTTTTTGATGCCACGCCCCATTCGCCCACAATGAGCAAAAAACTAGACATACCTCGGAAAAAATAGTTGTCTAAAGCGAATATCTCAGTAACTATGGCACTAAGGAATACCAATTTTGGAACGCATGTTCCTTAAGACAGCAAAAATACATTACCATTTAAAATTGTTGGCTGCCACGCCCCCTTTTTTCGTAGGAAAAAAAAAACTTTTTAAACTTGCATGCCGTTTTAAAGGACCCTAAAGTGGGCGTGTTAAAAAAAAAAAGACAACTTGCCTGGGTATTTAATCTTGCATTTGCGACCTCTCGGGTTTTTCTAGCTCTTATAGTTGCTGAGATCCTTTTGTTCATACATACGGACTCGGCTATTGATTCTGATCATTAATATATATACGTTATGGGGTCTGACACGCCTCCTTCTGCCTGTTACCTACATTCCAACGACTACAATATACTCTTGTACTCTTAGAGTAACGGGTATAAACATCAGATATTTACTATGTTTAATTCTATACTAGATATTGAAAACTAGTCAACAAACATGTATGTTTAACAGGGAGTGTAACATAAATATTTGAAATGTTAGAGTCGTAATCTTTCAGTTCTGTTCAATAACCCATGTTTAGACCCCGTACTCTTTAAAAAAGAGTATAGGGGTCTATTAGGTTTGTCAGAAGCCAAATGTGCGTAACAGGCAGAAGGAAACTTTTCCGACCCTATAAAGTATATATATTCTTGATCAGCATCAACAGCCGAGTCGATATAGCAATGTCCGTCTGTCCGTCCGTCCGTCTGTCCGTCCGTCCGTCTGTCCGTCCGTCTGTATGAACACCTGGATCTTTTAAACTACAAGAGCTAGAGACACCAAATTTTTTAATGAAAGTCCGTCTATGATGTACGCAGATCAAGTTTATTTCAAATCGGCGCCACGCCCCCCACCGCCCCCGCAATAAGCAAAAAACTAGACACACCTCGGAAAAAATTGATGTTTTCTGCGAATACCTTTGTAACTATAGCACTTAGGAACACCAATTCTGGTACGCAGGTTCCTAGAGACAACACAAATGCGACGTCATTCAAAATTTTGGTCTGCCACGCCCCCTCTTCCCACAAGAACTAAGCAAGTTTTTCAAACTTACATGCCGTTTTTAAAGCATTTGGTAATGTAGTACGGTATTGTAGTTCAAAATTTGTTTAAGACAAATTATATCAAACTAACCTGAAAGTTGCATAAAAATCCAACTATAAACAACTGAGCAATTAGACAACAAAGTAGCCCATGAAGCGCGTAATGAATGTAGTGGTGCAACTAGTAGGGCAGCATGATATGGAACTTGCGTCAGTAAGCGCGGGTTCAAATCCCATCAGTGACTGATTTAAAATTTTTTTTTAAATTTAATTTTAAATTTTAAATTACAGTCGTATTTAAATATTAATTTCGAATACAAGGAGAGTACGGGGTCTTTTACAGTCGGCGCTCTCGACTGTAGCCTTTCTTACTTGTTTTTTTTTTAATTAGAACAACCAATAAATAAATATATTAAAAAATGTTCAATTATTATACTCTCTGCAAGAGTATATTGGGTTTGTGCAAATGTATGTAACAGGCAGAAGGAGGCATGGCAGACCCCATAAAGTCTATATATTCTTGATCAGCATTACAAGCCGAGTCGATATAGCCACGTCCGTCTGTCTGTCCGTCTGTCCTTCTGTCCGTCCGTATGAACAAACAGATTTCAGAGATGGTAAGAGCTACAAATTCGAGTTTGGTCTCTATCGACTCGATATTTAGTCAGTCAATACAAGAATCTTTTTTTTTTTTTGTATGCCACTCCCCATTCGCCCACTATGAGCAAAAAACTGGGCACACCTCGGAAAAAAAAAGATGTTTAAAGCGAATATCTCAGTAACTACGGCACTTAGGAATACCAATTTTGGTATGCATTTTCCTAAAGACAGCATAAATACATTACCACTTAAAATTTTGGACTGCCACGCCCCCTTTTTCCGTAAGAAAAAAAAAACTTTTTAAATTTGCATGCCGTTTTAAAGGCATTTGTTGTTATCGTAGAGTATTGTTATTTATGATTCCTTTGAAGACAATCAATATAACTATGCTGAAAGTTGCATAAAAATCCAACAACAAACAACAGAGCTACCGATTATAAAGTTAATATTTAGGTCAATGCATGAGTGCGAGCGCGACAGAAACATACAAGCATATACTCGAACTATTTTGATGCATGTGTGGCGGTAATAGTATACACACACACATATATACATATATATGTGCATAAATATAACGTCAAACGAATTTGTATGTGCATAAACACAAACATATGTATGTTCGATTATAAATTGTCTTTTTTGTTGTAACATGTTCTAATACAAGAACTATCTATTGTAGTATCCGGATACTGATTTCAACATTATAATTGGGAATAGAAGCAGAGAGTATTATACGGGCTCGTTCGACTGTACTTTTCTTACTTGTTCACTTATGTTCAGTTAAATTATTAAGTGATTAACACTATTGTCATCAATTTGTCATTTTAGATTAGAAATGTAAGTCTCCTAAAACTTTCTTCTTAAATTTGCCTCAGAACTAATACCAAAAGTGTTTTTTAATAACTTGTTTAACCCTAAACATTTTCCCGTGTTTGATTATATATTTAGTTCTGGACATTAATTTGATATTTTAATTGGGATAAATGCTATCTGTCATTAGCTGAATGGATTTCAACCTATTTACACCCCACCTATCCGCTTCTTTTTTTTTTGTCTATTTGCCCAGCTGCCTATCCTAACTGAGCTGAAATCTGGAGAAGATTGACGAGGTCCAGCTGGTTGAGCTGTGTGTAAGTAGATGTGATATATGGATGTGGATGTGGTTATGATTTTGGATGTGGTTCTGGTTCTATTTATAATTGAATGTTAAGTGGTGCCAGTGACATCACTTCTAGTTGACACTTACCATGCTGAGATGTCCAGCATTATGGAAATTAAATGATGACACCGATCCGACGCCAGAAGTGCAGCAATCTATGTTAGTATTCCTTGAGTCTAGCATTTCCACAATGGGATTGACATGCGACTGAGCATGGGCACTCGGTCCACTGCCCGTCTCGACGGCATTAATTAGCTGTTTAATGTAAAGCGTCGCCAGGCGCAAGGTGTCCAGCTTTGAGAGCTTCGTATCTGGCGGAATGTTGGGCAATTTGGTTTTTAGACGGCCGTAAGCACTGGACAAGACCCGCATTCGCATTCGTTCCCGTGCGTTTGCCGCATTCCGTTGCACCGGCGGCTGGGAGCCTGTATAAGATTGGTCACGTCGATTAGCTCAGATTTGCACAGTGGGACAAAAGCAAACTTACTCTGTGAACTTGTATCCTCATCAAAGTCATCATCGTAAAAATCTAGTGGACTAGAGGAACGCTTTTTACGTGGCATTGGTTTGCTTTTTTATATCACTCGTATTACTTTAGATCTCGCACATATACAGATAGACAGCGATTCCGTAACGTTCTCGGTGCACTTTTAAAACACATCTGATTGATTTCTACGAGAAAAACTTCCTTTTTACGAAAATTCTTAGTCGTTTTCCCTTGCTCTCCGTTCTTGTGTCTCGCTCTCATCGTCTCATTGTCTGTGTCTCCCAGTACGTACTGTCTATTTTTGGTACTTGTGGGCGTGTCTCGTCGCGTATTGCGGCCGCTACAATTGGTGGATGTGGCAACACATGGTGTGATCTCTAGCCTCGAGATTGGTTCAGCTGTGGGCTTGCTCACTGTGTTCCCTACACAATGTTCTCTATTTTACACAAGACCAGATTTTTTAAGTTAGATCCTAAGGAAGTCTAAAGGATGTGAAAGCGTGCTGCAAGCAGCTGTAACCACCTGGTACTAAATTTGATATCGTTTCTTAATCTGTCGTAATCAGTGCATCCGGAACCTCAGCCTTATGTGACCTCAAGATCGCACGCGCCAACGAAAATGGCTGAACTTGACCTACGTAGCAGTAAGGTACATGTCTTTGAGCCTTGGTACGCCGTATGTGTAAAATCTATTGCGCTAGTTTTATGAATAAATTTTAATTTTTTTATTGAATAACAGATATGCAACTAATATGTTAATAAATAATTGGAGTACAACTTATCTTGAATTTGGACCGCAGTTAGGCCGATCTTAGAACGTCAATACTTGCAAGTTTTAAAAAATAACAATGTTTTTCTTGGATCATATCCATATGAATTAAAAACAAGAAAAAAAGGTTATCTTCGGCTAGCCGAAGATAAATACCCTTGCAGATTCACAATAAGACACTTATCACTAAGACACTTGGTTTTTAGCACTGTTTTGAAAAAAACAATTGTGCACTGTTTTGAAAAAAAAAACAATTGTGTTGTACAATCAAGTACTCCTTGAATTGTTTGCCAAAAAAACATTTTTAATGTAGTATTTATGGCATTGCACGTCAAAAAAAGTACATATTAATCTAGTATTCATAACATTACACGTCAAAAAAACACAAATTAATCTAGTATTCATAGCATTAGACGTCAAAAAAAAAAATTGAAAAAATGAATTATACTAAGCAATTTTCAGCATTGTTCAATGGGAGCTATATGATATAGTGATCCGAACTGGCCGATTTTAACATATGTACTGCTTGCAGAGAGAATACACATGTGTACCAAGTTTCAACACGATAGCTTTAAAACTGAGAGACTAGTTCGCATAGAAACAGACGGACAGACGGACATGGCTATATCGACTCGGCTGTTGATACTGATCAAGAATATATATACTCTATGGGATCTGCCACGCCTCCTTCAATGCGTTACAAACATCGTGACAAAAACAATATACCCTCTGCAAGGGTATAACAAGTAAGAAAGGATATAGTCGAGCCCGCCAAATGTAAAAGAACCCGTACTTTCCTTGTATTAGCATTCGAAATTAATATTTGAAAATTACTGTAATTTAAAATTTAAGTTTTTAAATTGAATTTAAAAAAAAAAAACATTAAAATCAAGCCACTGATAGAATTCGAACCTGCTCTCTCAGACGCAGGTTCCACAACGAGCTGCAAACATACTAGTTGCACCACGCCGTACAGTTGATGTATGTAAATGCTTGTCAGTGCCGGAATCAAACCGCAGACCATTGGATTAAAAACAAATACAAAAGATGATAACTGGCATCTACCACTTAGGCCATACTCCATTTGGTAAGTGTCGTGACTAATATAAGTATACATAGAATTATCTATTTTCTTTCAACCACGTGTACATAAATTACATTTATAAAATTTAACAATTTCTACGCCAAACGACTAACCGCAACCCTACCCTGTTGCACCAGTTAAAATTGTATATTTACCTTTTTGTTTGAAATTTAAAAACAGTGTCGCGAATTGAACCTGCGAACTTATACGCAGTTGCACCACGCCCTACATTTGAAACTCCCATTGTTATCATTTACATATAATAATGTTATGTTTTAAAAAAAAATACAAAAAAAAAATATTTAATTTGTGAGTCTATGCCGGGTTCAAACCGCAGGTCTTAGGTTTACATAATAGTGCGAAAAATAGTAACAGACATCTCTACTACTTGGGCCACACTTTGTTCGCAAATTAGTGCCGCTAATGTATGTATAAACATTGAGTTGTCTCTTTTCTTTCAATCACGTGACAAATAGCTAAACGTACACATTGTTACCTGGTAGCTCAGTTGTTTATTGTTGGATTTTTATGCAACTTTCAGGATAGTTTGAAATAGTTTGTCTTTAAACGAATCTTAAATTACAACACTGTACGATAAGGACAAACGCCTTAAAAATGGGATCGAAATCGAAAATTATTTTGTTTCTTGTGGAAAAAGTTGACGTAGCAGCCCAAAAGTTTTAATGGCACAGCATTTATGTTGTCTCTAGGAACCTACGTACCCAAATTGGTGGTCCTAAGTGCCATAGTTGCAGAGATATTCGCGAATAACGTACATTTTTCGGAGGTATCTATGGTTTTTTGCTCATTGCGAGGCGGTGGGAGGCTTGGCACGGATTTGAAATAAACTTGATCTGCTCGCGAAAGTTACGGAATTTTTATTACAAACTTGGTGTCTCTAGCTATTATAGTCTCTGAGATCCAGGTGTTCATACAGACGGACGGACAGACGGACATTGCTATATCGTCTCGACTGTTGTAGCTGATCAAGAATATATATACATTTTATACATATAATATATATAGTGTCGGAAAAGCTTCTGACACCTGCTTCGCACATTTCGCTTCTGACAAACCTAATAGACCTCTCTACTCTTTTTTTAAAGAGTATGTGGTCCAATTAGAACTGACACACTAATAGCTTCACTTAAAACAACCCAAAAACTCTTCCAAAAAGTACTTTAAATTATATAAGATTAGTCAAAAAATTAAATTTTAAAGAAGCTTTTTTATAGCATACCCTTTTTAAAAAAAGTCCTCTAATAACTAAGCAATACTACTACACTAACATCGTAATTAAAATCCAATTTTAGTCTTCCAAGAAAGGCAGATTTCTTGTCCAACCGGTGAAAGGTTGATGCCTCTTCTGGGTAGACCCACGACAGCGGGCAGTCCCATTCAAGTGCCTGGAGAAAGTCATAAATTAAATCAGTCACAAGGGTTCGGAGAAAGGCTAAGGCCAGACAGTTTGTCTCAATGTCGGTGGTTAACGGTAAATAGATCAATTAATTGTCCACGGTACCAACTATTATGACATATTGGAAAAGGTTCTTCGAAGCCGTCTCGAGACAAGAGTTCTCGTAATACAATCCCCCAGAATGATTATCCAGACACGCTGTCGCCGAATATACTTGTATGTCTATCAGTAAAGTCTGGAATTTAACTTAATCTGCTGGTAGTTCTTCTAATATCCGGATCAAACTTGGTATGAATAATTGTAATGGTAGAAATTAAATATGCATCAGACAGATCAAGTTTATTTTAAATTTTTGCCGCCTCACTACCACCGGATAAATTTTTAAGATATCCATCCCATTTTCGTAGCATCAAAACCGCGATACTTTTGATACTTATTTGTCCTATGAAGGCTAAAGGACATAGTTGTTTTGTTACAATTTGCAAGAGCGATCGGTGGCTTGTTAAACATTTAAAATAAACTTTATCTGCTTGACGTATGGACGGAAATCTTGCTGTATCGCTTATAGTCTGTGAGGTCCAGGTGTTTATACGGACATTTCAATTCTGAAAAACCTATCAGTCCAATGTAATCCTTCGGAGATCGCTAATCCGCAAATACCAAACAAAATGATCTAAGTCTTATTACGTAAGTACAAACTTTTTATTTATGAATACTGAATACTTATAAAGTGCAGTTGAACTAGTTGCAGGCTAGCACGCAGCATGTCCTTGTGAACTTTCGATCGTCACAGTCGATGCCGTCTTGGAGGAACTTTCGAAATGAGCAGTCACTAGTTCTTCGAGAGCATAATGAAACTTGAAGATGGAGCGCATATCGCTGTTCAGACGGCAAATGACGCCAGCGGAACCAACGTTCCAGTTCAAACAAATTAAATCACAGTTGAGCGCTTTCAGATCCGCATGCAATGAAATTATGTTCTTTTTCAAAAATATTCAAAATTTAGTTCAGTCTCAAAGATAGCAATCTAGGGACTTACCATAGCCACTGTATAATCAATGGAATTAATTTCCTCTCCTTTAACAACTACCAAAAGCAGCTTGGAGTCCTGATGGTTCAAAAATCTCACTACCTTCTCCTTAAGGAATTCGGCGGAAGCGTAATCCAATTTCTGCTTTACGTTCACCTGAGCAATCTCAAAGCCATTGATCTGAAAGTCGGTATTTGTAAAGGTATATACATAGATATTTATTAAGAGTGTATGTCTTCACACTCTTACTTACCTTTTCAAGTGTTATAAGCACTTGTGGACGGGCACTACTGTATAGTATGTATACGAGATTAGCGGCAATACCACAAAGTATACCATACTCTAAACTCCAAAAGAGACAGGTTATGATTGTGACCAGAAAGGGAAGCAGATCGCGTTCTAAAAGATGGAATAGGAACACTGTCTGTCTGTTCGTGTGTTTTCGGCGAATATGTTAGTAACTTTGGCACTTACGAATACCAATTTTGGTACCCATAGTCATAGAGACAGGACAATTGCAGTGCCATTCAAAATTTTAGGCTACAATTCAAAACTTTTCAAACTTGAAAACACGCAACACAGTTACGCGCTGCGGTCGCAGGCCGTGCCGATCAATGGTAAACACACATACATACATTTGTATGTGCATACATATAATGACAAACGCATACATATATTTGTATGTTCCTTCATATTAACAGATCTATGTTCGAATATGCTTTGTTTATTTTGTGTTTCAACATGTTTAAACACAAATACTTTACATTGTAATCCCAGTATACAGATTTTAATAATATAATCGGGAATAAATTTCAGAGAGTATTGTACGCTCGACTGAAATTTTCCTTCTTGTTTCTTTGTGAAATTCACTTTGATTTTTCCAGATATGTTTTAAATGTAATGTAAGTGGTTTATGTATGTTTTTCAATATGAACTTTCTACAAACAGCTAGTAAGATAGGCTTCAGTCAAACGAGCAGACTGTAAAAGACTTTAACCAACACATCTTGAAATTTCCTATTTACTACCGATTTTTCCTATGTGAACTATGGATATATTTGTTAGATGGATAGGATAGTTGAAAGTTATAATAGTGGGGAAATTCCCACTGGGAATGTTATAATAGTACATAAATTTGGTCACGATAGCTAGTAGTAGTTTCCAATTATTCAAATCGAATTTACTCCTTCTTTTCAGTAAAATTCAGGACTCTGATAGTAACTCGTATAATCAGCATTACTTACTCTTCGCCTTCCACATTTCTGAAATCCGCTCTAGCTCCACCAATGATATCATTGCGGCAATAATCAGTGCAGCCAGCGTGGCCTTAGGTATAAAGTAGAATGTTTGGGTGAGAAAGGCCAAGGCCATTAGTACCAAGGCACCGGTTACAGCCCCTCCCAGGGGAGTACGGACGCCGCTTGCATTATTAACGGCTGTGCGTGTGAAGGATCCAGTCACGGGCATGGAGAGCACAAAACTACCCATTATATTGCACATACCCAATGCGATCATTTCCTGCGAAGCATCAACGATTTTTCCCTTGGCTAAGAACGCAGATAAATATAAAGCAAGAAGTAGCAAAATCTATGCGACGTACTTACAGAACGCCTTGGAAATAGCGACGATTTCGAGTATAGCAATCATTGGTATGGAGCCCAGGGAGGCACCCACAGTGCCTACCATGTCGGCAAAAGAGACATACTTTCCGTTCATAGTCGTGCTGAAAGGCGGCAATCGAAAAGGGGGCACTCCAGCGGTTATGTTTCCCGTTACCCGGAAAGGTTGGTTCCCATCCCGACTTAGTATGTAGGCCAGGAAGGTGCCAAAGATTACAGCCAAGGCGTTACGGGACAGCGATAGGTACTTCCAGAACATCCGATGACCCCATTTAATTTTTGTCACTTGCTGAAAATGCGAAATCCCGTTAATTGGTTAGTTTCAAAGACTAGATTCTTTTGAGTACTCACTTTCATGAGCAGCAAGAACACCAAAGTAAGCACACCAAGCACCGCATCCCAGACCCTGATCGAGGGCAGATTTGTAAAGAAGAATTCCCACGAGGCTAACAAATCATTCGACGGACCTGTGCCGATTTCAAATATATTTCATTAAAATTTGAAAGCTTACAGGCACGTAATCTACACTCAATTTAATCAAAAAACTTAAGTACAAGTAATTTAATCAATTGGCTGATAGGCTTTTAAGAAACTCACTCTTTAGGCCAACCAGATTGTTGATCTGAGCGCTACCAATTGTTGTGGCTGCTGCCATTGTGAATCCGGTTATAACCGGTATCGATATGAAACGGACCAACACGCCCAAATTGAGCAATCCCAGCAATAGTATGATAGACCCGGCCAAAAAGCAGACTAGTACCGCATAATCTGGACTTATTTGGGCGTATTGATTGACCATCAAAGCCATGATTGCAGTGGTGGCTATGTAGAGGATTGAAGAATGTTGATATTAGTGTTTAATTGGATTAAGTATTGAGTATGGTCACTTGCCTATCGTCACATCCTTGCAGGAGCCAAAGACAATGTACGTGAAACATCCCATGAAGGCCGAATAGAGACCGTACTGTGGCTCCAATCCAGCCACCACACCGTAAGCAATCGCCTGCGGGATAGTGGTCAGTCCCACTGTGAATCCGGCTATAAAATCCGATACAAGATACGAGGAGCGATATCGTGGCAGCCAAGTGAGGATTGGAAACTTATTGGTTATGGTCGAAGGACGAAAGAACTTGCGTGCACTCTCTCGCAGCAAAGATCCCACATGGGGCAGATGTTCTCGGTAAAGATTTTCTATGATGAATGACAAATTCAAATCGTTTTATTAATTGAACTCGTATTTTTCCTGTTTTGTTGTTTAGATTGTTCATGTTTTGTCGATAACCTCCAGCAAACAGTCAAGTACGAAAATCTGTTCATAAATTGTACAATTCCTCAATACTAGCCAGTAGCAAGAGAATTACCCTAGACAGCATATAAACATATGGTCCCTATATAACCCTGAGATAAGGCATTGTTAGTCTCTGGGTTTCATTTAGCACGTACTTCGTATCAAGCTCCCATAAAACTGCTTTAAAAACCCCAAGAAATGTTTGATTTGAAACCCAAAAACAATAAAAATATCTTGTTGGGCTGGCACGAGTCTAAAATACCCTGGAACAGCTCAAAAAGTAAACTTTATACAGACATTGAATCTGAAAGCCCTTCTGGGACACACAGTAATGTAAATATATTTCAAAAATTAATATAAAATATATAAAAAGAAATGTAAGGCCGAAAAAAAATATAAATATTTGTTGAAATATTTATTTAATAAGATTCGAAAATTAGAGATCTCTCAACATTTCAACAATTAAATTAATAAAGTTTGAAATTAAAATATACGGGTATTTAGTACCTGTTCCTGATCCAAAATACCTAGTTGAAGCTCTGTCTTTGTTTTTATTATAACGCAATTTCAAATATTTAATGAAATTATGTATTTTTTATCGCAAAGAATCATCAATTTTTTTGTGATCTTGACTCAATCGTCACATAATTTCTATTTATTTAGTTTTGTAATATAAGTAAAAGATTTAAATTTGGAGATGTTTAAAAACAATTGAATTAATATAAGGTTTCAATTATGCTTTAGTAGTACACAGAGAAATACCCTACTAAACCTACCAAAGACAAGGCCCACATTTTGCATAAAAATTCCGAATTAAATGCCCGTTTACAGGGTATGACTACGTCAAACGAGAGAGGGAATTCCAGCTAGAGAAACTCAATAATCAAAACTGAATTCTCACTATTGAATACAAAAACTCACCATCGATATCAGTGGCACTCATCGCGTTGCTCTCCCGCTTAGCGGCGTTTTCTGCATATATTATTAAAGTATTTTATAATTAATATTATTTATCATTTATTTTTGCTTTAGTGCAGTTTTTGTGGGTATCGAGTTCGACTTTATTCCAGTGTTAAATAACACTGATGAAGCTGATCCACAGCCGACAACCTTTCACTGTGCCGCTCCAGACTCGAATGTCGATCTCTCTAATCGCTTACTTGGCCATATTCCGCCCAGCACGCTGAGCACACAGACACACACACAAACGCGAGCTCAGTTAAAGAGTGTGTGTGTGCACATGGTTTGCATTTCGGTTATCAATATTATCTGATAATTTACAGGAGCGAAAGATAATCAACTGATTACAAAGACGCACGTTTAACAAATATTTATTAAGCTTATTAATTCATTTATTGAGTTACTTATTAATTGATTAATTCCTGACTCTGCCACAACTTAAGATTCGCAGTGGTTTCCAGAGCTCCGGTCGCGATCAAGTTTTGGGTGGGATGACAGTCGCTGCACAGTAGCACCTGGTCATGTGCCTTGACCTTCTGGACGAGCTTCTTGCTCTGCAGACTCCAGAGATGCAAGAAGCTATCCTCGCTTCCCGCCACTATCCACATACCCGCGGTTACCGAGAAGTTCACCGAGATGCAGTACTTGAGATTTATGTGACCCTTGTAGATGCGAAGGCATTTGGGTTTGTGGAAACTCCACAGTTTGATCTGACTGTTTAGATAGCCGGCGAGTATATAGCGTCCATTGGGCGCGAATTTGACGGAGCCTACTGGAGAGTTGTCGTCGTCGATTAGAGTCTTTTGAACCTGGCCACTAATGGTGTCCCAAATGCGGACGAGCCCATCAAAGCTGCCGGTGACAAAGAGGCTGCCGTCACGGTTGAAGTCCACCGATGATATGTGATCCATATGGGCCGGCACCACCTTAAGGGACTTGCCCGAGCGCGTATCCCATAGTCGAACGGTACAGTCCAGGCTACTGGATGCAATCAGATTCGATTGCGGATTGATGCTGCAAGCAAACACATGATTCTCGTGTCCATAGATTGTCATGAATGGTATAGAGCCACTGCGCACGTCCCAAAGCTTGAGAGTCTTATCATCACTGCAACTAATCAGGAATTTATCTGACGGTGACCAGTTGACATCATTAATGCCCAGCTTATGCCCAGGCAGGGATCGGACAAACTGACCAGTGACCAAGTCCCAGAGCTTCACCAACCTATCCGCCGATCCGCTGGCAAGCCAATCCCCACGTGAACTAAATCTTACAGTGCTGGTACCCCACTGATGACCCTCCATGGTGAACTTAAGCTCGTAGCCAGGCGATGCAGGGTCCACCTTGCTCTTCTCCTCGTTGTTATTGACGCTTTCGTTCTGTACCAAAGGATCTTTGAACGCCTCCGACTCCATCTGCTCATCCTGCTGACTGTGTTCATCCAACTCCTTGTGCTCCTTATGCTTGCCGCCGTCTACCGGAGTCCAAGCCGAAAGCACTTTATGTACTTCTGACCTGTTCTCATCCATTATGAACATGAGCTGCAATTCCTTTTTGCGAAATGTTCACCAAAATATTATTTTGAATTAAAATCAGGGAGGAGTTGAGAATTCCTTACCGATATTTACCGACAGACAAATCATGCCAATAGCCGACTGAATGCTACCCTATAAAAAGTCTTTTGTTTTGTAGATATAAAAAAAGAATGAAATTTAAATAAATTGTTTTTTTTTTATAACAAATTTGAACATTGATGTTCCATGAAAATATGAAAAAAGAATAAAATTTAAATTAATTGTTTCTTTTTTTTATAACAAATTGGATCAACAATGACAAATAGATCATTATTTCTTCGAAAGGCAACAATTTTTATTTGCTTTTATTTTTACAAGGATATAATTGAGAGTTTTGTCTTTATGCCAATACATATATATTTATCGTTTACTATGCAACCATCGAAGATTGCGCCATCTCTAATAAAAAACCTTTTGTCAAGATTGCTCTCAACTCAATAACCGTTATAAAATATTGTGTAATACGGCCGTTTTTTAAAAATAATTAATAGTTTATTAAATATGTATTATAATTCTACGTTAAAAATGTTTCCAGAGTTTCATTTTAGAAATACACGATGCAAAATGTTTGGTTAAACGGGCTAATATCATAGAGATAAACAAAACTTATATGAAACCTCGGAATCGAATTCTTTACTACCCTCTAAATATGGGCGTATCGAAAGTATTGTGTGCATAACGACAAAGTTATTTCGTTAACAACTTATTCGTTCTTATTTGAAAGCAAACAATCGTCTGCTCTACAGCAGACGTGTTAAGTAATGATTACACGAGGGAATAAAGTAATAAAGTCATCGAACTCAGAATTGTTAAGCCAGTTATATTAATTTAGAATTTAATACAAATGTATATTTAGAATAAGTTTATCTTCTAGTAAACCCTATTTGACCTTAAAGAAGGAGGCAATGCTCTTGCTGCCTTTGGCGCCTTTGGCCAGCGCCTTATCCTTGGCAGTCATTGAACGTTCCTTCAGTGGCGCCGGTGTGGTTTGTGATGTGATTAAGTCTTTGCCATCATGGCTGTCCAGAAGACTGCCATTTCTTATCTGTGATGCTGCAAAATGATCACTTGCTAGTTTTATCCTTTTGTTATTTGCAATGGGTTGGCCCTGTTGAGACTTTCGTTTTTGGGCCGTGGTCTTTTCTTCAACAAGAGCCTGGATTTCACTTGGAATATGCAGATATCGTGTGAGTTCTTCGTACAGGTCGACATCTATATAGCGACCCACATAGTCGCAGGCCATCCGCTTATAGTCCATTTCATTGACATTGTTTTCCGTCACCAGATTTACGCTACGCACATAGTTCTCAGATTTCGCGCCGAGCCCACAGTGCATTTGCCTCGCTTTTAGCATTTCCATAACATGCCGGGTCTTCACCGCGAGCCAAGCCAGCGTGCGACCCGCATTATATTTGTAAAAGATCTGGTCACCGGACGTCTTCACGTCGGTCACACACTTAAGACTTTTGAGGCTTACGAATTTGGTAAGTAACCGACAGATACTGACATCTGTCTCATCGGCACTAATGCAGTCGAGCGACATGGCACGTTGTGAGCAATGCTTGCGAAGATGATGAAGTGCAAGGAGGGTGGCATCTATTGGGATTGTTATGTATGCGCGACCATTCGAGCAGACTTCATTGTTAAGTAACCAGCTGCGTCTTGGTTCTGCATACTCCAGCAGTTCCATAATGCGGCGATCCTGAAGCGTTACGAAAAATGCAGGTTGACCCTTGCCTGGATGATAGAATCGCTCCAAGCACATTCTGTGCTCGCCATCTGCATGCAAAAGGTTCTGGGATATGTAAAGCACTTTCTTCACAGCACCCAGAACTTGTTTTTGTGGCGCCACATCTGGGTCGACTTTGGACGTTGTTGAGCGTGTTGACTTTTTACTCATTTCAATATTATCAGAACTTTATAAAAACGGAACTCCCGCCTTTATTAATGCTTATTGTTGGATTGATTTCCAATATTGCCACACTGGCAACATATTTTCGATAACACTTACAATTGAAGCCACTATTTCACGCTTTCTGTTCTTGAAATATCGATAACAGTTCTTTCCCCGCGATAAGTTTAAAACAGTTGGCAACTTTAAAACAAGCATCTTTAAGTAAAACCGCCAAAAACGAAGGAAAACAATAAAATTGTGAATTAGTTAACAAATAATGGAACCAGCACCTCGAGACTTTACGTGAAACGGCATAGGCTGTTCCGCTCTAGTTTGTGCATGATATCTTGGACAACAGCAACAGCTCCTATTCTACAGATAATGATATAGAAACGGGCCTACAGGGGTTTTCACGTCTGCGTCCTGTAGATTCTCCCTCCAATCTGTATGTGATCTTCAAATGTGGCAACACGCTCATTACCAGTGGCGCCCCCAACCAGAGCTGTCAAGTTAGCTGTTTTCCTGCCAGATCTGGCTGTTTTACAATGCCAAATGCGGGAAAATTTTCAATCTGGCCGGTGTCTGGAAATCTGGCTTTTTAAAAAGTTGAAATTGCTTTTATCTAGCTTTTATTAAATTTCTGGCAACTCTCTGCAATTTATAAAACATGGAAACTTTTTAAAGTGATAGTCGAAAAAATTTATGTTATCGACACAATTTTTACAAAAATTGTTCAGCCAAATGAACATCATTAAGTCAAAATTGAGGAACTCAATGGATATTTATACCCTCAACTCAATTTTCCACATAAGGTGCTAACTGCAATATTAAAAAAAATAATAATAAATATTTAACAGGTAGGGACTGCGATTGGCAAATAAATGTTGCCACAATTTTGAGGTGCCTTCAAAGTGCTTAAATAAAATAGGTACAAACGAAACGTACAGTTCCGAGGAGGACAATATTACCGTTCTCGACGACTGTCTCCAATTGTTAACAGTTTAAAATAAGAACATATATAAATTTGGTTCAAAACAAAGTTGTTTTTCTTTCAGAATGTGTTTAAAAATTTTCTAGCTGTTTCTAGCTTTTTTCAGGAGCTGATTTGGCTGTTTAGCCCTCTGAATAGTTGGCAGCACTTGAGGACCCCAACGCAACAACACAAACCGAATGGAAAATCACTTTAGCTTTTCCACGACACAAACTAGTGTTCATCAAAGATCTTTCCAGCAAACAAATTTTGTGATCTTAGTACTGGGTCGTTGTCTATTTGCAGCCAATTCTACAAAAAGAAGAAATAATTCAGATTCAATACCATATCAAGACTCCAAGTTAACAATGCTAGTGCATTGGCACTAGGCAAGGAGGGATTGGTCTTGATTGTAACCGTAACGCCACTGGGCAAATTCTTCAAGAAGAATCTTAATGTATTGAGCTTTGCATCCATTGCCAAAAATATTATATTAAAGCAACCGTTGGTCAAACAACTAAATTGAAGATATTCTAGCTTTGCTCAAACAAATTAGGGAAGTAGAAAATTAGAACATCCGGTAAGTTTCGCTATAACACCCAAAAACAAGTGAATGACTATATCAATTTATATGCCGAGATATATCAAATAAATTACAATCATATGCAACAAATGCAGCAGCGTGAAGAGAAGACAAGGACGGAACTTACGGATTTCTATCAAGCGAAGCTAAAGCTCAATCAAAAGCATAGCCATCAGCGTCTGGAAAACAAGTTGCTTATGCAAAATATAATATTTAAAGTGAAGGTAATCGTAAAGATTTTGTCTATAGATAAAATATAATTTTACACTTTTAGTACAATTTGTGGCTAATAGCGATATAGATTTTATCGAGGATGAATAATTATTAAACCCATGTTTATGTCTTACTTTTGAGAGTGTTTTCAAGTTCTGTTAATCAAGATAAAAGTACAATTGTACTATAAATAATAATTGTATGTTTTTCGAAAATTTGTCTCAGTTTAAACACTTTTTGCAAAAGCATTTTTATTCAAATTTCTCATATTACTGCAATACTTCATCTTGATTTTTCATCATTTAATTTCATATCGTTTGTTTTTTTTTTTTTTTCATTTAATTAGTAGGTATTTCATTTTTAATATGTTTATAATTAGGAATTTTGTTTTATAATGGAATTACATACATATATAAGATATATATGTATATCTGTACTATTTGTGTGTGTGTGAGTATGTGTGTTTGCGTTTGTGAAAATTCTGTTTTGGGAACACAACATTATTGCTAGATCCACTGCGAAAAATATATATATTTAGTATATTTAAAAAGTAAATAAATAAAATAAAAAAAATTAATAATATTCGTATTAAATGTTTTGTAATTAATGTCTCCCTTAGCAAAATGTGCAAAATAGAATATTTATTATAAATTTTGGAATTGTGTTTTTAAATTAAATTTTTTATTTTTATATTTGACTTGTATATTCTCTTTCCGGGGTTTCGCCTTGTAAATATGCATATATCATTTATCATGTATAATTTTGCATTAACGTTTTACATAACGTTTCGTTTAAACCGTACTGACTAAAAATTAGTACTATAAAAGGTTATATTTCAAGGTGTTCCATTTTTGTTTTACTTCTTTTGCTTTTTCTATTCATACTCATAATTTATATCAAATTTTTGTTTTCTTCTTTTTTTGTTTTATTTTTTAGTTAAATTCTGCAAAAGCAATTAGATTTCCGTTTTATTACTATTAATGATAAAAAATACACATATGTCGCATTTGCTTTGCAAACGAAAAGATTACATTTTTTTTTTGTTTGTTTTGTTTTTTTTTTTTTTCATTTGCTTTTACTTTTTTGTACATTTTGCATAAATATTTTCCATTTTTCTAAATTCATATTGCGTATGTGTGTCTGTGTTTTTTAACTCTAAAAAACTTCCTGTAAATTATAATAATTATTATTATTGTAGCTGTCCAAATTGCTTAGCAGCTCTGAAAACTTAAAAAGTTATTGAAAATAATAATTAGAAATATTCATTGAGTGTGGGCTTGTGTGTATATGCGTTTAAGAATTTCCATTCATTTAATTACTATTTATTTAAATTGTTTTTCTCTTTATCTTTTTCATTTTACCTGTTTTTTTAACTATACAAATTTATTTGAGTTCCTTTAAACATTTTAATTTCTTTTTACTTTTGTTTGAAAATTAAGCTCAATAATCTTAAATTATTAATGAAGTATTTGTATAAATGTATTTTTGGGTAATTTATAAATGTGCTGAGCTTTGCTTTCACTCCTTCATGCGTATAACTTAGCTTTTCTCGCTTTTTTATTTTATGTGTGTATGTTTTTCTAAAAAAATTTAACCATTTTCATTTTTTGTGTTTCACATTCATGCTAATATTTATTTGTTTTTTATTTTCTTTTAATTGCTTCTGTTCTGTTATTTTCTGTTGCTGCTGGTTGCAATGCGTCTTGTATGTAAAGGTGTGTTTCTTTTTATTTTTTTGTTTTTCTTTTTTTTTTTTAGCTACTTGAAACAATTTACAATAAATTACAAAAATGTTTTGTAATGGCTAAAACGTTAATACTCATTTTCAGCAACAACAAGATGCACACAAGAGTTTCCCTCGTGTGGTTGCTGTCGCTGGTGCTGTGTTGTTGTTTTTTCTATAATTTCCTTAATTTCATTTTTCAATTGTTGCCCTTTTAAAAAATTAGAATTAGATTGAGTGTGTGGGTGTGTGTTTGTGTTGTGTTCCTGTGTGAGTATTATAATAAACGCTTTTAAACTACAGCGTGTAATGTTCTTTTTCTTTTTCCATTATATACGTAAAGTGGGTGCTTTAATTGTTTATAGAATTTTACATCAATTGTGTATTTTTTTTCCCTTTTTTTTTTTTAAATATATTTTTATTTTTAATATAGTACGTGTAATTATTTATTTTTTGCCCATGCCTTGTGTAGCTACGCTTCTGTTCTCGATCTCGATCTTAGATTTCACATGCTAATTGCGTGTTCTATAATTATTATTATAATATATATTTATATATTTATATTTATAATATATTTTTTTATTTAGTTTGAATTATGCGTACGCACTCTGTTCTGGAGTCCTAGAAGCATCTCATCATTAAATTCAACAAGAGACATCTAATCGAAAAAGAAGTGTTTTAAGAAAAACTAGCGAATTTTCATTTCATTTCATCATTTCTATCAATCGACTTCTAATCGACTAGAAATCCCATTGTGCATTTCACTCAATATAATTTTATCTGTTCAATGTCTATATCCGGAGATTGTAGTTTATGTGCTTGTGGTTGTGTAGGAGGTGTATGAGGAGGGGGCCTGATTACGTATGCCTAAAAGTAATTCCATGTCTCTTCTGGTATGGTGAGGGTGTGGTGAGGGTGTGGGTGCACTTGTGTTTGAGTGTGTATTTGCATTAGTTTTAAAACTGTTCTGTTGCACAATTAAAGTTCTTGATTATAGTTTACATATATATCTATATATGATAAGAAAAGATATATACATATATATGTATACTTTGTACATATAGCTAGATGTATTGTGGGAGTGTTACTTTTTTGTTTTCTCTTGTTTTAATTTTTTTTTTTTTCTTTTTGTGGGAGGGGACATCTCTAAATAAACGTATCGTTCCTTCATATCGCTTGAGCCTGCGATGAACTGATCTGTTGCTCTATCCATATATATTTACTGTTGTTTTAATTTTGTTATCCTCTCTTCATTCGACCATTTGATAAACTGCACCCAATTAGTTCGGTAATTTGGGCAATTTTTAGTAGTAAAATATTTGTCCGGCCTTTTGGCGCTTACGCTCTTCCAGCTTGCGATTGATTTCCTGCTGCCGCTCGTTCTTGCTGAGCGCCCGTGCAACGTACAAGAACTTGTTGTCACCCAGCTGTTTGCCGTGCAATCCAATGACGGCGGCCAGCGCCGATTGTGGATTCTCGAATGCTACAAATCCAAAACGGCGTGAACGTCCTTCCTCATCCAGCATTAGCTGCAGTATTAAGATCAGAAATAAAAATTTATTAGTCACATTATTAAAAACGTTAAATCTAATGCAGAGTTCTCATTTTATGCAAATATTATACCATTAAAACCACTTTCGAATTCTTCAAAACGAAAAAAAAAAAATTAAATTAAATGAAACAGGTAAAATTAATTATATTGGGTACACTTTCTTTACAAACAAATAACTTTAGTTAATAATTTCAGTACTTTAGCATTCTTCTGCTGTACTCGAAAAAAAAAAGTGATTCAATGTGATTCAATCTTCCAAATACTAATTGTACCAGTTGGGATACCAATGTACCAAAATGACAATCTTGTTTATAAGTACGTCCCCTGCTTTAAGGTTGGGCATGCGCAGTAACGGAACGAGAAAGCAGTGCATTTCATGGGAGAGTGTGGCGGGTGGCAGTACAAGAGAGGCGGAACTGTGGGAATGGGAGTGGGAGTCAGAGCCAGAAGGAGAGAGTGCGCTCATATTGACTTAAGAGTTTGGCTAACTATGCCACATGGTTTATCCGCAATTGGCTCTCAATACACTAGCACCCCCGCCAAAACCAATGCCACAGCCCCTGGCCAAGTGCTTCAATCGCTTAAACGTTCGGTAAATAGAAAAGACATAGTCCAAAATATATACGCACCTTGTGACTGGTGATACGTCCATAGGGTTCAAACATTTCACGCAAATGCTGCTCGGTGAACTCCTCGCTTAGATTCTTTACGTACAGATTCTTAAAATGTGTGGCTTTCTCCTGCTCACGATCTCGACGTGGAATAAACTTGACCACATGCACCTTCTGATTATTGCAAAGCATTCCATTGACCTTTTCGATAGCCGCTCGTGCGGCCTCCTCAGAATCGAAGTGGACAAAACCATATCCACGTGAGTTGCCTTCCTCATCCTTGGCCACATTACAGTTAAGTATGTTTCCAAAGACAGAGAATGTCTCGTACACCGCCTTGTTGTCAATAGATCGCTCTAGATTTTTTATGTAAATCTTACCGCTGTCCGGTGAGCTATTGCTGCTATTACCGCTGCTGCCACTAGCCAGGGCACCGCTGGAATGCGACGAGCTTGAGGTGTGCCCGGCGGCATTCAACGAGTTGTGGCCATGTCGACCGAGCACGGCGGCAGCAGCCAAATGATTGCTCGCCGCATGACCACCACCAACACCATGGCCAAGATGCCCAGTCGCTGCAGCGTGATGATGCAGTTGCTGCTGATGATGGGCGGCGGCAGCAGCCAGCGTATGATGGTTTAACGTCGGCTGCTGCTGATGATAGTTAGCCGGATTTCCACGGAACGTCATCGAATTGACGAACATTATGGCTGGCTGTTTGTGGAGCGTGGTGGCAGCTAATAGGGCGCAGGTGCTGTAAGGTGGTGTGTGCTGATTGTGGCTGAGAATTTTGACGGTCTTCGGCAGCGCGCTGTCTTTTTCTTGTTATTGTTTTTAGTATTATTTTGCTTCTTTTTTGTAACGCGCTCGCTTATTGCTTAGCGCCGTTGACTTTTTTCCTTTCGTTTTTGGGCTTTCGCTTCTGCTTTCAAATTATTTTCGGCTTCAATTGAAAATGCAAATACAAATACAAGAAATACAAAAATACCAATTGCAAGCAGGCATGAAAATTTCTACTCACCAAAATTCTTGCTCAATTCACACGTTTGTTTCCCTGTCCCACAGCAAATACGAAAATCCGCGTTGTTCTCTGAAAAAATCGTTTTTCTCTCACCCAGACTCTGATTCTTATTCACCGTTCTCTCTCTTTCTGTCTCTCGCTCTCTTTTTCGTCCTATCTCTTTCTTTCTCACTCTGTCTCTCTATGTACTTTTTCTGGGACTTTCACTTTTGGCTCGATTCGCTCGTTTACCTTACCACGTTACACGTTGCAAAACAAAAAAAGATGCTTCTTATTCTATGTTATAGCAATAGAATAACGCAACTACTTCGGCTTCTTTTATATTGTTAAATTGCGAGTGTTTTATAAAAAAAATCTATATGTTTCTGCCGAGACCTATAGGGATGTGTACAGTGTGACCCCTAGCGGCCAACATGACAATACACCAAAATCCAAAAAAAAATACCAAAAATACCATACCGCAATTGGGGCTTGGCAAAACTTTCGATTACCTTGACGACGAAAAGTATTTTATCGTGATGTCACTTTGGCGTACATATTTAACATTTACTTGAGTTCATGTGGTAAAGTAAATATTAGTGATATCAACATCATTTCAGTTAGCATACACTTCACTTGTGGACGTTGAATTCAGGTTAGGCTGGATTTTTTTATTATTTAAAATTATTAACATATTGTTTATTTTTTAATCTACAAATGTGAAATGTCTATGCATTTAATGGCATATTTAAAAACCGAATATTAATCTGATACACTGTGTCAATATTAATGTGATTCGCTGTATATATCTATAAAGGGTTCTGATTTTCTTATCATGCATTTAAGCCACTAACCCACAGAGCCATAAAGATGTTCCTTGTTTTTAAGGTAATGTCGCTCATAAAATGAGTAAGATATAAAATAATTACATTCAGTGCTTTAAACTTAATATCTAATAGAATTTTGTTATCATTTGTAATATCCCTTTTCGGCGGCCGCTTCGACAATGGAGCAAATGGCGGTGAAGGCTTCATTCGCCGTGGGCTGGATTTCGGCAGCCGGCAGGATAAAGAGATCTTGGCTGTCTGGAGGACCACGTAGCTCAAAGGTATAGGCAATGGATATTCCGGCCTCGGCATGAGCCCAGTCCATACTCCCACCGCTGGAGGGATAAATGGTCTCGTAGAGATTGCCACTGATGTAATCGCGGCCACTTTCGGATTTGATAGCATCTGATGCTTTCTTTCCGAACTCCTGAAGGTCATCATAGTTGGAGGCATGATCTTTGGTGTAACCATATGGGAACATGAGCATCTGAGAGTACGAGTGGAGTGCAATATATGTCTTGATTTGATACTTCTCCACATGCCCACGTATAAACTCGATCAAGCGTTGTGTCTCAAGCTCACTGCCAGCACTGGGACCAGCATAATCATAGCGCGTTGGATCACTACTGGATCCTGTGGTATTCCAATGATCGGGATAGTTTCGATTCAAGTCAACGCCACGACAAGTTCCAAATAACTGACGATTCTTACGCCACATGCGATCGTGCTCAAAGGTGTACTTGTATCCATCGGGGTTGACGCTGGGAAACACGATCCAATTAAATTTCTTTGCTATATTCCGTATGCGCTCGTTCGTCGAGGTCAGCAGCTCGTTGATTATGTATGTGGCTGTTGCCGGAGCAATCCATTCCCGGGCATGAATGCCACTCTCAATGAAGATGGCTTTGTTAGTCGGATTCTTGCCGACCTTAAGACCCTTAATGGCCTTACCCTGAGTGCTGGTGCCCATGTCTAGAACACTCACTTCATCAGGGTACTTGCTGGCCATGTCATCCATCCAGTCGTAAATAGTTTTTAAGTGGAAGAAATGCTGCCAATCGTATGTGGAGACATCTGTATTCTCCGGAAGGACTTCCTGCATATTGCGATCAATTTTCTCCTGGAAATTATAGGTCTGCGAGAAAAAATATGCAATCACTATCGTTTGATATATATGAATTTAGAGGAGTATACATACTAAAACCCGATTGGTCAGTTTATAGGTCTTGAGCAGATCGGCAAAATCAGCGACGCGATGGGCCGCGACCAGGATGGAAAGCTTTTGGCCAATCTCGCGCGCGTGTCCAATAAACGTAAGACTGTCGCTCTGCTCCTCCAACTTCTGGAACAGTTCGATTTGCTCCTTGTTATCAAACTGAACATTGTAGATGCGATAATGATCGTATCGTGCCCGATCTTGTGGAACGTAGCCCGCATTCACATCGCATGTGTTGACGTTGGGAGAACACTCAAAATAAGTACCGCTCGCAGACATTGTCAGAAATAGAATAACAAGCATATTTGCCATTTAAGTGTATGCGGAGTTAAATAAAATTCCATTTGAGAGAACGCCGAGTTTCGTTATCGTTATCAGTGTTGCCAAATCAGCTTTTTTCCCGTCAAATCTGGCTTTTTTGAAAGTCCATTTGCGGGAAGCATTCCAAATCAGCGGGCAGCGGGAATTCTGGCTTTTTTTTTTTAAATATAAATTGCTTTTTTCCACTTTTTTTTTATACTGTAGTAATTTTTTTTCATAATTCGATGGATTAAGTTCTCATAAATGTGTCCCCTAAAGGATTTCTCGAAATACGGATAATTTTCGAAGTAACAGCTGTTTTGGTGACTTAGCTGCTATGGCGCATTGAGCGGATGTAAAACTTTAAATGCGTTTTTCTCGAAACAACTTTTTTTGATACCGTCGCCACTATATCTAAAGTTTCAATCGACCGATTTACTTGAAATTGGCATGAATATTCTTAAAACAAACCTCTATAACCAACAAAATTGGACATTTTAATTTTTAACATGTTTAAAAAATCCGACAAAGTTGAAACAGTAGTGAAAAAACCGAACTAAATTTTTTAAAAGCCCCTATTTTATAAAATTTTTTTTTTCATTTTTGTTGGTTCATGCCATAGAGACATTTAACATATTTCAGAGTTTGTAAACTTTTTTTTTCTGATCACCAGTTATTGCAAAGGTAGTATAACTACTAAATTGAGTGAAAAAAAAAAAACAGTATAACCTTTTCTGGACTCACAACCAAAACCAAGGAGCAGGGCCGCCCCTTTGATTATTTGATGTTTCTTCAATTGTAAAAACAAGACCTTAAAAGGGCTAAAATATCAGCTTTTTTCTTTACATTTTCAACTTTTTTTCTTGTGACTTCCCACTAAAAACAGCTTTTTTTGCTCAAGAAAAGTTGGCAACACTGATCGTTATATGCTTGGGCTGCATACACATTTGTTCACGCATACACTCGAACGTAATGAACGAATGTAGATGTATATCTAAAAAGAGCGAAAGCGGGAGTACTCTCTCGCAATACATATTGTACATGTACATATTTACTTATGTGTGCTTTTCCATGTAAACAGCTGATGACCGCGATTCGCTGGTAATTGTGTTCTGCCGTTATACAAAATGCTCTTTCGGGAAACAGGGCAGATGTACATATCCCTGCTACGACATATGCGATATAGGTATGTTATTTCATCTAAATTAGAAGCCATAGCAAACTTATTTTCATCTCTATAGCTTGGTGTTAATAAATATTATAAAAAGTTTTTAAAAATATATATTTATAGCTCAAGCCGGCATCCAAAGCATGTGGCGAGTAGTAAACAATCTTTGCATTGGGCGATTTTATTTTGTATAGAGTCGCTAAAAAAACGTTCTAAATGAATAACCGATTCAAAATAGGTTAAAATCTCGTTTAATTTAAAAAAAAAAATTACTGACAACCTTATTTTTATTGGAGGCATCGGTAGTTAGATATTTTGGGAAATAAAAAAATATAATTTACGACTTCGCTCAACACATTCATTTGCTTGACGCCTAACGATCACCAAGATAAAATGACATGGGGATCAAGGGGTTTTTGATTTAAATCGACTGTCAAATGTAAATCGACTATGTATTGCGACTATATTAAATCATCGATGCATCGAATCCAGCAGTGCTGACAATTTTCAGCTCTATTGGCCTATTTTGCATATAATCACAATTTTTACAACGAGAACAATTAAAATGTTTATTTTATGCCTTTTAAGTGTAAAGTTTAGTTTGTTGACCATTAGATATTGTATATGTAAATGAATGGCGTATCGATATCCCCAATATATTCGATATATGAGAAAGAAACTAAAGTATCGATGTTTTTGCTAAATCCTCTTACCACCACATTATTTTTTCCGACGAATACAGAAAGAATTTGCAAGCCGCAGAGTTGAAATTTCCAGTGCCTATAAAAATTAAGTAATTTAAAGTGCACTGCATTAATAACCGCTGAAAAAGTTAGTAGTGAGTACAAATAGCACATGTTGATTGCATAGATGACTTTGTTAAAACTCATTAACAAAAATTGGAGTCGTAATATTCTTCAGCTAACTTGACGCTAAAAGTCCATCGCCGCCATTTTTTTTTTTCGTTTGCGGCCACTATACATAATTACTAACCTTATACCTATACTTGTAAATGCATGTACGACGCACACACATAGATGTTGTGTATTTTAAAATGTTTTGAATAATATTAGCAAAATTTTTGATAGTATTAGTATAATGATAATTTAAGTAATTTATTAATACGTGCACATTTTGTAATTACAGACTTTGCACAATTGGCGTAACAATCTGATTCTGCTCCTGCTCATGAGTATTCATAGAGAAGGAGCTGATCTCGATCGTATTACAGTCAAAATTCACAATATGAAACGCAGCGCATCCCGCTCACCAGGCAGAGGTAATCTAGTTCGTAATTCTCGAAGTATGGGTCGTGGATACGACAATGGCGGCGGTGTGCCAGGCGATTCCCCTGAGCGTATTTCGCCAGAGCGCATGCGACGTCGCTTGGAGCGCTCGCCCAGTCCACGTGGTCGGTATGGATCTCCGCACCGGGAGCCATACATGCGTGGCCCACCAGCTGCCGAGCGTCCAGCTGGCTACAAGGTCTTATGCGTGAGCGCCCTGCCTCCAAAGGCGCCTGATGAGTTTGTCGAGGAGACTCTGTATCGCGAGTACAAGAAATTCGGTGACTTCAGTGTACGGCTTGCTCACGACCTTGATGAACGTGTAGCCTATGTGTGCTTCCGCACTCCAGAGGATGCACGTGAGGCTAAACATCACAAGCCGCGTCTTATTATTTACGATAAGATGGCTATAGTGGAACCCGTTTACAAATCAACGACGAGGCCAGAATACAGGTAACGTCCATTGTAGTGAAAAATAAAGTCTGCATTTATTGAATTTATTCATTTTGTAGACCACGCCATTCGATTTCTCCTCCTGACTATGAACGTTATCATTATTCTCGTTCTCCGATGGGACCTGGTGTGCCTTTGGATCATCGTCGGCCACCAATAGATCCGTATGATCGGTATGGCCCACCAATCCATCCGCACGCCGTCCATCCACGTGAATACCGTCCCATGCACCATGAGTATCCACATCCGCCCCGTGGTCCACCAATGCATCGGGGTCATCCCCACACTCATCCTCATCATTTGCATGGCCATCCGCCGCCGCATCAGTATGCCCCGATGCGTCCAATGGCTCCACGACCACATGTACCCTATGAGAAGCCTGAGAGCAAAAAAGATAAGTTCCCAAACTACTTGCATCACGTACAACCCGAAGATGATCCGTTATCAACAAGAACTCTCTTCGCTGGAAATCTTGAAGTAACCATTGCCGATGACGAACTTAGACGTATATTTGGAAAATATGGTGTAGTCGATGACATTGATATAAAGAGACCCCCTCCTGGCACTGGCAATGCGTTCGCATTTGTACGTTATCAGAATCTAGACATGGCCCATCGGGCCAAAATCGAGCTGTCCGGCCAGTATATTGGCAAATTTCAGTGCAAAATTGGTTACGGTAAAGTGACGCCGGCCACACGCATGTGGATCGGTGGACTTGGTGCATGGACTTCGGTGACTCAGCTGGAACGGGAATTTGATAGGTTCGGTGCTATTAAGAAGATTGAATATCAGAAGGGTGAGCCTTATGCCTATATCCAATATGAAACTGTAGAGGCAGCCACCTCGGCTGTGAAGGAGATGCGTGGTTTCCCTTTGGGTGGACCAGAGCGAAGACTGCGTACCGATTTTGCAGAGCTGCCTGGTGCTACGCCCGCTACACCCTTTAAGAGTTCAAAGCCATCGTATGATGAGAGCGCCATCGAGTACAGACGGCCGGAGTACGACCCGTACTATGAAGAAACAGCAGTGTATGCTCCACGTGGAGGATATTCTCCATATCCACCGCGTGGCAGTTATCGTGGTCGTGGTGGTGGGTACCGTGGTCGTGGACGTGGTATGTATCATTACCACAATGATGTACACAGACCACCACATCCAAATGCAATGGGTGGAGCTTCATCTGTACCACCACCTGGTGGCGCTGAAGATGAATGGCGCCGTCCGCCTGGCGAGTGCTATGATCGGGCTCGTTCCAGCTCCCGTGAGCCAGGAGTGGAGCGATCACGTTCTCGATCACCTCTGAAGCGTGCACGCTCTCCAGGCTCCGATTCTGATACTTCAACGCGTCGGAATGATGCTCTTGGATCGGCAGCAACCGTTGCAGAAGTGGCTCGCAAATGCAGCACAATTTGGACAGGTGCCCTCATATTAAAAAGTTCCTTGTTTCCGGCAAAGTTTCATTTGACGGACGGCGATACAGATATTGTGGAATCGCTGATGCGTGACGAGGAGGGTAAACACAATTTGCGTATTACACAGAGATTGCGTCTGGATCCTCCAAAGTTGGAGGATGTACAAAAGCGCATTGCCTCATCATCTTCGCATGCCATTTTTATGGGACTGGCTGGCTCCACAGTGGACACTGATTGCGATGATGCTAGTGTTCAGACGCGACCATTACGCAATCTCGTCTCATATTTGAAACAAAAGGAGGCAGCTGGCGTTATTTCGTTACTGAACAAGGAGACAGAAGCCACCGGTGTGCTGTACGCATTCCCACCGTGCGATTTCTCAACTGATTTATTGAAGCGTACTTGCCACAGCCTCACCGAGGAGGGTCTCAAAGAGGATCATCTGGTCATTGTTGTGGTGCGTGGAGGAACCGCCTAAAAAGACAAACTGTCCACACAGTGCTACTAAGAGCAGATTTGCAGATCTATACATGTCGTAGTTACATACACAATATCCAGAAATATATGCATGTATATGTATTATTAGAAGCATAAATCGATTAGAAGACCAATCTGGAAAACCCACACGAGATCGCGGTCAACCTCATCTGATAACAATGATGATGAGTCGAGATGACCTGAGAGTTTTTCTCCCGTTTAAATTAATCGAATATTAATAATTATTGTTCTTTTTGCAGACCAAACAAATTTTGTTTATGGCTTTTGTTTAAAAACCAAACAAAGGTTACAAATTCTGATTTATTCTCAGTGTAGTGAGAGTGTAAAGTTTAAACAGTTCTATTTTTTTACATTACGATTGTGCCAAAAGTATTCAAATTCCATAATTATTTATTTTAGTATTCATTTAAATTCTGTAGATCCATAAACAGTGTAAACAAATCCAGATTTTTCAATGTGCAACTAATGCAAATCAAATAACAAAACCACAAATAAGCAAAAGTTATGAAAGAAGACAAAAAGATAAATAATATGTAAAAAGTTTTGTGTTACCACCTTCTTTTGTATTGTGTTAATAAGTTAAAACAGAAATCAGTTAAGAATTATGATTTGATTTTGATTTTTGTGAACTGAAAATAGTGGAAAAGTGCCCCAAAACAAGATTTTCGATACGATATACGACTATGATGATATGATAGATGAATGTGGGCATTGATGATAGTGAATGAAAGTGAATCTTTTTGCTAAATGAACCCTTTGCAAATCCTTGCTGTACTCAACTGGGTCTATCGCATCCGTGTGTTTTTTAAAAGTGGTCGCATTTGTTTCCATTATAAGTATATATCTGATTTGATTGTGCAGTGAGCTGATCCGAAAAAGAAAGTTTTTAGAAATGTTCTTCGAACATACGTTTTCTGTAATAGTATAAGTTCCAGTTCCTTTTGTCATGTTCTTTCATTCTTCATCCGAAAAGAGAACGTCGTGTAGCATTTGTTTCAAAATATTTGAATTGATTAAATAGGTTTTGCAAATGTTACATTGGTTTTCTTATGGTTGCTCTCAACAACAAGATCAAGTAGTGTGTGTCCATCAATCTCTCCATGGTGTTTAAACTATATATAATTAAGAATTTAAATGCAAATGTGTCAACAACATTCGAATTGATATGATCCTAATTTTTCGCCAATTCTCAAGTGTGTGTGAGTTTGTGTCTTTCTTTTTTCCACTCTGTGTGTTTGTGGCCAATGTATTGCTCTATATTACACATATAAATAAAAATAATTATATATATCAACAGATTTAAATGCAAGTAACATCAAGTTATTCATATATGAAATAATAAATCAGTTTTGATTGAACAAAAAATAACTGCAAATAATAATGCTTCACCATATTATACCCTCAATATTTAATAAATATTCAAATAAAAATATAAATAATCGGATTAAACATGTATGTGATGTTCTATTCTAAAAGTGTTTTTTTGTGTTCCAATTCAAAAGTGAGTTTGTGATAATTTCAAAAATTTAATTCATCCTTCCATAGGTTAATACCCATAACTGGACACTTTTTAAGCGTTTATTCATTTTCCACATCATAAATGAATATAAATAACAGTGTGACTTTCAAATTAAAAAGAGGAGTTAATAAATGCTTGTCAATAAAAAGTAATTAAAATTAATTGTCTTTTAAAATTTAACAGGAAATGACTGTAATTAATCATTTTATTAAGTTAAGGTATAATCACTAGACGTCTGTATTAAATCCATTTTCCATGCATTTAATAGAATCTATTAAATTGGACAGTTTAAAAATTAAATAACAATTCACGACTAACAACAGGACGCCACACTCTACAGACAGGTGGCAACTCGGCCGAAGGAGAGGACACTTACGGGTGAAGGATGGCCACTTGCAGATATCGATAGACTCACTCTTCGATAGTTTTTAAATCGAATGAAAAATTTAATGTGAAAATAGATTTCAAGATTTGGAATTAAGTTATGAAAAAATAAAAAATAAATGGATACCGTTTGATTTTATTTAAATAGTTAGTTGAATTGATTTAATTTTACGCAGGGATTATTTGATTTTCAGCTCAAGCGTATAAGAATTATTTGCAACCTAGGGAAACGGAGTTTTAACAACAATTTGTTGAATGCCGCACAAATACGATTCAGTCGTAATAAAAATAAAATATGGTGCAGACGGCGAAATATTTTGGTGTCTGAATGGCGTAACTAACGTAACCGTCTTTGTCGGCGTCCCAAAGGAAGTTAACCATGGAACAAAGCCCCTGCATCAGTAGCTCACCAACTGTTACCAATACAACATAACGGTATCTGGAGAGCAGGAAGGAACATGCGATCACTCGAAGAAAGGAGGAAGAATATAAAGGAATTTGTTTGGGTACTACGCACCTATCAAAATTGAGCATTTTAATGCTGTTCTTAATCTCTTCGCTGACCTGGGCTGCCATGTGATGTGATTGCTTCGGATGAAACAAATACTCATCGTTGTAGTTTTTATCCATTATGGTCTTCATGGTAATTTCTAAACGTTCCTTGTTTAGTGGATTCTTAGGATCCAAGCGATATGTGGGCAGATAGCGTATAGCCGCCTGGAAGCACCAGCATCAGATGAATCCGAGGCTCTAAGGCTGCTGGATAAGGAACGCTGGACTTACCTTTGGAGGTGCTCCCAAGGCTGTGACCACATTGGACTTGGTCAGGGATGCGCGCTGACTGCTCACCTGCCTCTGCATGGTGACGAAAACGAAAAACAAAAAATCAAAAGCGTTGAAGCGGATTACATTATATGTAGTCGGATTCACTTTTATGACCAGCAAGAATTATTCTATGCGTGACTTGGACAAATATTGGCTTTCCATGGCTTCCCATTCCCCGAAAAGCATTTGTTCATTAAAAACACACATAAAGTATCCTTGTTTCCATGTTCATTTAGCATCACAAAATCAATCGTCGTTGTACCTTTTCACGTTCCTGGCCCAAACACAATGTAACAAGACCCGACCAGTTCCTCGCTGCGCTGGCCATCTTAACCCCGTTGTGTCGTGACTCCACCAATTTGACTTCGACTCCCTTTAAGTGCGTCGCGGTTTGCCATAAAACCACAAATGATTATTATAGATTTATTACGATGTCATTTGACAGCAAGATAGCTTCTCGTCATCGTCGTCGTCCTGGCAATCCTAAGCCCAGTACGAATGTTGAATCAATAAATGACACAAATTATGCGAGCAAATTTCGTTTAACTGGCCTTGCCTATGCTACTCCCTCTCCAAAAAATTTACTATGAAACTGGACAGCTTAGCAGTGCTGGCAGACTATTTACATCCAATGTATATAACAGTTAAATTTTAAAGTGACATTTTTAAACTATAAATAACATAACTGTAATTGGGTAAAGTTTGCAAAAATCAAATCTGATAACACGATCGAGTTATTAAAAACTATTGTAAACTAAAATAGTTTCTATTGATGTTTAGGAATACATTAAAGAAAATGAGCTTTATCTTAAACAAATAGTAAGGGAGCAGACTGAAAAGGACCCCGTACTCAAACTAGTGCGCATTTTGAAAACAAATTACCTAATATTGACCGGTATTGCCTATGGGAACTATAGAATACAGTTTTTCGATCCAGACTATGAAAGTGTTTTTATATTTGTGGGCTAGTGTTGACCGATTTTAAATCCAAATTGAGTTTGGCTCTAGCTTCTATCCCTTTATATAGTATTAAAAAAATATATACTTTTCTTTAATTTTCCCAAAATGTTTGATTTTAAACGCTTTTATGAAGGATAAAGGGTATTTTGGATACATTTGCAACAAGCAGAACAGTAAACTTAAGGTACAGTAATTTACAGAACAGTAACTTGCTTACAGTATCCTTTTATTACACACACATTATAGTTATTGTTACCTTTGCTATGAACTTGCTTTGTTTTCCAAAAGAACAAATTCTTTGAAAAATTTGTAATTTCAAAATTGGTGTGGATACATTTGTCCAATTCACAAAATTAGCGGAAAACCCCAAAATTTGCCTTGCAAATAGCATTGAATAGTGTAACCAACTACAAAAATCAATGAAACGTATATTTTCCTCAACATCAAAAATAAGCAAGCCACTTTCTTGCCACTCATTGCGGAATAATTCCATTTAAACGGTATGTTGCAGATATGCAGCGCCGTCAAACAAAGGGTTATAGTATCTGTGATCCATTTGTTCATATGGACAGACAGATGGAAATGGTTATGTCGACTCTGTTATTGCTGCTGATCAAGAAAATTGATACTTTATGAAATCTGCAATGTCTTCCTCTCCCATTTACAAATACTATTTTATTGTTTTTATTCTTTATGAAAACCGTTCGTCGTCTTTTAATCTTTTTTGCTACATCTTAATGTAAATACATTTCGCGGCCAGTATAACAAAAAATTCTGTTTTGAATTACAACGATAAATACTTTATACTTTATTCAGTTGACATAGTATAGAATATTATGCTTTCTCATATATAGTATATATGGTATACATATATGTGTAGTTCGTTAGACGTTGAAATTGTGAAGTGTGTATAAGATATATACTTTTATATAAACATATATACGAACATATACACAGTCGTTTACATAAAAAACACATAGACATGCACATAAATATATCAAATCTTGAATTGTTTACTTAATGGTATGTTATGCTCATTATGGCCCTATTATATGTGTTTATTATATAATATCATATGCTTTGTGTATATATTTCGCATTTATTCATTTTAAAACAATTGGTAAAAATATAATGCTTAAGTTTTACAGAGAATTGTTTCTATTACATAGATAATTAATAAATCATTGCAATAACAAACAAAGCAAAGATAAACTATGAAAACGAAAACAAGAACAATAAGTATAGATATTTTTGGCCTTTCCAGAATCACACACGCACGATGCGATATCAAAGAAATAGAGTATAAAATGTGTATAGCCTGCCCAGCAAGCATTTTTGAAGATAACATAGCACAAATGGGTCTTTTATGCTTTATTTTATTCATAAAAGACTCATTTATGCTCTGTTAACTTCAAAAATGTTTGCCGTATGTGTACTAATAAGAATTACTTTAGTGTCAATTTAGAGCATTCATTGTGCCGATGTTTTGGTACAGACTTAAAGTTAATTTTTGGAAAGTTTATAAAGTTTTTTGTGGGATTTTTAAATGGATTTATTTATTTTGTAAGATACTCGTACCAAAGGGTTTTCTCAGTCGTGTAGTGGTCATGTATTCGTAAATGTATATGTATTTTGTATATGTATATGTAAAGCTTTAGTTGCGAACCGTTAGCCGCATTGACCGAGTGTGATTTGTAGCTTATCATACAGAATATATTACTATATATATATGTATATATTTAGACAGACGTACATAAGTATTAATCCATTTTGAGTTAAGAAAACATTTAACTTTTTGCTCAGTTGATTTTTTTGTGGACATAGATTCAGTGGGTTTTGTTAGTAAATATATATTAGTTAGTTATACTTAGTACTTATGCTGGATTGTTTTCATTAACTTTTTTGCTTTATTTTAGTACTTTTATGGTAATGCCAATAATTAGATGGATTCGATTACCGATTTGTTTCGAATATTTGTCTGTTATTTGTTCTTGCTTCGTTTACTTTTTGGGTTTGTTTCAATATAATGGAACCGTTATTTCATAACGCCAAATTTGGTCCAAAATTTATTTAATGTAAATTCATGACTCATTACTCGACGCGTGACCTTTAACGCCCCTCCTAATCATTGGATCGCACTTTGCGCAAAGAACCACGATTGAATTTGCAAATTGATTCGAGTAGCGCCGAGCGTGTTGGTTCACCATCCTCGACAACTTCGACATCCTCAGATGCCATGTTCGGAGTCGATGTCTGCCTTTCCACGGATGCCACAGCGCTGCTGCTTTTGGGCACCTCCTGACGCATTGTCTGTCCACCCGATGCATGAGCTGCTAGAGATTGTAAATTGGTTAACATGAATTATAAAGTAATCCTCGTATAGAAGCAATAGTGTTAAGTAAACAAATAGCTACGTTTGAGGCCAGCCAGCGTGGTTGGTGGTTCTTCGGGTGTACTGTCTGAGCGATTAAATGAGTCTGCTGTGCTTAGGCATAGGCCACCCCCTACGGCAGCTGTGCTGGTTGAAGCAGCAGTCGCAGCGGCCAGAGACAAGCGTCCATTACTTGCTTGGAGTGAACCCTGTTGCTTTAGCTTCGACTGTTTGTGCTCTAATTTCTAAATAACAAATAATAGTATAAACAAATAATAATTACAATGGTACGTGAATGTAAGCGTTTTGTTCTACAGTTGGTTAAACTAAGCTTAGTGGCTATACTAACTGCTTTTTGCTTTGATTTACGCTTCTCCTCCTCGGAGCTCATTAGCTCCTGCACGCGAACGATACGTTTTTGGTTCTTCACCGACTTTTGTTCGTCACGCAAGCGGTTCTCGCTTTTTACGGCCGCCTGTCTAAGCAGTTCCTTGGCATTCTGTTAGGAAGGAACACGAGAACTATTAGAGTTCGACATTAATAGTTACAAGTTACAAGTGGGCTTTTACCAAGGAGAGCTTAAAGTGTGGCTTCTCAGCCGAGGTGGCGTTGTCTGTTGCATACTGCGTGAAGAATCTATGTGTCATTAATTGCTCCAAGGTTGGAAGACCAGCTTTGCATGCTTCCTTTGATAGTATGCTTTCCAATAAAGATTCTATTCAAAAAAACAGAAGATTAAAATACTGGTTGTGTTAACTGCAGATCGGATCGTACTTAGAGCTTCCGGGCATTCGGTGATCTGACGCACCACGGACTCCTGTAGCGGATAGCCCATAGCCATTTCGAAAAGCACATGGCCAAAACAGTAAACATCTATTGTCTCAATGGCATGAATCTTGCTGTGCTGAACGAAGAAGGGTCTATAGAAAGCGGGTACACCCAGAAGATGATTCTCCACATCCAATAATTTGACGCAGTCATCCACAATGACAATGTTGCCGGAATGTAAGTGACCTGTACTGACCACAAAATTTACAATTATAGTCTTTTTTAAATTGTTTACGTGATTACCATATGCGTATCCTTTGCAGTGCAAGAATATTAATGCATCTAATATCTGTTTGCCGTACGTTGCCACCTGTTTCATGCTGAGCGCAGTGCGTCCTTTTGGGTTGCCGTATTTGCTCAGAAACGGATTCTTTGGCGTTGCCATGCAGAGCACATCCTTAAGTGTGCCATGTTTGTGAAATCTGTGTGGACAAAAGTTTAAATTATTGACATATCTATCTGAAATCTGAGTGACTTACTTTCTGATGATCAAGCAACCGTTTTCTGTGTTCGCTGCAAACACCACGGACTCGATGTGGGGATGCTGCAGGCCCATCAAACTCTTCAGAACACCATTTATTTCCTTTTCCTCGACATACTTGTCTGGACCATACTCCAACCATTCTGCGACCATTTCAGCATTGGGATCCACATTGCCAGCATCAATGGAGACCGAGTGACTGCCTCCATTGCTGCCAGCAGCAAAATGTTTACTTTGCTGCGTCTGGGATCCACTTTTAACCAACTTGTTGCTTCCTTTTTCTGGCGGTTTGGTTGTAACCTTAAAGTAATGCTTCCGTAAACGCCATCCTATGGCGCCCATTGTAGCTCCTAGTGCCCAAACCGAATCATTGCGTAAGCACAGCAGAGAATTTTGCACTGCATGATCTATAATTATGGATTTAAGGTTAAACTTTAGATTGATTGGTGCAGTGCATTTACCATGGAATGATTGCGAGTAGCTTTCGGGGTCGACGAAACGCTTGGCTGGCAGCGATGATGCCAAAATGGGATTCATTAGTATTGTGTTTATGTAAACCTGCAATGCTTCTTTCCGTTCAGCTATAAAGTCAGGACGCATGTTACCAAAAATGCGCTTGCCAGGCAACGGCAATTCAATGCCAGAGATACGAAGCCTTCGATGAAGCTTATTGAAGTCATTGTAGCGGCGTAGAACGTTCCAGGAGCTGTTTCCCCTTTGCACCCGCAGTAAATATTCCTGCAGAGGAGCAAAAAAACATACACGTATTAGAACATACACATGCCCACATACTCATACGCACACACACATAATCGGCGTCATCAACAGCGCCGTCGTCTACAATGTCGCAGATTATTGATTTTTCTTTGTGGGGTATAATAAATTCTCAATAAGCAACTGACAAATGTCAATTGCACTCACCGTATGACCGTCGACCTCCTCGACTGTTGAAATTTCACAGCTTATCGTCTCGGTATCATCAATTGGCAATTTTTTTTCATATCTGCTCGAAAATATTGCCATTTGTTGTTAGCAGATGCATTTTTACTTTAGCTTCCGCTAACGGCACTGCCAAATAGTCAGATACGGGTGTGTATGTGTTGTGTGAAAGTGTGTGTATACCAGGGTCCACCTTTATTCAAATATAATAATTAATAAATAGTAGAGTCACCAAAATATATAATTGCCGAACTTTGCGATAATATCATGAATCACTTTTAAAATTGTTTTTTTTTTTGCAGTTTTATTTTGGTTTTTGTGGCCAATTATACCATTACCGTTCAGAATAAGTTCGATAGAACTGTTCCACCAACTTGCCACAGTTCTCGACTTGCAGTCACAAGTGGCCACTTTTTTGCTCGTTGGTTCCTTGGAAATTTTAATTTGGTATTGGCTCCGTTTCTTTCAAATAAACTTGATTTTAACACTGTTCAGCCCTTCTTAGAAATCAATTTAATAAAAACCAAAGAGAGAAAAAAACTTAAAATTTTAATTTTAATAAAGCTATGATAAAAATACGTTTGTGTAAAAAATAAAATAGGCTTTTCTTTTTAAATTTATTTGGCGAATTTTTAAAAAATTATCTGGCAATCGTGCCGTCATCCCGGACTGTTCAGTTCTTTTAGTTCGTTCACTCACAAAGCTCACTAGTTGACTTTAACTAACAAAACGACATATCTCGTAAAGCTTTAATTTAAAGATTATTCCTTAATACTATTTAGTTGGGATTTTTAGTTCAATTTGCTGAGTAAGTTCACTCGTTCATATTTTGCCCGTGAACTAGGACAGTCAATTCGTTCATCGTTCATGACTGAACAGAAAGACCTAATCATCTAAATCGTTCATCGTTCAGACTAAACAGAAAGACCTAATCATCTAAATCGTTCAGACTGAAAGAAAGACCTAATCATCTAAATCGTTCATCGTTCAGACTGAACGGAAAGAAATCACCGACATAAGATAAGTAGGTCTTTCTGTTAAATGTTTAATGATAGTTAAGAGATCAACCAAATAATAAAAACAATGTTACTTTTAAAAAAGAAAATAATTGTTTTAAATATGTTTACATATCAGTAAAGCAATTTAATTGAGGGAACTTTGGTTAACAAAAGTTAAAAAAGTAATTCATTTAAAGTTTTAATTGTAAATAGCGCGCCAAATTGCTTTGCGAGCCGCCAGAAATACTAATAGGGGACTTGCAGTATATGCATGGTCTGTCTTTCCACCCTCGCTACCAAGGAAATGGTTCCAAATGTTGCTTCGTTTTCGTTTGGACATTTTTTTTTTAAATTTTATTGAACACAAATCCACACTAAAAAATTTATCAAAAGCAACATTTTCATACATCAAATGAACAAAATCGTTCACGAAGAACTGAATAAGTTCATTCGTTCATTTTACTGACCCGTTCATTTGAACTTATTCAGAACGAAACGACACAACTCTAATTCCTAAACGAAACATGATTGAAACATCACACAAACTTGTAACTAGCTTAAGTTTAGCTAAGAGGTACGAATGGTTATTGAATTCGTATGTATCGGTGAGATAAACTGTTTATTGATTACGAATCGTTAATGTAGTGTATACTGTTTTTAGGACTTTTATGTGGACAATCATTGGGATAAACTGCCTTTAAACTGGCAAAGGCACTTTCATCAGTTGCCAGTGGAAGCATTAACTGATCTGCTGCAAAGCGATGGACACCCAGATATTGCGACACGTTGTGTTTGGCCGCTGGAGCTGTTGGCCCTGAAGCATGTGCTCCGCTCCTTGGAAATTAGCCGGACACCAAACAAACTGCCAGAAGTTGGTAAACACGTGTGCTTAAAATACGATATTCTATTTAACATGGTATATGATTTCAAGCATAGCATGCTTTACCGGAATGTCCACTCCTGGAGCATCGAAAGTTAAAGCACTTGTTCATGAAGTGTGTTAAGCCAAAAAAGTCTCATGAAATCAGAAGAATGGCTGCAATTTGTGCCCGCAGCTGTGAGGTGACCTCTATTAACTTAGTTGTGGATTTTGGTGCTGGCCTTGGACATCTGGCTCGCATCTTAGGCTATGGTTACGGAATCAAGGTATGTTGTTTCGAGATGCAGGCAGATTTAAACCAACAAGCTGTGGCCATGGATGCCAAACTGGAAAGCAAGGCTACCAAGCAAGTGGATGCTAGTGAAGTTGCCCATTTTAAGCGACCAGCGCATCTTACCCATCGTCTAGAGAGCAGCACCAAGGCAACAGAGTTCATAGAGACCATTAGAAAGGCATTTCATTTGAATGATAATGAGTTTAAGTTCGGTATTATTGGTCTACATCCTTGTGGGGATCTTGGAGCGACACTAATTCGTATGTTTCTCAACTGTAAGCAGGCAAAGTTTCTCAACTTTGTTGGTTGTTGTTACCAGAAGATGACTACACAAGAAACTCATCCTCAACGACATACATATGGTTATCCACTAAGCTTACAGCTCCAGCGGCAATTACAAAGTGAATCTAGTTGTCAGCTCAGTTACGAGGCTCGAGAAATCGCCTGTCATGCCATAGAACTGTACTGCGATCGACTGCAATCTGGTCAGCACGAATACCTTAAAATTCACTCGCTCCGTGCAGCTGCTGAACGTGTTATTGTGCACCATTATTCCGATCTACGTCATTCTGCACTGCGAAATGTGAAACATGTACCCGGAATGAGCTTTGAAGAGTAAGCAATTATTTTTTGTCAAATCGCATCATTACAATAATTCCGACTTTAACTTCAGATACTTTCAAAAGGCTGCAGAAGGTACAATATTTTCTAGATTGCAGAGTTCAACCCAATTGAAAAATAAACAAATTGAATATGATTTATTGCACTGGAAACGTATTGTATGCTTTTATACGCTACGTTTAATGCTGGCGCCGCTCGGTAGGAATTTCTCCGCGTTTATTTACAAATAATTTTTACATTGGTTTATTTATTTATTTAGTGGAGAGTATTATTCTACGAGATCGTGCATTGTTTCTTCTTGAGAAAGGTATGAAATAACACAAATTAATTGCTATGAAATCACTAGTTTTTTGTTTGAAATGTTTCAGGTTGTCGTGTCAATATTAAGGCTATTTTTGATCCTCGCATTTCCCCCAGAAATCACGTAACCAGCGCAGTTAAAACTTAATCTAATGAACTGTACCGACTTTTTATCAATTTGCAAACAATTTTTGACTTAAGCGTTGTTCAATTTTATACTTGAGGGGTTATATACAAAGTTGAGGCAGTGACGTAGGCTAACTTTGTGAATTTTTTAAAATAGTTCATGCAATCTTTATTAAAAAAAGTACACGAGATTTTCAATACGAATACAAGGAAAAAACAATTTTGAAAATCGGTTGACAAGTTTTTGAGTTCTCGTAATTACCATAATAGTACTTTTGAAAAAAAGTCATGTCGAGATAATCGCATTCAAATTTGTGTTTTGATACTAGCCGCGCACCAAGTGCCGTTGGAAAAAGTCTATAATTTGAAAACTATTGATCCATTCAAGATGAAATTTTGCACTGTTGTAATTAAATATATTTTCAGAATATGTACAAAAAAAGTGAATTTTGGGACGCCCTTAAAGAAGTTAAGCTTACATTGTAAGTTCTTTTAAAATGTTTTAATTTAGCGATGCAAAACAATAAAACAAATATTAAGAAGTAATTGTGTTCTTTATGTTTTGAATTAAATTTCGGGTTGTGAAGTACTATGGGATACGTATTTTAAAACAAACGATTCATTAAAACTTTATCTGTGACAAAGATGACATAAACCTATGTTACTTTTTCGTAATAGCAAAATTTGGTCACGATGCAGGAGAAACTTCAAGTTGTTTTTAAGTTATAAGCTTTTTAAACAATTGTAGCCATAGAAGATTATATATTTTTTGAACTTCACAGGCTGTCAAATATTGTTATGTTAAATCACAAAATTTTAATTAGATTTTTCCTAGGCCAGTTAATTGGAAAAACAAGTAAGATAAGTACAGTCGAACACGCCCGACCGTATAATACTCTCTGCTTTTATTCCCAATTATAATGTTAAAATATATTGCAATAGATAGTTCTTGTATTAGAACTAGAGATGGGCATGGGCCGTGCCGTGCCTTTTAAAAAAAAAACCGTGTTGGGCCCCTTCCAAAAAATTGCCGTGTTTTACCGTGCTAAAGTCTTTAGGCACGGTAGGCACGGTTTGGCACGGTAGGCACGGTTGGGCACGGTAGGCAGTGTATGAACGATAAGTTGACCTAGTTTAATTGCTCATTTGTTAGGTTGAATTGTACAATTTATTTTTACACAAAAACTTTAATTAAAAATTTTAAATTTATTAAGTGACATTAATAAAATATTCTAGAAAACTGTTAAAATTCATTTTAGTTTCTAAATAAAATGTTCTTTAAAATTGTTTAAATTAATTTTATTTTATAAACAAAATCTTCTTGAAAACTGTAAAAATTTTGTCAATTTTTATTAATAAAATATACTTGAAAATACAACAAAAAATTGGGTTTTTTGACAGCGCCCGTGTTTGACCGTGCCGTGTCTGGGCCGTGCCGTGTCTGGGCCGTGCCGTGTCTGGGCCGTGCCGTGCCTCTAAAAAAAAATTCCGTGTTGGGCCTCTGTTTTTAGCAGCCGTGCTTGGGCCGTGCCGTGCCTCAAAAAAAAGGCCCATGCCCATCTCTAATTTAGAACACGTTGCAACAAAAAAGGCAATTTATAATCGAACATACATATGTTTGTCTGTATGCACATACAAATTCGTTTGACGCCATATGTATGCACATATAAATGTATATATGTGTGTCGTGATGCCAATTATTTTTGGGGAAAAAAGGCAAAAATGTCCGTAAAATATGGAAAAAAGGCTGAAAAATTAAAAAAAAAAAGGACAAAACAAAAAATATAACTAATTTTGAAATTAATACTGCATTTGCAGTATCTGTAGTACTCCTGATGGGTGTCGCGGATTATCTACTGTCTAAAATCTGGATGCTGTTGTTAAATATCGCGAAATTTTTGTTTGTAAATCTCTTTTCAGATTTTTTACAATTTTTTAAATTGAACTTTAGATTACAAACGATATCGATAGTATTTATAATGCCCCTACACAAATCAATTTATCACTTTTATACTTATTTTGGCACTGTTTTAACCAAATATCAGTACAAAAATTTAGCCAAAGTTTTGTTCAACTGTTCTGCAATGTTAATTAATAGAATAATGTTGCATCCAAAGGCGATTAACTGGTAAATCAAACAAACCAACTGGGAAAATATGAACACGATTTGCAATCACACAAAAAGGACAGATTTCCGCATAGGGGACCGATCGGAAAAAGGACAAATTGGCATCAATGATGTGTGTATTTATACTATTGGCGCCACGCATGCATCAAAAGAGTTCGAGTATATGCTTGTATGTTTCTGTCGAGCTCGCACTCATGCATTGACTTAAATATTAACTTTATAATCGGTAGCTCTTTTGTTTATTGTTGGATTTTTATGCAACTTTCAGGATAGTTTGATATGATTTGTCTTCAAAGAAATCATAAATAACCATACTGTACGATACGAATAAATGCCTTTAAAACGGCATGCAAGTTTAAAAAGTTTTTTTTCTTACGGAAAAAGGGGGCTAAAAATTTTAAATGGTTATGTATTTAAACTGTCTTTAAGAAAATGCGTAATAAAATTGGTATTCCTAAGTGCCATAGTTACTGAGATATTCGCTTTAAACATCTATTTTTTCCGAGGTATGTCTATTTTTTTGCTCATTGTGGGCGAATGGGGCGTGGCATCAATAAAAAAAAATGTTGAATTGACTGACTAAATATCGAGTCGATAGAGACCAAACTCGAATTTGTAGCTCTTACCATCTATGAAATCTGTTTGTTCATACGGACAAACAGACGGACATGGCTATATCGACTCGGTTTGTGACGCTGATCAAGAATATATATACTTTACGGGTTCTTCCACGCCTCCTTCTGCCTGTAACATAAATTTGCACAAACCCAATATACTCTTGCAGAGAGTATAATAATAATTAAGTTAATCGAGAGAAAAACGATTATCTTCTGCACACCAAAGATAAAATGCCATAACAACCCAGGATTTTGCATAACACCCATAACACCCCAGGATTTTGATCTGGATGAAAATTCGCCAGAAAATGTACAATGTGCGAATTCGGTTTAATAGAAACTGAACATTTTTATAGTAAGCATTTTTAGCACTTTACACTGATTGTTCCATTGGCAGTTTAGAATGAACTTGGTTAAGGTAATAATTTCATTTCAACCGATTCCCATGGGAGCTATACGATATGTATGTATGTACGCATATGAACTGCGTTTAAAAACAATACACATATGTACAAATACAGATGTACAGACAGACATACACACATGGCTATGTCGCCTCGACTCGGCTGTTGATGCTGATCAAGAATGTATATACGTTATGTGGTCGTTCAATGCGTAATAAGCTTAGTGAGAAAAACAAGGATTGTAAAATATTAACAGATTAAATATATATATGTACATATACATGTGTGTATATTCCTAACTATTTTTAAGGTAAACTTTACTGCATGAATATTCATTTCTTTTGTTCTCAAATCCTTTTGTTTTTACTCATTCCACCTTTTGTATCTCCATAAGTTCGATATATTCTGCAAAGACTTTATAGAGCGATTTGAATTCCATGAAAAAAAGAAAACAAATACGTCTGCATTTCGGGGGAATCCCTAAAACTCAAACATATTTTCAGCACACGCAACAGATTTAAAAACACCACGTACTTTCAGACAACAGTTAATGTTTCCATACAACACACACACACATACACACGCGCGCATGGATACGCTGTTTTCTCTCAAAATGCATCACACAGATACAAACACGAGTTAAGCGAGCAACACACACAGACGCACATATGTTCACTTCTCTGTACGCTCTCAGTTTGCGACGGCTGTAATTTCAAATGTTACATAGTATAATAAAAAGAGGTTATTCCATGTTAAAAATTACGTGACGTCACAAAGTGGTTTGCATTCAAACAAAAAGGTAATTGTAATTCTCTTAGCAGTAAATGTTTCAATGAAAAGCAACAGAAATTTACTCGCAACAATATTAAATTTTATACAAATGTATATTAATTTAATATATATTTTAACGATTATATACATTCGCACTTTCAGTCTGGTAAAAATCTTCTACCTTCATATTTTTGCAGCCCTGTAGACGTTCTCTCGCCGGCTTTATTTCTTGTTAGCTTTCTTGTTTTCTTCTTTCAGTTCTGTGATTATAGTTCGCTATTCGCGTCACAAGAGTTCAGATCGTGCATTCCGGATCAACTAAAATTTTAAAATGTCCAATTTAGAACAAGAATTACAAAAAAATATGGCAGAGTTTATAAATATTGACGCGAATCGAAAAACTTATACCCAGCATTATAATGCTCTACGAGATACACTCTACTCTACACTAAAGTCAGAGATGCCACTGGGCAAGTGGCTATGTGGGCACAAACTCGGCGGTAAGTGGGTGGGGTGGGGCTGCATGGAATGTGCAAGTTTCAGCTTAAAAGGTACAGCATTAGAATATTTTACACAAAAGCTACAACGTGGCCTAATCATTTGCTTCGTTGAAATTCACAGCTGAGAGACAGTATACAGGCATAGAGTACAGTGAAATGTTGATAACACGGATTTGTCCGTGGAACCTTTGTGCATATGGTACCTACATACATATGTATTATGTAATCCGGGTATCATGCATTCCTTTCACCTGTTAATCTTATACGATTTATTTCCCTCGTTTGTTCCCTTTTTTAAAAAAAAAATAATTTTCGAAATATATTACACACAGTGTGCGCTATATTAAAAACCAAACTTGTGGGAAACATTTAATTATTAAATGAAAATTAAAAAAACAAAAAAAAATCGGATAATTACAACAAGAAAGAAATATACAGTCGAGTACGCCCGACCGTATAATACTCTCTGCTTTCATTCCCGATTATACTTATTATTCAAATCGGTATCCTGGGATTGCAGTGGATAGTACATGCAGTAGAACACGTTAAAACAACAAAAAAAAAAAAAAAAAAAACAATGTATAATCGAACATACACTCGCTTGTCTGTATGTACATACATATACGTTTGACATAATATGTATGCACCTTCATATGTATGTACATATATATAACATTGACCGGCACTGCGATCGTCCGCGGAGAGCGTTGCCGCCACACATGCAGCACATGCGTTCGTTTATATGTGTCTGTCTCGCTTGCACACAAGCATTGATATACAGTGGAATCCGGTTATAACGACACTCAAGGGACCGACAATTTTACGTCGTTATACCCGGTAGACGCTTTAAACATATGGAGCAAAAAAAAAATTTTTTTTTTTAATTGTTGTTATGTTTGCAAATGGTTTAAAAAAAAAACAATATAATTTTTTAATCAAAACAAAATATATATTAAATTTAGTTCAATAATAATACGCTCTCCGGCTGCCAAGCGCATAATTATTTGCATTTTCTGTTCAACGGAGAAGCATTTTCGTTTTGACGGCATTGCCTAATTGACGAGTGTGTACTAAATGAGCACTTTTTTGCCCATTTTGCTCTCTTTTTCACATTTTGAGCATTTACGCATTAAATTTTTCTTGGAAAAAGCTGAAAATTCTGTATTTTTTTCGGCACGTCGCAAAAGCCGGTTGAATTGTGAAAAATATCGTCGATATAAGCGGTTTGTCGTTAAAAGCGGAGACGCACTAAGCGGAGGCTCTTTCATACAAGCAATTCATCAAATTTTCGTCGCAATGATCGGTCGGACGCTTTAAGCGGAGTCGTTATAACCGGATTCTACTGTAAATATAAACTTTGTTAAGTGCTTTCGTCCTTGATTATAGTCGGATTCTTATGCAACTTTTAGGATTCTTTGGTATATTAAGTCTTCAAACGAATTTCGAATAACAATACTGTATGCAGTAAAAACGCATCCAAAGTTGAAAATAATATTTATTGTCGTGGCAGTCCAAAATGTTTAATGATATTGCACTTATACCGTTTCTAGGAAGCTGCGTACCATTTTTCCGAAGTGTATCTAGTTTTTGGCTCATTGATGTCGAATGGGGAGTGGCATCGGAAAAAAATTCTTGTATTGACTTACTAAATATTATGTCGATACTAACTAAGATCTGAGGACTGTTTGTAAAACGCACAGACAGACGGACACGGCTACATCGACTCAGCTGTTGATGCTGATAAACAATTTCTGTACTTTATGGGGTCTGCCACACCTCCTTCTGCCTATTACATACTTTGTACAAACGCAATATACTCTTGCAGAGAGTATAAAAATATATTTTTCTTTCTTTCTTTCACCAGCTAGTATATACCCATAGATGTACTATATATTTTATATGGTGCTTAATTCTTATCAGCTTCGGTAGTTAGTAAAAGTTACAAATTTTCCTTGGAATTAGATTGATACTTTATGCTTTTGATAAGATATTAGAAATACAGGAAGACTGTTGTAACTGTAACTCACCCTTATATATAGATACTATGTATATTTAGACCCCGTACTTTAATTAAGTAAGAAAAGTACAGCCGAACGAGCCCGACCGTATAATATTCTCTGCTTTTATTCCCAATTATAATGTTAAAATCAGTATCCGGATATTACAATATACAGTTCTTATACTAGAACACGTTAAAACAAAAACAAACTAAGCATAATAGAACATTCATATATATATCTGTATGTGTGTATACTATTGGTCGGTATACTATTGCTCATGGCATTGCGCTCGAATAAAAACTTTGTGGCTTCCCTTCTTTTTTGTTTATGGTCGGATTCTTATGAAACTTTCAGGAGAGTCTGACATGATTCGTCTTCAAACGAATCATAAATAACAATACTATACGATAAGAACAAATGCTTTAAAAACGGCATGCAAGTTTGAAAAGTTTTTAATTTCTTACGGAAAAGGGGTGTAACAGCAGAAAATTTTTGATGGTTTAGCATTTATGCTGTCTCTGGGAACGCGTGTACCAAAATTGCTATTCCTAAGTGCCATAGTTACTGAGATAATCGCCGAAAACATAGATTTTTTCCGAGATGTGTCGGGTTTTTGACTCATTGTCATTGGCATCGAAAAAAAAAAAAAGATTTCTGTATTGACTGACTAAATATAGAGTCGATCTGAAATCTCGGCTTGTGACGCTGATCAAGAATATATATACTTTATGGGGTCTGCCACTACATACATTTGCACAAACCCAATATGCTCTTGCAGAGAGTATAAAAATTTTTTGTATCTATTTAGTGAATTTAACCAAATACGCGCAATGCACATTTTCTATAACTCCCAATATGCTGACCAAATTTTATTTAAATCGAACTACTATATCATATAGCTACGGTAGGAACTATAAGTGATTAAAACAAAATTAACACATTATGCATGACTGCAAGAGTGTTTAATCTTCGGATAACCGAATATAAACGTTTTTTCATGTTTAATATTGTAATTATATTGTTTTGACTTTTGTATAGGAAGCTATGGAGATAATTTGAAAATCACAAAACCCGATGAATTCGATTTAGTGATCTACCTTAAATTTCCCGAAAACAACAAGATTATCGTAAAGAAGGATCCCAGAAAGCCGGGTAACGTAACGCTGGACATGACGAATGTGTTAGACGTTCTACATAATCAGGAGCACAATCAGATTACATACAACAGTCTCAAGAAAATAGTCACGTCAAATAATCTTCTCCTTGAGGATAAACTGCAGGATTTAATTAATGGGACCTTTACAAGGGCCCTTAACAAAATGCAGAATCAGGTTGTTGTCGAGGGCAGAACCTCAAAGATCGTCTACAAGCGATGCGGCCCCGCCCATACGATCTTTATAAACGAACTGAATATGAAGTACTCCGTAGATTTTGTGCCCGCAGTAAGGTTATGTGCAGCGCAGAATGTCTTAAGACTGGAGGAACTGAAGTATTTTCGAAATATAGAATACTGGGATGCGATTCCGAAGCCTTTGAAGCCATTCCAAGCAAATAACACTTCGTTCCGGGCATCGTACTACGAAGCCGAGAAGGAAATGCTCCGCAACAAGGAGAAGCTGAAGAATGTCATTAAATTGATAAAGAAGTTTCGCGATTCCAAACCAAATATGAATAATTTGAAGAGTTACTACATTAAGACTCTGTTGCTGTGGCAGATTAAGGTTAGACCAGCTACGTACTGGCGAGATCAGAAATTGTCGGTAATCCTGATCGACGTAAGTATCACAAATGACTTTATCTCCAATTGAAATTCTGTTGTTTTTTCTAAGGGTTTTTAAGATTAGCTCTGAGTGTCAGAACTCATTCTAAGGAATTTGAAGTTTCTTCAAATGAAATTCCAAACTACTTTCAAGACAGTCGGAGGTTTTTGCTCGGAAGTGATTTAACCGTTTTTTTCTTGGGGGAATCTTCCAAGAATTTTTTGGAACTGCCTTCTAGGAAGGTTTTAACTTCATTCAAGGTACATTTTGAAGGATAATGCTGCAACTATTCCTTTTAGATGTTTCACGAACTGGGCAACTGTTTGGCGGTATACCCTCGGACTGGTAAGCTGCAGTTCTTCTGGGATCCTAATTTGAATATGTTTGCATCGTTCAACCAAAATCAAAGAAGCAACATGCACGACTGTGTCGTAGCGGAGCATTATACGCTTAAAAGAGCTTTCGGAAATCTAACCACGGACATAAAATTAAATGTGACCTGCTCATTCAGTACGTGGAATGATTCGGAATACCTGCTACTAAAGCTACGATTAATCAAATTTTGTTTATTTAGGCAATATGGAGGAACGTGGTCAAACAACGAATAAGTCGAAGCAGGATAAGTCCACAACGAAACCAAATCCAAATGGAAATGCACAGTCCAATCCTAATACTTCCTCGATTCGAGCACAGCCAGGAGCCAAGCCAGAATCGAATTGTGTAATCAATTGAGTAAGTTTTATGACTTTATTAACAAGTTACAATCGAGAGAAGAAATGTTTTAAATAGTTAAGTTTTTGTGTATAATTCATTTGGACTTAATGCTATAAAAAATGTGCTTTGATTTCATGTGCAGGTTAATCTTGGTAGTGTCATCCAAGTACTGTGGTTAAGTGACAAGCCAGACCCAGACAAAAATTTAAAGGCCGCCGCCGGAGCGATCGACGCTGATCTTCTGCTTGAGATTGGCTGCCTCGTGTTTGGCCTCCTCCAACTCGGCCATTCTGGCGAACCTGGAGTATGCCACATCACCAGTCTTAATAGCAGACATCATCTAGTATTAGGATTAAGCAAAGAGAATTTTTAATATACCCATGATTCGATATTCGACTAAATAAATGCATGATTTACCTGTAGATACTCATCGAGTTCCACCTGTCCGTTCATGTTGGTGTCGATCTCCTTGAGAATGTCGTGCAGCTGCTCGCCGGAGACATCGCCATCGCCAAAGTTCTTTAATGCCCGCCTAATGTCGTTGATGGAGACATAGCCCTTCTTGTCCTTATCGATCAACTGGAAGCGTTTTACATATGTCTGAATCTCTTCCTTGGATAGCTTGATAGGTATTCTCTCCTTCGATGATCGGTTCACAGCGTGTCCCATTTCGTTAGCTAAAAAGTTCGTGGCATGCTTAATTTGACGCTCCTTCTCGTCCTTGGACCACTGCAGCTCCTCGCCCATAATGTCAACAATGACGGGTAATGCTTCCTGGGCAGCCTGCACGTTGAGGAAGGCCAAACGCAGGCGACGAGCAATCATATCCACGGCAGTACAAGCGTATTCACGGACACCATAGCGGATCTCTGCATCAATGTAGGGAAACTCGGGGTGGATGCGATTGCCGATAATGGGCCAGCGCTTGCCGGTGAGCGAAGCCATCTTGGAGACGGCAAAGGCACGATCGCCATAAGATTTGGCTAGATGTTGGGCTACCTCGCATTCCAGGCCAAAATCTTGCACCAGGCGTATATACATGGTTGGTGTCCAGCCTTGTCCACCCTCAATCTTCAGAAACGAAGTTACTGCCTCAGCGCGTTCCGGCTTTAGGTTGCAAGCTAAGAAGCAGTAGTGGATTAGAGTGGCATTTCAGCTTCATCCCTGGTCTGACTCACCCTTGATAGCAGCATCCATTGTATGCTCGGCCATAGCTCTGTAGGTGGTCCACTTGCCACCGGCAATCGTGATCAGGTTTGAGGGACTGACGTGGACAATGTGATTCCGAGCCAGAGACTGAGTGTCATCTTTGTTGGGATCAGACACCAGGGGGCGAATACCACTCCAGGCAGACAAGACATCCCCTCGTCGCACCTCAACGTCTGCATTGAGATAGTTCTTGATTTCGCTCAAAATGAACTGAATCTCATCCTCGGTGGGTGTGGGATTATGCGTTATCTCGCAGGCCTGATCTGTAGTGCCGGCAATCGTTTGTCGCTGCCAAGGCAGGAAGAAGATGACACGTCCATCGGTGGTCGAGGGATCCAGCAGACCCATCTGATCCGGACTGTAGTAGCCGGGAAGCACGATGTGAACTCCAGAGCTGGGACAGCAGATGCTCTTCACCGTCGGATCGTCCATTTTGCGAATTGAGTCGGTGAAGGGTCCGGTAGCATTGATAATGCACTTGGCCTTCACGGTAAACTCTTTGCCAGAAATATGATCCTTGACCTTGGCGCCACAGAGCAACTTCTTGCCGCTGCCGTCGTCCTTCTTGAGCAGCTCCTTGACCTCGACATGGTTGCAGACGGTGGCACCATGTCTCGCCGCTGTCAAGGCCACCGCCAGACACATACGCGCATCATCCTGCTGACCATCGTAGTAGACAATGGCGCCGCACAGCTTGTCCTTCTTCAACATGGGGAACAGTTCCAGCGCATCATTTTTGGACAGCAGATAGGAGCTCTTCACATTGCGATCGCCGGCCACAAAATCGTAAGCCTTAATGCCCACCCAATAATAAGGCAGTTGCCACCATCTGGCACGAAAGAAAGAACAGTTCGGATTAGATCTGAATGGCTGGCCAATTCAGCTGGAGTTACTCACGTATATACAGGCAGCATAATAGGCAATGGATGCGTCAGATGTGGCGCTGACTCAAGCATTGTGGCACGCTCCTGCAGCGCCTCCTTGACCATTCTATATTGCTCCAAGTCCAGCTGCAGGAATGGATATGTATGGAATGGGTTAGATGGCGTCCAGCGAATTTCTAAGTCTACTTACGCCAAGAATAGCCTTTTGCAGATAACGCACACCGCCGTGGATTAGTTTAGTGGAACGGGAGGAAGTGCCGCTAGCAAAATCATCTAACTCCACGAGAGCTGTTTTCAAACCTACTCCAAAAATATATAGATTATTAGCTCCCGATATGGTAAAAGTATCGCACCTCTCGTTACGGAGTCCAGGGCACAACCAGCGCCTGTAGCACCTCCTCCAATAATAAGGACATCGAATTCCTCGCCGCTCATTAGGGAATTGATTTGTTCGCCGCGCATGGGAAGCGTGCGCTTGCGCTTGGGTGGACGTTGCATTGCATTGTTGACCTACACGCACAATGAGTTGGAAACAAGCAGAGATAGAAAGAGAGAGATAATGTGTGTTACTGATAGGTTGTTAATACTTATCAATTTATTGCAACACTTACAACATGTGGCGAATTCCAGTGATCAAGACTCCATGAAGCCACCACAGAGCCTACACAGGCGCTCGCCGCGGCGATACCGAATCTTAACATACGCGACGACATCCTCTCTTAAATTCCACCTCTCTTCACACTCAGTTGCTGTTAACTAAAAACAAAACAACAAATAAACGACACGTCTGGCAGTGGCTCTGTTAATGTTCAGCCCTATCTTAATTGTGCTGAGAGCGCAACTCAGAGAGACCAGTAAAAGGTATTTGTTGCGAACTTTTTGCTGTTCTCTGACGGCGCAAGCAGCATTGGAATTGTGTGTTTCATTCCACTACGCAAAACGAAACGGGGCGAAACAAATAATAACACGTTGAGTATGTAAGAAGTATGTTAAATCGATATGAACGTCCTGAGCTACAGGGCCATGCCGGTCATAACTTGACTTTACTAAATCTTTGGCATAGAATATCTATTAACATTATATTCCACAATACTAAGAGTGGCGTCGTTGAAATAAATATAAATAAAATAAATATTTCCAGTGGGAATGTTTCGCTGCTTGATCAAAATCACAGTGTTTACCTTGGACTTCCAGTCAATGATGTTTCACAGCGCGTAATAAAAACGGATAGAGTACAATTCACAACAGCAACGACAAAAGCGACAAATCTTTTGAAACTAATTCTTTGATTCTATTTTGCGGGCGTAACAGCGAAATGATTACATCAGAGTTTTAGTCATTTTTTCAGAGAACTCTTCTTCTTTTTGAATATTCGCGGCACTGGCTAACCGCGTCCGCCTAACGTTAGGTCAAATTGTGTATTAAGCTTACCGTTGTTAATATTTTGATGCTGGAAGCACTCGCTGCCGTCGTAGTCGTCTCAGCTGGAATACTCTTAACTGCTGGTGTTGGTTCTGGTGCTGTTGCTGCTACCCCGCTCGTATGTTGCGCTCTCTCTGCTTAGCGCAGTAGCTCTGATTCGCTTGTTGGTCGTCGTTTGTCTGTCGACTGGCCCAGCTGTGTGTATGCCAGCTTTGTTGGCTGGGGATGCAGCTGTTGCTGTTGCTATTGCATGAGCAACTTTTTTGGCTCAGAGAACTTTGCAAATGTGCATTTACTTCCTCCCCCGCTGACCGCTGTAACACCTGATGAAACAGCTGTTGCACTTTTCCCTCTCACTCTCTCTCTGTCTTCCTCACAGTGTTTCACTCTCGCTGTTATACACTCCCTCGACAGTCTACAAGCATCTAATTGGCTATAGCACACAAAATAGCCAGAATAAATATAAAAATTCGTATAAAACTTTTCGCAGTCGTCGAATAGTGAATCGCGAGTGTGTCGAATGAGTTCACCTTGTGGATGAACCGAACACACGGCGGCGTCGTTTATTTTATTAATGCTTTTATACCCTCGCAGAGGGTATTTTGTATTTGTCACGAAGTTTGTAACGCATTGAAGGTGGCGCTTCCGACCCCATGAAGTATATATATTCTTGATCAGCATCAGCAGACGAGTCGATATAGCCATGTCAATCTGTCTGTCTGTTTCTATGTATGCGAACTAGTCTCTCTGTTTTAAAACTATCTTGATAAAACTTTGTACAGATGTGTAATCTCTCTGCACGCAGAGAGATCGGATCACTATATCATATAGCTCCCATAGGAAAAATTTTTTTGGAACTATCTCCACCAAATTCATTCTATATGCATTTAGTGCAAACAAAATTTTACCAGATCGGACCACTATATAATATAGCTACAATAGCAACAATCTGCTTGAATGTTTAGTATGAAAATTTTCTCTATCTTTGGAGCGATTTTAACCAAATTCGCGCAATACACATTTCCTGTAATTCCCTACATGACCAAATTTCGTCCAAATCCGACTACTAAATCATATAGATACCGTAGGAACAATTTGTGATTAAAACAAAATTAACCCAATATGCATGACTGCAAGGGTAGTTAATCTTCGGCTATCCGAAGATGACCGCTTTTTGTTTTTTTTTTTTTTTTGTAACTGTACGAAACAGCGCGCGGAATTCTACACTTATATCTAAAGGTACGTGTATAAGCATTTGCATACCCTGTATTGGCTTTGAATAGACAGCAGGTATATAACAAACATATATGATTAGCTTTTTATTTTAAAACAATAGGGGTATCCCACATGTATGTGGGACGGATAAATTTAACTATTTTGAAATGTTATCAAGCAATCGTTGAGTCACATGTAAACTGTATAACTATATTTTATAACTTATTCGAAAACTAGTTTACGCGGTATTTATCAGTTGGAACGGAATATGTTAGGTGCAATTAGCACCTAACAATTACATACTTATAAGTAAATTCAGTATTCTCGTTTGTAGCCTGATAAGCCCGGCAAATTAAGAGGGCAACAAAGGTCCATAGACTATTCAATAAGTGTTTGATTGTAAACCTTTAAAATTGGTTAAAGGTAATTAAAAAGTGCGTGATTAAAAAACGAGTAAAATTTTGAGCCTAATTGTGTATTTTTTCCTGAAGTATTTATTTCCGGAATTTTCAAAGTGACTTTTAGTTGATTTTGTTTTTGTTACAGTTTCAGTTAAAGTAACTTGTTGTCTAGTGTTGCCCTTAACTGTTCCGTTGATAAGCGCTATTTCGTCAAGTGTTCAACGCATTTCACTTGATTTATGAATGATTCATTATCACTCTTAAAAACTATGTTGTGTGTGCATGAGCACACAAAACGATACCTCAGATGCCGACGTCTCAAGTCCAGTGTTAATTGCCGTCTGACGTCATGTTTCATAGTGACACAGTGTAGGGAGGGACACTGGGAGTGAGAGAGTAAATACGATGTCGTTCCGCAGACACCGACTAGACATGATGACGTCATCGTTGCTGGGTTAGGTCAGTGCCGTCATGTGTGAAGCCAAAACAGAGCAGGGACTAAAATATTTCATTTCTTTGTTTTTATGTGAGTATGTGTTTGTGTGCTTGGACCCATACCCAGAGCCCCAGCGACGCAGACCTACAAATAACCTTCACCGATTGGGATTTCAGTTTTCCTATTTTCGTTTCGCAAACTGCACGAGTTATCCATGTGTGTGTGTGTGTACAACATATCATATCGTATTTGATACGATTCTTGAATCATATCGTATCTATAAAAGCTCGCACTGACACGCATCTGCTGCGTGCTTCACACCTACGTGAAAGCTTAAAGCTCATCTCCGCACCGACAAACATCTACCACAGATAAAGCATTTCGGTTTTAGGACGTACGGAGAACGGTCTGCTTCCACGTGATCGTTATATGTGTCAGTTAAGCAAATACAAAAAAAGAGTAGGTTTGTCAGGTGCGAAATGTCCGTCTGTCTGTCCTTATGAACAACTGGATCTCAGAGACTATAAGAGCTAGAGATACAAAATTTGTAATAAAAGCTCCGTAAATTTCTCGAGCAGATCAAGTTTATTTCAAATCGGTACCACGTCCCCCATGTTATATAACATAACATTATTATATGTAATTGAAAATAATCGGGGTTTTCTCAAGTGTAGGGCGTGGCGCAACTGGTAGGGTTGCGGCGTGTTCTACAACATGCGTATAAGGTCGCAGGATCAATTCCCGACAATGAAATTTATTAATACTTTTTAAATTTCAAACAAAAATGTAAATAAAGAATTTTTCTGGTGCAATAGGGGGTAGGGTTGTGGTTTGTCGTTTTAGAAATTTAATTTATGTACACGTGGTTGAAAAAAAACCAGTATAGAGTTACTATACTTTTACTTATATTAGTCACGACAATTATCAAACGGAGTGTGGCCTAAGTGGTAGAGATGCTAGTTAAAATTTTTTGTATTTGTGTTCAAAGCAATGGTCTGCGGTTCGATACCTTCACAGACTGGCATTTACTTTTTTTTGTTATATAACATAATAAAACTATATGTAAAGAAAATAATCGGAGTTATATCAAATGTATGGCGTAGTGCAACTAGTAGTGTTGCAGCATGCTCTGGAATCCTATTAGTGACTTGATTTTAATGCTTTTTCAAACGCGGTCTTTGACAGTCACCGCGCTCGACTGTAACCTTTCTTTCTTGTTTATTTAAGTGCTTAATAATTCCTAACTTGATTATTAAATTAATACATATAGTCTGAATTCTTCGTTAAAATAAGTCACTAAAATAAGCCATTCAATTAGTAATTTTTGTCTTCATACGTTACTTGTATGGCTCCAGAGCTTCATGATGTCGACTGCTCTTTGTATGCTTTTAACAAACTCGCGACACAGGGTGCACGCTATCAGGTCAAAGAGTATAATAAAGGCGCTCAGTGTGAAAAAATGTTTCTGAAAAAAACAATATACCCTCTTCAAGGGTATACAAATACTGGAAAGGAATGTACAGTCGACACGCCCGACCGTATAATACTCTCTGCATTTTATTTCCGATTATATGATTATATTCTTAAAATCGGTATCCATGAATTACAATGGATAGTACTTTTGTTAGAACACCTTGAAACAAAAAGAAAACAAAGAATTATAGAATTTACATATGTTTGTATGAACGCACATACCATAATGTAAGACCATAATTTTTACAGCCACTGCACTTGTCCTGTCTCTAGGAAGTTCCTAGTAGGAACATATGTACTAAAATTGGTATTCCTAAATGACATAACTACTTAGATATTCGCCGAAAACATTAATTTTTATCGAGGTATGTGTAGCTTTTTGCTTATTGTGGGTGAATGGGGCGTGGCATCGAAAAAAAAATTCTTGTATTGACTGACTAAATATGGAGTCGATACTGATCAAATGCGAATTTGTAGCTCTTACCATCTCTGAAATCAGTTTGTTAATATCGACGGACAGTCAGACAAACGGACAGACGGATACGGCATGTCGACTCGGCTTGTAATGCTGATCAAGAATATATATATACTTTGCACAAACCCAATATACTCTTGCAGAGAGTATAAAAAACATTTCATTCAATGTACGATAAATAAATATAATTTTGTATTTTTGTCTTTTCTGTATATTTTTGATGACCACACAATCGGGCGTAAAACGGAAATGAACTTAAGACTAAACGCATAAATTTCGAATCAATGTCGGCAGATAGGACATTGTCGAAAATAGAAAATTTTGGGTAATACCTTGCGTAGGTAATCGAAAGACTCACAGATTGGAGGATGAGTCGGCGGCCGTTTCGGCAACGTTGTCAATGATGGCGCTGGGGCTTCCGGCAATGCTGCTGCAGCTGGTGTGGTCACCACGCTTGTCCCGCAACTGCATCAGCTGGGCTATGAGATCGAGGAGCTGGTCATCGTTGAGGCTGCATTGCTGTAGCAGCTGTTGGATTAGAATTATGCGATCCGCCTCCAAGCGTATTACCGCTGGCACCTGGGCCAGGAGCCCGCTGCGGCAGCTATTGTTGATCTTGGACTTAGCGCAGATGTACTCCAGCACCGAGTTTGGATTGAGACGATCACAAACTACGGACGAGAGATTCTCGCGTATGGCATGATCCAAAAATTCCTTAGAGTGATTCTCCGACAGAGTTTCCAGCACACTGGTCTTGATCATATCATTGTTATTCATTTGATTGGACAGAAACTTGGTCATATTGTGTGCAATCTTCTGACTGGGGCTGCTCGACTTGATAAAGTAGCGCTCCAGCACAGATTCCAGAGCGAATTGCTCCACGACTAGATTCAATGCGGTGTCTGCATCTAAAATGGCCAAGTCTCGTGCCTGCAATACTGAGGCAGTATCTGCCTCCTGTGGATGCTTCTCCACGACGTGGATGCTATTGTTGAGGGATGACGTAGTGGCGGTGGCGGTGGCAGTGGTGTCATTCCATTTAAGCGTATCAAATGCTTCATCCTCAATGGTATCGGTGTGCTTGTCCATCGATTTATCCCCACTTCGAGTGGTCTGCTCGTGAGCAAACTTCTCTATCTCAATGATGCTGTCCAAGCGACCACGTCGCTTCAGCGCCTGCTTCGCCTCCAAGGGCTGGGCAAGCTTGTCCTTCTCCGGTAGCAGACAACGCTTGGGTTTACTATTGCGCGGCTCCTCAGCATCCCGAAGATACTCCTTGGTCACTGATACGGGTGGATCATGGAAGCTGACACGTTTCCTCTTCATCGCAGGTGACTCAAAGTCATCTACACTCTCGCAGCGTAGCTTCCGCTTCAGGATGGATGCTGATGGACTCGCCGAGGGTGATGGCAATCGTTTAGAGAATATCAGCAGATCCTTGGACTGCTGTATGGGCGTCGATGTGTGCTCCATGACTAGTTCGTTCAGCTCACAAGTGGGAGTTGATATCAGCTCGGAACGCTCGATAGTCCGAGCAGGTGTTCCCTGGCTGCGCAGTGTGGCACCTGACGTGGTTGTAGACAGCGCAAAGGATGAACCATTGTCCAGCTTCTTGTTCCTTATCATATTTATCAACTGCGCTCCTCGTCCCGTTAGATGGGCTGATGGCTTTGGCCTTAGCGTTGGACTCGTCGAGTTGTTTGTATGCTTTCTATCCGGCGGAGAGTTCTGCAAGGAGTCAAAAGATCATGTTAGGCACTCAACTTTATGAATTCAACATGTGCACTCACTAAGTTGCACAATCGGGTGCTGTTCTTTCTTGGCGAAGACTCCATGACAGGCAAAGATTCACTAATGAGTTCGACTGGCAGCTGAGCGCTGACCACAGGCTCTGGTGAGGCACTCATGTGCGTTTCCGGCACACTTGCCGTCGACTTCTGGGCGAGTTCACGCAGCAGCTGCCCACTAACTGGCATCGGGGTTGATAGTTCCGGAAACAAATCCTCACTCTGCATAAGATTCGGTTTAGGTACTTCCTTGGCCTTGTTGACAGCCGTTATAGTAACTAAGAGATAAATATAATTTAACAGGGAATTCTTGGAAAACTTTATAGAGACTTTACCTGCTGCAGTCGATGGGGAAGAGATTACCGACTGTTTCCGGGGGGAACGAAGCTTCTCTGAGGAAACCAAGACTGACTCGCCCTTGTTATCTTTTTGAGCCGCACGCTTCCGGGTCTGACGAATTGGTGTATCCTCGTTGGGAGCAAGTGACGTCTTGGACAATTGTTCCTCTTCGTTTTGAGTGCGGGGTTTTCGGAAATTATACTTCTCCATACTGTTGGATTCTGTGCTTACAGCATCAGTGGTTTGTCGTCGCCTTGTTGGCGTAGTTGTCGGCAAGGGCAGTTCCGTGGGTGAATCATCAATGACCACTGGCCCTGGTTCCTTGTCACCTGCAATAGCCAACTCGGTTTGCTTGTTCTTGGCAATGACTACCTTTTTGGGGGTCCAGGGCTTAATTGAGGAGTCCTGCGACTGGCTCATGTCATTGTACAGTGCAGGTATGTCTGACTTTTCCGCAAAGCGCTCCCTCTGCCGATCCGTCAGCTTGTCTGGATTCAGGCTCCACACGGAGGGTATGATGACAAAGAGATCGTCGCCCTTAAAAATATCCTTCAGCTGATTGGCCATGCTCTTCATGGATAGCTTTCGGAACTTCTCCTGAATGGATCGCTTCCATTCGCTTAGGAATCCGCCCTCGCACTTGCGTTTATTCCAGCACAGCAGCGCAGCCAAGAGAGTTGGCTTTAGTGCATCAAATATGACTATCAGCTCGTTCTGACGAAGCTCCAGTATAAGATTACGTAGCGTGTTCAGGCAAGCTTCCAGCACTGGTTGCGTCAAAGTCGAGCGATCGAAAACCATCTGAAGTAAAGCAAAGACATCCTTGTAAAGCGGTGCATCCTTGCAAATGCCCAGCTTAACAGTAGCTCCGACATAGGCATCGAAAAGCTGTGCGAAATGTGGCTCCTCTTTGCTGCTTTTCTTGAGAAGATTACACAGTGCGTTCTTCAATTCAATTACAAACTTTTTCCGCTCATTGCCATTGTGTCCGGCATTGATCAGTTGACGCCAGTGCTCCATGAAGACCCCATCAAAGGGACTTTGAGCACGACGCACCGCATAGCTGGCACACGTCTGCACCGGCCACAAGATCCAATTGTCGAGAAGCCTGGCATTGTGGGCTACACGGTACTCCAGTGCATTCTCACGCAGGTAATTGAGCAATGCCATCGACACCTGTCGCCAAATGTGCAGCTTAACGCCAAAGGATTCGTAGTCATCCTCATCATTGGTTTTCATGAGAAGCTCCGCAAAGCTGCTGAGCAACCGGTATTCACTGGCATTGTGTGCCACCAGCTGCTCGGGAGCATAGATGTGTGCGATGCAGCGTTGTATGATAGCTGGTGGCACCTCGGAACGCGCTTTTAGGCATAACTTCATGTAGGCTTCTAACACTTCCAACGAATCTACGCGTTGTGTTAGTGCTGCACCTGTTGCTCCAGCGTATGTATTGAAGAAGGAGCGCATAACGCGTCCGTCGATCGTCAAAGTCTTCTCCAGTTCGGCACATGTGGCTGCAATGAAGGGCGAGACCCGCAGCTGGAGCATGGCTAACGTCAGGTTACGCAGCAGCAAATGCAGCAGTTCATGCTCTTTCTCGGAGCTGGTCTCGGGTTCGCAGAGTAGCTGGATACCAGAAACAGCGGCTGACAACATAGGACGCCAGTGATGCTGCAGATGCTCCGCAGTCATCAGCGGGGATGGCTGGCTGAGCATCTCGAGACGCAGTTCCCCCAATATGCCTTGAAGTGATTCCGAGCTTGCCTCCACGTTCCACAAGGCGACTAGGCAGGGCAGCGCAAGTTCCCGTGCTGTTTGATAGCTGTGCGCTAATCCAGTGGTTGTGTTTCGTAAGCCACCGCCAAACAAGAAGCTCAAAAAGTACTCAATGACATTATCAAAGGATTTGGGAAGGTCCACATCAAGGCAAGTAATCAGATACCACCAAACACGCAGCTTAATGCTGCTTACGTGTGCTGAGCGGGACTGTGAGGTGCGTAAGGGTATGAGGAGGAGGCGCATACGTTTTCCAGCCGCCAGCTCATTGTAGGCAGCAAAAATCTTGATGAGGACTCGCCAGCAGAGGAACGCCTCGGAGCGTACACTGTTGTCGGGATTACGAAAGCCCAACTCGACGACAGCCAGAAATTTATTGATATATGTGCACCCACGAAGCAGTTCGTTGTCCATGATCTGCACCAAAAGTGTCCAGATCTTATGCCAATTATTGTTCTTTGCATCCCGCATCTTCCCGACAAGTGTCGTGTAATTGTTAACAAACTCGCTTCGTATCTGTGGCCAACATGTGGCTTCATGTATGACGGCCACATCGAGGGCAACCAAGGCCTCGGCTAATGCAACCACAGCTCCGTTCTGAATGCTGCGGTCTGGGTCAAACATCAGGGGCAAAATATCCCCCAACCAGAACTGGACGAGTTCCTCATTTGAGAACGATGTGTTCATTAATCCCGACGCTTTGCAGCTGCTCGTTAGCAGCTCTATCATCTGCATTAAAGAAAACAACAACAACATATATTAATATGAGTGCGAAAAGTATGTGGCACACCAGTAACCACAGAACGAATCATTTGCCTTGTGAAAATTTACGTACATTGCAATAATGTTGGCGTCGATTGCTTTTTAGCATTTCTTTTGTCGACAACTGCACCGTGTGGTACGCCTGACCCACTTCTGCATCTATGTCCATTGCGTTTGACTTTATTGTGATTTGATTTATTATTGGTGTTGCTTATAGTTATTTTTCTTCAACACAACTTGTGTATGTGTTATAAAAATGCGATTATCACTTCTAGCGTTAACTTTTTACTGAAAAGCGCGCGAAACGCATTGCATTAGAGCAGTGTTGATTCCACAAGAACAAGTTCAACTGAACCAAGCTACGATACAACAAACTGAACGAGCTGGTTCGATGGAACATGGAAACTATCGATAGCTATATCGATACTAATCAGCTAACCGCTTTGAAAATTCAAAATGGGTTTTTGTAAAACAAGGATAAATGCGTAATATGTTTATGTTTTATTATGTGTCTAACTTTATTAATATGAACTTAGTTATTGTAATATAAAATTAAACATTTTGTACGAGTATTATCGTCGTATTATGCGCTCAACATTATCAAATTAATATTAACATACATACATATATTTAATTTGATTAAATACAGTGACTATTTTTTCTTGGACATTAAAGAGAAAACATTGCAAAAATCCTGAACCAATACTTATGTACTTGCTCAGACCATTTAAATCTATTCAAAATATTTACAATTTGCTAAATTGTGAGTTTCTTTCATGTAAACTTTTCCTGAACTGCATTATTATCATTAATGTGCCAAACTGTCTGATTGTTTGTGCGTTTGCTTGGGTGTGTGTGTGTATTTGTAATGCATTTGTGCGTTGTTGGAAAAGTTAACGCACCAAAAAGTGAAAATGGGAAATTCCCTTTTAAATAACGCTAGCAGAGAAACTGCTTTATGGCAATCGATACAAGATGCAACAGAAAGTTAAGATAGATGGACGGAACGTTTAGAGAAAGGGACTTAAAACAAGATTTTAAATAAGTTGTAACGTTTTTTGTGTATGCACTCCATAAATACATATGTCAAACACATGTCTATGTCATCGAGGATGCTTTGTTGCTATTTTCTGTATTCTAGTTCTTCGAATCCTTGTTATAGTCCACATAGACACGCACCACTTCCCCGGAATACTTGCGTTGCGATGGCATAAAATAAAAGTCCGGTGTATCAGCACCGCCATTCAAACGTGGATCATCGCGTGATCGGTCGTAGCTAGAGTCCCTTTCATGTCGGGGTCGTCGCTCCTCACCCCGCTCTCTTTCCCGTTCACGCTCCTGTCGAGCCGCTCTGCGATCGTGAGTATAGTAACCCGATGGCTGCATATTAGCTGAGCTCTGTTGATACTGATGATTCTGACGGGGCAGGGAATAGGCACGCTCCGCATAGCTGCCCCGTGAATAGGGCCCTGGTGCTGTTGATGCAGTCCCACCGACACTACTTTCTTGTGTCATGTGGCGTCCGTTGGGGCGACTGTTACCATTGCTGCTCTTGGCATGACCATGTCCATTGACATTGGTGTTCTCATAGTACATCTGGGATTTGCCCGTGGGCGAGTGAGACATGGGCAATGTGGTCTGTTGGCTGCTCGATGTGGATCGACTGCGTGTCTTCTCCTTGATCGTCGTGGTGCTGGTCATGTGCTTGTCCTCGGTCTCGCCATACGGATCAAAAGCATAGTTCGTATTGGAAGCAAATTCCTTCCAGGGTGAGTTCTGTATGAGTTTTTCCTGGAAACAAATAGAATACCAGAATTACATGAAAAGTCATTAAATATGTATGCTTAGGAATCAGGATGCGTGTAAGCATTTAGATCTTAGCACATAACCAGTCAGCATTTGGTACGCGCTCTAATCAAATACGATCTAAAATTCTACGGAGAACAGTGCGCCAGACATGGTTTTTTTTTTTTTTTTGGACTATGTACTATAACTGCTCTGAAAATGTGCCTTGTGCTTGAGCCTATTTCTATGACATGGAAGCAATGATCATACCCAAAATAAGATACATAAGTGAAAGAAGAAAGATTGAGAAAAAATTTCCAATAATTTTAGTATGAAATTCAAATGCTAACTGGTTTGGCTACAAACAGATAAATATTAGATAGATTTGTTTAAAATTATTAAGAAATAATTATTAGTTAAAGCACTTAAGGGAGGCATACAGAGAGATAGATAGAGAGAGAGGGAGAGGGAGAGAGAGAAGTGGTGAGTAAAATAAAGACAGAGAGAAAGATTGAGCGAGAGAGTAGAAGAAACCTTCTGTATAATACCAGTATTATGGGTTGTTGATTAGAGGTTAGCAGTAGTCACAAATTAGATAATTCGTTAATAGTTACATCAAATAAAAAAGTAACAAATAGGAATTTAAATTACCAATGAATTCATTTTCGTTCTAGAATTTTGATAAACGCACGTCAACACACACACATATGCATAGCGTATATAGTACATAGTTTACAGTAAATATCCAAGCAGATCGGATTTACTCATTATTCATTTACTTTAAGCTAACGTATTCTGGTTTATAAATTGGGCAGTTGCAGTTCTTGGTCGGTTTTCAGGCAGTAAGGCATACAAATATACTTATATATATTCATTCTCTTTTTTTACTTTTTTTTGGCGGGTTTTCTTTTAAGTTTGTTTTTATTATAGATCGCTAGAGGGCTGATAGTATTGTTGGTGCTCTCGCTGTTGATATATGCGCCATTCATCGGGTATTACGTAAACCAGCTTTAAAAAACATTATACAAACAGTTGAATAAATATTATTAATCGGTGTCAGAATCATACTTATTACGAGTATGTGCGCCTATCTTAGAACTGAACAAACACGTAGTCAAGTTAATGATTAAATTCTGTATATGTACTAAATATCTCTGTAGTTAATGTATTTACCTTTGTGTTTTTGCTCTTGCGCGAAGTTTTCAATATTGTGCAGCAAGCTTGGATGAGCGCTATGAGCACCAGTGCTGCAATCAGACCTAGAACAATATACAAACGTGTCTCGGACAGCTCGAAGAAGGAGAGTAACGTGTCTTTGGCGCTTGGTTCCTCGGCACTCTTAACTGTAAGAAGGTTAATAATTTAAAAATCCAAATGCGTTATTTGTTTAAAAACTTAGTGGTTTAGTTGGTCACTTACATTGCAGGGCTTCGAAATCCAAGTACTCCGGGTCTACGGTGAGGGATCCAACTTTGCCAGTGGCTAATTGCTCCTGCAGTGCTGCCTTAATAACATCTGCGTTCTTTTGTATGGCCGCCTCACTGCCCTTTTCAATAGCATTCGTGTCCAGGGTGTGTTTCTTTTCTACGTCAGCCTTGTCAAACATTGCCTGCACTTTGGCTACTATTGAGCTGCCCTCTCTGTAAAAAAAGATTTTCACCATTTGATTTCAGCAGTTCTGCAGTTTTGAAAATCGATTGTTATCGATAACATGCTGTGTTTACTAAAATCACTATTCTATCTGGCAACTCTAATAACTGATTCTTCTGCAGGAAGTAAATTAAATAACCCAACAATTACTTTTTAAAACCAATTATTTCGGTTTTGTAATAACCGGCGATTGGTGAGAGAATTCCATTGAAGGAGTCTGAAATTGTTGCAGCCAAATCATTAAACTCCAGAGAGCCAGGCTTAGGAGCCTCAAAGGATTCCGCCAAGTTCATCAGTTTCACGCCGACTGCATAGATCAAGCGACTAGGAGCAGGCGTGGTGGTACCCATAAAAACGGAATCTAGCTCTGTGAAAAGTACACACATAATGAGTGAAATGTATGAAAAAAGTACATGAATAAAAACTACCTTTGCCACAGGACTTGATGCAAACGCGTTGTGGGGAAATCGGTGGGACTTGCTCGTGTTTACGTATCTTCTTGTTTACCACATTGAAGGCACCGCCGAGAACGGGGAAGAAGAGATAGAGGCAGTGATCATCTGTGAATGAAAGATCGTGATCGTCCTTGCTGATGCGTTTCCGATTAAACTCCAAAATGGTTACACCCTTTTCAATCCGACCAGATGCATTGGTTATGTCTTGGCTATCGTCCAGCTTGGGTGGAGCATAGCCGAGCACCCAGGTGTCCATTAGGAAAGGTCGACCACTACGTCCATCTACCCAACCGATGATCGCATCTGTTTGCGACATGCGCTGATCATCACTGAAGCCAATGCCGGTCCAGGTTTGAGTATTAGATGTCTCGATATGCCAGCGTATATCGTCGCCTCGTCCGACGGTCTCCCAGGAGACGTAGTACTCACAAGAGTGCTCCTGTGGCAAGCAGTTTGAGGGATACTTCCAGTGTCCATAGCAGTCGTTGTCCAGCACATTGGTGCTCAGATCGTTGCGATCCGTTTCAGTGGAGGGTTTTTCCTTCTCTGTGGATTAAAAAGGAAATTATGCTGCATGGAATTGTCGAGATTCCATTGGCTCACCAAAGAAGTTGATTTGGGTAAAGCCACGTTGCATTTGGTGTCCATGGTATTTAAGCTCATCCGGCTGATAGAAGTCCTTAACGGAAGCGGCCTCTGTTTCGAGACCAGAGGCTGGCAGATGAACATATTGTCCGGGCTCCTGACCCCTGGCCCAGATCACATGGGTTAGCGCATCATCAAGCGTATGATCAGTTGGATCTGTTGCCACCAATTTCTTGCGGAAAATTATGGTAGTCACGCCATTCTCCTCAAAGCCAGTGCCCAAAGCCAGATCGGATTTTCCGCCAAAGAACTCATCGATGTTCGGGGTGGAACGATCCCGAGAGTAATAATCTCCCACACGACTGGCCATGCCCCGGGCTGATCCGATGACAATATCCGTGCAGTCCATAGGATTAAAGTCATGTCGAGGTGTGTACGGATTAAGCTTATACTTAGGCTCTATGGGCATAGAAAGAAATCAGTCTAATCTTCTGATTTAATGTTAATTCAGGATATTGTGTGGGTGAGTGTGAGGTGTGGAATCTACTGGGTTAGTAAAAAGTAAGAACGTGGACTCAAACCTTAACCTAGGCTGAAGGGATTACCTGCTGACACAAGATTTGCTGACTTTTTAGGAGCCGGTGCACTTTTTGGTTGGGGTTCATTCTTCGGTTCTGGTTCACTCTTGGGTTCTGGTTCAGTCTTCGGTTCCGGTTCACTCTTGGGTTCTGGTTCGCTCTTCGGTTCCGGTTCGCTTTTGGGCTTTGGCTCGCTTTTAGGCTCTGGTTCGCTCTTAGGTTCCGGTTCGCTCTTGGGCTCAGGTTCGCTTTTGGGTTCAGGTTCCCTCTTCGGTTCAGGTTCAGTCTTGTGCTCAGGTTCGCCCTTGGGCTCAGGCACGCTCTTGGGCTCAGGCTCGGTCTTGGGCTCAGGTTTGCTCTTGGGCTCAGGCTCACTCTTGGGCTCAGGCTCGCTCTTGGGCTCAGGCTCGGTCTTGTGCTCAGGTTCGCTCTTGGGCTCAGGCTCGGTCTTGGGCTCCGGTTCGCTTTTGGGCTCAGGTTCGCTCTTCGGCTCAGGTAAGCTCTTTGGCTCAGGTTCGCTCTTAGGCTCAGGTTCACTCTTGGGCTCAGGTTTGCTTTTAAGCTCGGATGCGATTGTTGGTTCCGGCTCGCTCTTAGATTCTGGCTTACTTTTAGGCTCAGGCTCGCTCTTCGGTTCTGGAGCAATTGTAGTCGCAGGTTCGGGCTCACTTGTCGGTTCAGGTGCACTCTTTGGCTCCGCCGTGCTATTGGGTTCTGTTGTTATTGTAGTTTTTGAATAGAATAGATTGGTGTGCTTAGTGTAATGTGCGGGATTGATAAATAGGTTTGTAGTAGAAGCACAAGAAGGGCAAGCAACAACTAAAATGCAGTGCAACTAAGAATCTGCAGGATTTGTTGTGTGTTTTGCAACTACTCGTATCAGCTATTATTTTTCTAAGAACCCTAAATGTAAGTGCGGAACAAGTACAATTATGAAGCAGTCTTACCTGTGACTTGACGACGGCTTCTTCTGGAATTGGTGCTGACACGGTAAGATACACTTGTGGCCACAGAAGTGACTCCATCGTCGTCCTGCTTCGCAACGCGCTTTGTTTTGGCGCTCGGTTCTGCAACTGGTTCAGCTAACAGTTGAGAGTTAATTTGCGGCTCAGATGCTGGCTCCGGTTCACTTTTGGGCTCAGGTTCGCTCTTCGGTTCTGGTTCAGTCTGCGGCTCCGGTTCATTTTTGGGCTCAGGTTCGCTTTTGGGCTCCGGTTTGCTTTTTGGCTCGGGTTCCTTCTTTGGCTCAGGTTCGCTTTTTGGTTCTGGTTCGCTTTTCGGTTCCAGTTCGCTTTTCGCCTTTGTTGCTGAGCCCTCCAGTGTTGTTGTCAAGTCTCCCATGTCTCGCAGAAGTGGAAAGTTCTTGCACTCCGGCGTCATACTGCGTGGGCGCCAGCCCAAGCCAACCCATGAGGAACCGTTGACCTTGATCACCACCTCAATCTGCTTCTGCTCCTCCAGCAAACGCCAGTACATATGATAATCAGGCGATAGCTCACGCATCGTGTAGGAGGTCAGGTCCAAGGTAGTCGACTTGAACGGAGATCGCTTGTTACATCCAATTCCAAACCAGCCAAAGTTACAAAAGCATTGTCGTCGTGGCAAAGAGGTGCTATCAATGTCGATGCACTTGCCCTGGATGCCGCAGTCGGCGTTGCTGGAACACTCGTCCTTATACTGGCATTTGTCACCGTAGTAGTTCTTCTCGCATTTACAGCGCGATGCGAAGTGTCTGCCATTGCCGGAGCAGGTCTCCTTGAAGTCCTTGCGTTGCCTGATGTCCACATCGGCACAGGACCAGAACCGATAGCTGGTCGTCCACTCGTCGGCTTGACGTTGTAGTCGCAATGTACAATTGAAGCATTCGAAATCTTTGGGAATGCTTACTTGGTACGACTGGGCCCTGTACGTGATAAGGGGACTGTTAGACATAGGACATGAAGTTCTTAATCACTACTTACGTAACATCGGTTCGTACAAACTCGGAGCCATTGACATGTGGAGTAAGATCTAGCACGGGCCTATCAAGCGCATCCAGTAATTGTAAGCGGAAGCCACCCTAGAAATAAAAAAGCGCATGAATCTAATTAACTAACCAATAGAAGCGGGCTTTTCAAGGAAACTCTTTATATAGATTGCGCATACAATGACTGAGAACTTGTGTTTTGAAAACGTATTTCCCATTGGCCTTTTCAATAATGGGAACTTCTAACGCTACACTTTTGACTATGACTCAACCCAGAGCAAAAGCTTGTACCAGTACACTAAAAACAATATCACGTAATTTCAGACTGAAAGCAATTCCAAACAATGTAAGTAGAGTATTTATCAAGTGTTTTAAATTTAGGGAATATTTTGAAATATTTTATTTGATATAATACTTTTTTATTAACTAACTAAGCATTTCCCATAAAATTAAGAAATTTCGTTATAAATTTGATTACGATTTTCTTCAGTGTAGTTATACTAGTACTAGTATCCGTATCTAGTTTCTTAGTTGTCTTAGCGTTGCATGTGTGGCAATCATTACATCATTTGAGATGAACATTTCTGTCTAATTATGCCCCATTCTAGATAAGAACTTGGGCTTCCATTGTGCACCGTTTGTGGTAACTTCAATACTCTCAGCTTCATTTCCTCAGATCTTTCTCCACTTACCCTGTGCGCATAGGCTAGATGCCAGGTAACATTGAACTGAGTCCCAGACAGCAAAGAGGTACGTATGGAACCTGCAATGACAAATTAAATGAAATGAATTTTAATTCATAATAAGTCAATACATGTTTAGTTCTTTACCACAAAATTTATTTGCTAAAATTAAAATTGGTTACATTGCTAAAACATTAAGCAATCCTTGAACATCGAGAGCTTCCGCTTAGCTCATTCGCTAAAATTTGTTTATCAGCATAAGAATAAAATATTTGCTTAAAAACAACTTTTGAGTAACATTAAAAGGTTTTTAAAGTTAAATTTAAATATTAACAAATGCATATTTGAGGACAGCATTTTTGAATAGTATACTCAATATATTGATTTTATTAAGCCAAGGAACGGATTTAGTACATGAATTCAGGCCAATCAAACAAATCAATCATTATAGTTTCCGAAGAACCCAACTGAAACTTATATGAATGGATCGCTTAATTGAATGTTTTGGCTGCATTCAAGCTGAACTGGTTTTGTAGTGCTGCGTTGCTGCGGTGCATTGCGTAGCGCTGCTTTTTGGCTGCACTCAAGTGGCATTCATGAATACATTGTCCGAGCGCACCTGCGTGCCGAATATGTTATGTTACCAAAGCCGAACCCAAACGTTAAACACGGGAAGTTAGCGAATTTCCAAAGAAATAAAGCTACCAAAACATTGAAACAGCGAACCAACGAATCATTTTACCGCCGTACCTCTGTACCCCCACACAGGCCAAGAGCCACATAAATCTTCGTATTACAAGTTGGTTTTTTTCTTGATTTCTTGGCAGACAAATTTCATATGCCCGCAACTATTACATAAGTTAGTACAGTAACTTCGCAGCAGCTGTAAAAGTTGCAAGTTTTCACTAAACAGCAGAGAAGGGGCGGATGATCGGAAAGAGGAAGGGGAAGAGGGCATAGCTAGTCAATCAATGCCCAAGCGTAGATCGCACATCGTTGTCAGCCAATACATGAAGATCGAGTCGCTAATTGAAGCCATTAAGTGGTTATAGCAAGAAAAACTAAACAAACCAGAAAGCGAAAGCAGGGGAGCGACTGTCTCACTTTTCAGTTAGCTCCACTCCCTTTAACCATTATCATACTCTCCCCTACCTTTTGGTCAGCTTGTCAACAAATAAGGTAGTTAGAAAATTAAGATTAATGCTGTAACTAACTGTCTGAAGCGTCTCGCAACCATCCTTAATAGTTGTGCTCATACTTACGCTACTGAAAGTGTGATTATACCCATTGCTGGAGACTTGAATGCAACTTCAGCTCAATTGCCTCAATCCTTTTTTGACCACGTACTCTAAAAAAGAGTAGAGGGGTCTATTAGGTTTATCAGAAGCGAAATGTGCGTAACAGGTAGAAAGAGGCGTTTCCGACTCCATAAAGTATATATATTCTTGATCAGCATCAACAGCCGAATCAATATAGCAATGTCCGTCTGTCCGTCTGTCTGTCTGTCTTTCTGTCCTTCTGTCTGTCTGTCTGTCTGTATGAACACCTGGATCTTTTAAACTACAAGAGCTAGAGACACCAAATTTAGGATGAAAGTCCGTCTATGATGTACGCAGATCAAGTTTATTTCAAATTTATTCCACGCCCATCCCGCCCTCGCAATGAGCAAAAACAAAGACACCTCGGGAAAAATCAATGTTTTCGGCAAATATTTTTGTAGCTATAGCACTTAGGAACACCAATTCTGGTACACAGCTTCCTAGAAACAGCACAAATGCAACGTCATTAAAAAATTTTGGTCTGCCACGCCACAAGAATTAAAAAACTTTTCAAACTTACGTGCCGTTTTTAAGCCATTTGCTAATATAGTACAGTATTGTAATTAAAAATTTTTTTAAAGCAATTTATATCAAACTATTCTGAAAATTGAAAAATTGTCAAGCAGATCAAGTTTATTTTAAATTGTTGCCACGCAAATTGTAAAATTTTAAAATTGTATAAATTTAATTTATGTAATCCGGACTATACCAATTCTAGGGCATGGTGCAACTGGTAGGGTTGCACCATGTTCTGGAACATGCGACTTGGGACGCAGGTTTGAATCCTAGTGACTTGATTTCAAATGTTTTTTTTTTTAATTTCATTTTAATATTTAAATTTTATATAACAATTATAGTCAGATTTAAATAATAATTTTGAATTGGAATACAAGGAGAGTACGTGGTCTCTTACAGTCGGTGTGCTCGACTGTAGCGCTTCTTACTTGTTCATGTCCAAATCGGACAGATCAGACTACTATATATATATATAAATTTACACGATTTACATGACTGCAAGGGTATTTAAACTTTGGCGAGCCGAATATAACCGTTTTTCCTTGTTTACTTTCTTTTATTTGCACAATTTCCCTATATGGTGAAGACATCAAATATGAAATCATTAACAGATTGAATCATTAAATCATTTAGCTGTAGTGTATGTCAAACGTAATTTTTTTTGTCTTCTTGCTGTCTATGATGTTGCTGATTATGAGCAGAATCAGCAAAATTTAAAGAAATGGGATTGGAATATCTTTTAGATATTGCAGCCGCTTTTTTGTAGGTCAGAAATCGAACGCGAGTTTTGATTTCAATGGCGTAATTAAAGTGTATATGTTAAAAGAATTGAATCATTGCTGCAATATATGGAAGTTTTCTGCACCTGTAATTAAGTGGAACCAACTTATTTACATGTTCAAGCCAAAGAACATATAAAAAGAATTCAAAAGCTTTACAAAAAAATTAACAATACAACAGGTTAACTTGGCTAAAAAATACCCGAAAAAAAGATGAATAATGCTGATAGATGTGGGATTTATCGCTACAATTCCGGCCGTTAATAAATCGAGACAGAACAATAATTTGCTGTGTGGAACCAGTTGTAAATGGGTACTGGGGACTTGGGACAGGGAACTTGGAACTGGGAGCTTGGAACTGGGAGCTTGGAACTGGGAGCTTGGAACTGGGCGCTTGGAACTGGGAGTTACCGGCGAGCAGTCAAAAAATTGGCAGGTGTAACTTTTTTTTCTCGCTGACTCTCGCTTCGGTATTTTTTCATATTTTATTTACTCTTGTCATATTTCTCACGAGCGCGAAAGTTGTTCACCTTTGATTTTGGAGGCTGCATATCGAGTTCGAATTCAAGTATGAGTCCGAGTTTTGCTCTTGAACTCGCCGCGCATTTCGAAAGTCGAATCTGAATGAAAACCCAAAATGAAATTGATAATGATAATGATTCTCAAACCACACACACAAATTTCTTCCATTTATTTAATTTATAAAAAAAACATTTCTATGTTGTTGGAAAGCTTTTTTTTTGATTTATTGATGATTTATTGATTCCAAGTAAAATGCGCTAATGATGATCAGACACTAAAAGTGTTTTTAGAAATGAATTGTAGTCGCACAGTTCAGATTTATTGTGTTATGTAAGCGAAATGTTATGTTAACTAAGTAAATAAACAATTTCCATAAAATTGCTTAATTAATGATTATTTTAGGCAGTCGCCAGATAAGCAACTTCCTATAGCTAATAAAAACCCTGAAAATAATTAAGTGAAATTGAGTTTCAAATAAGAATTGTAGCTTTGTTTTCTTTATATTGTCTGTAAGCATATATTGGGTTTGTGCAAATGTATGTTACAGGCAGAAGGAGGCGTGGAAGAACCCGTAAAGTATATATATTCTTGATCAGCGTCACAAACCGAGTTGATGTAGCCATGTCCGTCCGTCCGTATGAACAAACATATTTCAGCGATGGTAAGAGCTACAGGTTCGAATTTAAGCAAAATCGACTCCATATTTAGTCAGTCAATACAAGAATTTTTTTTTTTGATGCCCCATTCGCCCACAAAAAAATAGACATACCTTGAAAAAAAGCAATGTTTTCGGCGAATATCTCAGTAACTATGGTACACAGATTACCAAAGACAGTAAAAATGCAATGTCATTACAAATTTTGGCTGCCACGCTCCCTTTCCCACAAAAAAAAGTAACCTTTAATGTCGTTTATAGGGCATTTATTTATATCATAAATAATATAATTCGTATGAAGACAAATCATATCAAACTATTCTGAAAGTAACATAAAAATCAAACTATAATCAAGAGAGCTACCTCTTAACAAAGTGTACGTTTAAGGGTATTTAATTTAAAGTATTTAATTTTTTTTTTTTTTGTCAATTTATTTAATTTTTTAATATTATTCTACAATGTTTTAAGATTATTGTGTGAAAATTTGAAGTCGATCGGATTTAATAGATAAAAATACAGATAGTTCAGTATGCTCCTCTGCAGTCGAAGCGGGACAGAAATACACAATCAAATGTTCAAACGTTTACGGTGCATGTTTGCCGGCAGCGATGACCGTAGAAACTGGCCGTGTCGATCAATAGTATACATAAACACATACATATATATGTGCATGCATAGAAAGTCAAACGAATTTTGTGTGTGCATACAGACAAGCAGATTTAATTTCGATTATACTTCTATTTTTTTTGTTTTTACGTGTTCTAATACAAATGCTATCCATAGAAATACTTAGGTGCCGATTTTAATATTATAATCGGGAATATAAACAGAGAGTATTACACTGTCGGTCGCCCGCGACTGTGCTTTTCTGTCTTGTTTCTTAATGGTATGCCAAAATCAAAAAACCTTGGGACCAATTTGATGCCTTATACTGAATGTAGAATGTAGAACACAGTCACCGCAATGTTCTAATTGCATTGCCGCTCGCATGGCTACCAGAAGTAGTGATGGGTGCGCGGTAGGCGGGGAGCGTAGATGGACTATTCCTACCTGAACCCATACTAACAACGTGGAAAGTTTGATTTTCATCAAGTAAGGAAGTATCGCAGTGCGCAATAAACTTTTGCCAAAAAATGTAAGGCCAAGAGACGAAGTAAGCGCTGCGATTGTATCGGTAACCCTAAATGTATGTGGCCACTAGGGCTGCCACCGTTTCATCTACGGCAAGTAACAAAGTGCAGTCAACAAGTGGCATACGGCATTTGCATTTGCAACTGCTACAACTTCAACTTGTATCTGGTATGGCCTGCTTGTGGTCAAGGAGTATTCGCTTTAGTTAATTGCTCGTGACGTTGCTTTAGACAGTAAAGACGGCAAGACAGCCATTGCCAACAGAGCCTAAGAGTATGTTTGCTACTTATTTATGGCTTGCCACTCGATTATATAACACTGCACTGTAAACAACTTAGAGGCAACAGACTGTCTTATTAAAATGAAAATACGAATTTCTGTTATTTAAAATATTGTGATAATTAATTTAAAAACGCAAGCAAATTCATGTGTTTTCTTTTAATTTTAGGTAACTCATTTTTGATAGTTGCTTAAGCATTTTGAAATATTTTAACACATTTAGTTTTTATTTTTATACTCCCTGCAAGAGTATATTGGGTTTGTGCAAAAGTATGTAACTGGCAGAAGAAGGCGTGGCAGACCCCATAAATGATATATATATTCTTGATCAGCGTCACAAGCCGAGTCGATATAGTCATGTCCGTCTGTCCGTCTGTCTGCCTGTCTGTCCGTATGAACACCTGGATCTCAGAGACTATAAGAGCTAGAGACACCAAATTTGTAATACAAATTCCTTAACTTTCTCGAGCAGATCAAGTTTATTTCAAATCTGCGCCACGCCCCCCAACGCCCCCGCAATAAGCAAAAAACTAGACACACCTCGGAAAAAATGGATGTTTTCGGCGAATATCTCCGTAACTATAGCACTTAGGAACACCAATTCTGGTACGCAGGTTCCTTGAAACAGCAGAAATGCAACGTCATTAAAAATTTTGGTCTGCCACGACCCCTTTTCCCACACGAACTAAAAAACTTTTCAAAACTTACATGTCGTTTTTAAAGCATTTGCTAATATAGTACAGTATTGTAATTCAAAATTTGTTTAAAGACAAATCATATTAAACTACCCTAAAAGTTGCATATAAATCCAACTATAAACAACTGAGCAATTAGGTAACAAAGTGTCGCTTGAATCGCAGTGTCAATGCACGTGGTTAAAAGAAAATAGATAACACTATGTGTATATCTACATTAGCCGCAATAATTTGCAAAGAGAGCGTGGTCACAACACAAGACCTGCGGTTCGAACCCCGGCACAGACTAGGAAATTCAATTTTTTTTTTTTTTAATTTTATAATTTAGCACTATTATATCTTAATGAAAATAATCGGAGCCGTCTCACAAGGAGGTGGTGTTGCGGCGTGTTCTGCAACTTGCGTATAAGTTCGCAGGTTCAATTCCCGACAGTGGAGTTTATTAATATACTTTTTTAAATTTCAAACAAAAATGTAAATAAAGAATTTTAACTGGTGCAACAGCCAATGGTCTGCGGTTCGAACCCGGCACAGACCCAGAAATTAAATTTTTTTTTTTTTTTTAAATAACTACATTATTAAATATAAATGAAAATAATCAAATTTCTGCCAAATGAATGGTGTGGTGTAACTAGTAGGGTTGCAGCATGATATGGAACTTGCGTTAGTAAGCGTGGGGTTCGAATCCCATCAGTGACTGAATCAAATTTTTTTTATATATAATTTTAAAACTTATATTTTAAATTACAACCGTATTCAAATATTAATTTCGACTGTAGCCTTTCTTACTTGTTTTATTTCGAGTTAGCTTTAAGCAGAAAAACTATTTATAGATTTTTATTTAAATTTTCTTCAGAAATTCAACAAGATGAAAATTATGACCTAAAGGTGTTACTATATTAATTAATTATTTATGAACTATTAAAAATTTCTCTCTGAGTGTAGTCGAATATGCTTGTTCTCATGTTCCTCACACTTTTGCTATTTAAAATGTCTTTTTGTAGTACGCTCTCTCATTGATATTCTCTGGTATTTTTGTTTTGTTTTTAGTTTTTTTATGGGTCTAGTGCATGTGAATGCTGTCGAGATTTATATGATAATTCTACAGCGACATTTCAGATACAAATGAATGGTCATTGAAATTGAAATATAAGTGTTCGGAGTTGTCTTTACAAAATCAACTATAGAAATACAAGTCACTTAAGTTGACTCTTGAGAAATATTTGAAATATGAAATTTTAGATGATATATACATTTTTATACTCTCTGCAAGAGTATATTGGGTTTGTGCAAATGTATGTAACAAGCAGAAGGAGGCGTGGCATACCCCATAAAGTATATATATATATATACTTGATCAGCATCACAAGCCGAATCGATATAGCCATGACTGTCTGTTCGTCTGTCTGTCTGTCCGTATGAACAAACAGATTTCAGAAATGGTAGGAGCTACAAGTTCGAATTTGGTCTCTATCGACTCGTTATTTAGTCATTCAATATAAGAATCTTTTTTTTTTTTGAAGCCACGCCTCATTCGCCCACAATAAGTAAAATATTCATTTTAATGACTAAAGCAGGTTTGTAGCAATTAATAATACACATAGCAATAAGTAATATATGTAGAATAAGGAATAGACAATAAGATACACATAATACACATGATCCAAATAATATACATACACAAAATTATAAGCAATAAGAACAAAAAGAGAATCAAGAAAGATTATTCTATATTTGGCATTGATCAAGAAAGCATCGTGTGTGATTACAAGTTGTATTTAAATCACATTAAAGCTTAAAGAAATGTAAATAAAGTTCAGGAAAGCTCACTTTTTTTGAAAGGGAACTTTTGTTAATAAAAGCTTACGATTAAAATTTTAGACTCACAATTATTTTAATACTCAAGATTTTGATGTAGTTCTGTTCAGGAAATCATTAAAAGAACGAGTTCATTCGATTTGTTGTAGTTGTGTAATCATTTCGGTTGGTCTTTAGATGATAGACCTAAACCTAAACCTAGATTGCAACCGCATTTGGAGTAGACCACAACTTAACCTCCATTTGAGACAATTACAACAACGTCGAGTTGTCACGCGTGACAAGAAGACAAAACAAAATCTTTTGGGCCCTTAACTGAAGTAACAACAACAATACAATTGAAGAGAGTGTTAACAAACTGAAATACAAATGCAAACAAGCTGCAAGTCAACGAGTTTGCCACATTGTGGCCCAGATGAAAACGTTGCGTGTTGAACAGTTAGAAAGGGCAACAGCACAAAATAACAAATGTGGTAATTGGCAGCACTGAATGATGCAGAACAGTTGTTTATAGATACAGTTGTTTTAACGGCAAGTGCCACATTGCAGCATCTCTCTTGACCAGTTTATGGCGTCTTCACTGTTTGTTGTGTGCCAGTCTGTGAGAGTGACTGTCGCTATGGCCATAAAGCAAATATAAGTGAAAGTTTTTTACTTGCAGCGTGTTGCATTGGCAGCATTCATCATCAGCCAACAACAACAAAACTCGTGCTGACCAGATTCGCCAGCCAATGCCAAAACAAAATCAGCGAAAGAAGGCAAAAGTGGTCATGCCCCGAAATGGGTTAAACGTTCAACCAGTAGGCCAGCCGACAGACTGACAGACCAAGGCGGCATACGTTGCGTATACGCAGTGTATGCAATTTAAAAAATTCATAATTATTATAATTATATATATATATATATATATATATATATATATATATATATATATACGCAACGTATATATATATATATATATATAATCATTTATATTTCTTGCTTATACACATTACATTTGTCATGAGTTTGCAAACTCATAATTTTGAAATAATTTGTTTAAATTGCAACAGAAATAAATGTCATTAAACATCTCGGCGATTTCAAAGCATTAATATATGCATCGCACATAGCATATAAATACAATTTTGTTTATCGCTTAAAAATATAATTATTTATGAGGTATGCAATTGATTTTGGCATTGTGATGCGACGCACGTGTGTATCGACAGTCAAGGCATCTGCTAGCTTCCAAAAAACAACAAGAAAGAAAAGTACAGTCGAGCGCACCCGACCGTATAGTACTCTCTGCATTTACACCCAATTATAATGTTAAAATCGGTATCCGGTATCGGTATCGGTTATAACAGCATGCAAGTTTGCACATTTTTTTTATTTCTTACGGAAAAAGGGGGCGTGGCAGCCAAATATATATAAATGGCAATGCATTTATACTGTCTCTAAGAACCTGCATACCAAAATTGGTGTTCCTACTTACTGTAGTTACTGAGATATTAACTTAAAACATCTATTTTTCCGATGTAAGTCTAGTTTTTTGCTCATTGTGGGCGAATGGGGCGTGGCATCGAGAAAAAAAAAGATTATTCTGTTGACTGACTAATTATCAAATCGATAGAGACCAAATTCGAACTTGTAGCTCTTACCATCTCTGAAATCTGTTTGTTCATACGGACAGACAGACTGACATTTTATACATACATATATTTATATATATATATATATATATATATATTAATATATTAATATATATACAGTAGAATCCGGTTATAACGACTTTGCTTAAAGCGTTTGTCCGGTCATTGCGACGATAATTCCTTGACTTGATTGGCCCTTTCAAACAAGTTTGTGTGGGGTTGTGTGTGGTTAAAGCGTCTACCGGGTATAACGTCGTAAAATCGTCGGTCCCTTGAGTGTCGTAATAACCGGATTCTACTGTATATATTTACATTATATTTATTTATAAAGCTAGCAAAAAAGTGGAGCTACAATAACAATCTCTCCACAACTGATCGCAAAAAAACTTATTTCAATAATTACAACAGTGCTTCGTTCAGAACTAACTGGGGTTAGTCAACTTCGTTTTATTATGAATTATTTATTCTTTATAGCATAGACATAGCACCGAATTTTTGTGTGTAGAGTATCTATTTTATTAAATGAGTGATGACCCAATTTAAAATATGGGCTCAAGTGAATGTTGCTTCTCCGACATATGCAAATTAATTGGTAACACTTTGCGGCAACAACTACCACGACAAAAAAATAAAACAAATATTGCCAACATCAACAACAACTACTTACATGTGTGAGTGATTACAACAATAATAACCATAGTTAAGTAAGACGCAGCAAAACCAACCGACAACTACAACTCTATGTCTGAGTCCAACTCAATACTCAAACTGAAATAGCTAGTTATGCAAGAGCAAATGCATATACAAATGCATAAGTATGGGTATGTATGAGACTCACAATCACAATATATGAATAGTATTCATGAATACTCTGTGTAAGTTTGTATATTTCACAAAACTGAGTCTGTGAAACGTGCATGTGCAATTTAAACTCGGCTAAAATGTTTTGGCCAAACAAAACAATTACCAATCGAATTATGTCAACAAAAACTAAACTCAATATTATTTTAAAGCTAAAAGTGAAGAGTGCCCAGAAACACCAGACTGAAAAAAAAATGCAACTTTTTGGCTGATGACTAACTCAAGCTGAATTAAAACGGAAATTTAAATTGTTGTTTTCTGGAAATATGTGTTTTTATTGTGAATACGTGCCTTTTAAATAAAATTGTTCTTATAAAACCCTGTGCTGAGTACATGATAAGTTTGCTAAAGCAGTTTATTTCAAAGATTTATAATCATTGCATCTAACAGTCTAGGAGTTCCAACTATTGTTTTAAGTTTATATATTGTTTTGTTTCACAGTATGACAGGTTTTAATAATAAAACAAGAAAGAATGCTATAGTCGCCTCGCGACTGTAGGATACCCGCTACTCAGTTTCAATATGTAATTAAAAATGGGTAATGATAATAATATTAGTGCAATAGTTTAGGGGATGGCTAAGATAGCTTGGAAAATAAAGATATTTTCACACAAATTTATGATTAGAGCATATTTTTGACCGATTGTTCCTATGGGGACTATACAATATAGTAGTTCGATTTGAATAATACTCGGTCAGTATGTTTATTTTATTGATAAATATATTCTGTGTTAGTTTCATTAAGTTAGCTTGGTAAATACAATAATTTTTCATACAAATTCATACTAAGAGCAAACTTTTGACCGATTGTCCCTATCAAACTTGGTCAGCTTATGTACGCCATAGATATGAACATCAACTAACGAAAAACTTTTCAATACAAAAACATGCTATTTTTACCTTCTTTTACCTTTATATAAACATAAAGTGGGCGTGTCCAAAAACAAAAACCAACTTGTACTGCTTGCAAATTTTCAAGTTCGAATTTGGTCTCTATCGACTCGATATTTAGTCAGTCAATACAAGAATTTTTTTTTCTGGATGCCACGCCCCATTCGCCCACAACGAGTAAAAAACTAGACATACCTCGGAAAAAATAGATGTTTAAAGCAAATATCTCAGTAAGTATGGCACTTAGGAATACCAATTTGGGTACGCCGGTTCCTAGAGACAGCATAAATGCATTGCCATTTAAAATTTTGGACTGCCATGGCCCCTTATGTTTTAAGAAAAAAATTAAATTTTCAAATTTGCATGCCGTTTTAAAGGCATTTGTTCTTATCGTAGAGTATTGTTATTTATGATTCCTTTGAAGACAAATTATATCAAACTATGCTGAAAGTTGCATAAAAATCCAACAATAAACAACAGAGATACCGATTATAAAGTTAATATTTAAGTCAATACATGAGTGCGAGCGCGACAGAAGCATACAAATTCGAACTCTTTTGATGCATATGTGGCGGCAATAGTATACATACACATATATGTGCATGCATATAACGTCATTTTGTATGTGCATATATATACTTTATGGGGTCTGCCACGCCTCCTTCTGCCTGTTACATACATTTGCACAAACCCAATATACTCTTGCAGAGAGTATAAAAATGGGTCTTTAAAGAATCTAAGTCAATGTATTAGATATTGTATAGCCAACAATATTTTTTAATTTTTACGCATAGTTGCGTTCACATTAATATTAAGTTGATGCTTGTTAGACCCCGTACTCTTAAAAAGAGTATAGGGGTCTATTAGCTTTGTCAGAAGCCAAATGTGCGTAACAGGCAGAAGGAAGCTTTTCCGACCCCATAAAGTATATATATTCTTGATCAGCATCAACAGCCAAGTCGATATAGCAATGTTCGTCTGTCCGTCCGTCCGTATGAACACCTGGATCTCAGAGACTATAAGAGCTAGAGACACCAAATTTGTAATAAAAATTCCGTAACTTTCTCGAGCAGATCAAGTTTATTTCAAATCTGCGCCACGCCCCCCACCGTCCCCGCAATAAGCAAAAAACTAGACACACCTCGGAAAAAATTGATGTTTTCGGCGAATATCTTTGTAACTATAGCACTTAGGAGCACCAATTCTGGTACGCAGGTTCCTAGAAACAGCACAATTGCAACGTCATTTTGGTCTGCCACGCCCCCTTTTCCCACACGAACTAAAAAACTTTTCAAAACTTACATGTCGTTTTTAATGCATTTGCTAATATAGTTTAGTATTGTAATTCAAAATTTGTTTAAAGACAAATCATATTAAACTACCCTGAAAGTTGCATAAAAATCCAACTATAAACAACTGAGCAATTAGGTAACAAACTATCGATTGAAGCGCGTTGTGAATGCACGTGGTTAAAAGAAAAGGAATAACACTATGCTTATATATACATTAGCCGCAGTACTTTGCAAAGAGAGCGTGTTCCGGGTGGGCCACGCACTTGTTTGTAAATACAAGACCTGCGGTTCGAACCCCGACACAGACTCAGAAATTAAAGTTGTTTTTTTTTTTTTTAAATTTTAATTTAGCACTATTATATCTTAATGAAAATAATCGGAGCCGTCTCTAAAGGAGGTGGTGGTGCAATTAGTAGTGTTGCGGAGTATTCTGCATAAGTTGAGTATAGGTTCGCAGGTTCAATTCCCGACAGTGAAATTTTCTAATACACTTTTTTAAATTTCAAAAAAAAAATGTAAATATACAATATTAACTGGTGCAACAGGGTTGGGTTGCGGTTAGTCGTTTGTTTCTAAACCAATGGTCTGCGGTTCGAGCCCGGCACAGACTCAGAAATTAAATTTTTTTTTTTTGTGCTTGTTATATAATAACATTATTATATGTAAATGAAAATAATCGGATCTCTGTCTAATGTGGGGCTTGGTGCGAATGATAGGGTTGTGCCGTGTTATGCAACTTGCGCATAAGTTCGCTGGTTCAATTCCCGACTGTGGAATTTATTAATATACTTTTTTAAATTTCAAATAAAAATGTAAATAAAGAATTTTAACTGGTGCAATAGCCAATGGTCTGCGGTTCAAACCCGGCACAGACCCAGAAATTTAATTATTTTTTTATTTTTAAAATAATTACATTATTATATATAAATGAAAATAATCAAATTTCTGCCAAATGAATGGTGTGGTGTAAATAGTAGGGTTGCAGCATAATATGGAACTTGCGTCAGTTAGCGCGGGTTCGAATCCCATCAGTGACTGATTCAAATTTTTTTTTGAAATTTAATTTTAAGGGGGTAGTAAAGTTAATTCAGTGAAAATTAGGTCTGTTTTTGGGAATTTTTTTAGCCGACACAGTTGATTTATTTCAAATTTTAAGTTTACTACAATATAATGTAATGTTTAAAGAATATTATGCTAAATATTTTATTAATTTTGATTACGTCATGAGCCGGTGGCAGCGAATCTCCGCGGGCGCTTTAACAAAAAGGTCGTTTGCGGTGTCCCTCATAGCGCAACATTGAATCAACAAAAATTTTAAAACCAAATTGATTTCAATAGTTAATGAGTTTTCGCAGGTAATGACGTCGAGTTTTTTTTCTTTTTAATTTTTTTACAGCGTTTTGAAGTCAAAACAGCGATTTTTTATCAAAAAAAATCGCAAATTAAAATTTTTTTAAGTATGTTAAAAATAAAAAAAAAAACTCGACGTCATTACCTGGTCAATAAAGTAAAGAATTTTTGTAAAAAATTAAAAAAAAACTGGTTCAGTAGATTTTAAGCTAGAGTGGACACCGACCTTGAAAAGGGCAAGTGTGGGAAAACGCGTTTAAAGATTTTCGGCAGCGTGTAATCCGACTGCAGAGGAGCAAACTAAACCATCTGTATCTTTGTCAATTTAACTCCGATCAAATTTTCACACAATAATCTTACGACATTGCTGATTAATATAAAAAAATAAAAATAAAATGGCAAAAAAATAATTTAAATACTTTACTACCCTCTTAAAACTTAAATTTTAAATTACAGCCGTATTCAAATATTAATTTCGAATACAAGGAGAGTACGGGGTCGGCGCGCTAGACTGTAGCCTTTCTTATTTGTTTTTTTTTTTTTTTTTGTTTTAACGTGTTCTAATACAAGAACTATCTATAGTAATATCCGAATACCGATTTAAACATTATAATCGGGAATAAAAGCAGAGAGTACTATACGGTCGGGCGCGCTCGACTGTACTTTTCTTTCTTGTTTTTTTTTTTGATATATAATAACATTATTTTATGTAAAAGAAAATAATCTCAATTATAATGTTAAAATCGGTATCCGGTATCGTCATCGGTTAAAACAGCAGGCAAGTTTGAAAAGTTTTGTTTGTTTCTTACGGAAAAAGGGAACGTGGCAGCCAAAAATTTTAAATGGAAATGCATTTATACTGTCTTTAGGAACCTGCATACCAAAATTGGTGTTGCTAAGTACCGTAGTTACTGAGATATTCGCTTAAAACATCTATTTTTTCCGAGGTAAGTCTAGTTTTTTGCTTATTGTGGGCGAATGGGTCGTGGCATCAAAAAAAAAAAAAGATTCTTGTATTGACTGACTAAATATCGAGTCGATAGGGACCAAATTCGAGCTTGTAGATCTTACCATCTCTGAAATCTGTTTGTTCATACGGACAGACAGACGGACAGACGGAAATGGCTATATCGACTCGGCTTGTGATGCTGATCAAGAATATATATACTTTATGGGGTCTGCCACGCCTCCTTCTGCCTGTTACATACATTTGCACAAACCCAATATACTCTTGCAGAGAGTATAATATACTCTTGCAGAGAGTATTAAAATTGTTTTTAATTTTATGTGGAAGGAAGCATGAAAAACACGTCAAGTTGTAGGCAAATGCTTATACTGAAGGCTTAAAGCTTTTGCCAAAAGTGGAAGCTTTAAACTGCTGCTTAGTTGTAGTCGAATGCAGGTCAAATCTAGCTTGAGTACAAAAAGCTTAACAATTTCTTAGACCTACTTTTACTGGTTGCAATCCCCATTCCAAGCCCCTAAATATGCCCAGACTTGAACTTACCTTTGGGCATGCCACATGGTGCCTTTGTGCGCGCATTATCCAAGAAATCCAAAGCCAAACCACGTGCAGGTGGATACGTGAGTGCCACGTGTGCCTCGGCTCCATGTTTCGAAAGCTGCAGGCTAAGGCAGATGCAGACAAGGGGCAGCAGCAGCGTTGCTGTCACGCCCTTCAGTCTTTTATCGATAGACCGTTTCATGTCTTTTATGTTGTGGCGCAATTTGTGTTGCGTTGTGGTGTTTTGTTATTAAAAATATTGCGTTTACCTGTCTCGCCTCTCCCCTTCTGTTTTTATCGCTTTGACTATTAAATTATATAAGCGACAACAACAACAAATACAAATATCACACCACTAATTTGCACGTGTGCCTCGATAAACGAATTCCGACAAATTATTGACACATTATAATTATTGTACTGGTTTTGTGCACACTGAAAAGACGGGAAGAAAAAAAGAAAGGAAAATATAAGTGTTAATAATAGGCACAAAAAAATAATATACAATTTTTCTTTTACTATAAATTT